>OU343224.1:154816558-155142792 GCA_910596185.1 Chrysanthemum makinoi | reverse complement strand
CCATGAAGCCATCTGTCGAGGGAGATAGATGGAATGTAGATTCAACAGTTTGGGTGACCCGAGCGAAATATATATCTGCCAATTTCTTCATGAGTTTGGGGGCGGCGGACTTTCGCTAGGGTTACTCAAAAGGTCAATATCCATATCTGCATTAAAAGTACCGCGAGCATCATCGAAAGAAAGACCAGTAGTTACAATACCAGCACTATGGAGAAGCTTAGTCTGTAGACTAGCAGATTGAAGTCTCGAAGCAAGAAAAGCATAGTTCAAGACATCACCTGCAGAATAGACACCAAGCCCCCAAAAGCAAAGGAAGGGTGGCGAGTCTCCACATTAGATCACCAAACCAGGTTAAGCCGTGACAACACGCTCCAAAAAAGAACGGCGCCGTGATCAAAAAAACCCGAGCACACTCAAAACCCGAGGAGAACATGTACGCATAGAAAAGTATAACTTGAAATACAAAGACATGCATGGGTAACAAATTTCTCACATTAGGGGTCATTGTTTTATAACAAAGATCCATAAGTTCAATAGTTTTAGCAACCCTTTTGAGCAAGCTTACTACCAAACTCAAAACCACACTAACCGCCCGCCCAATAATTCCCAATGACCGTAAAGGACGAAATATTGGGGGAAAAAACACCCGCCGATCATTCCTGGGTCCTCCTTTGGCCAAAACCCGGTTTTATCAACATTGAGTGTAAGCCTCACGAGTCCATATCCATCATAATCAATTCTAAAACCTTTCCACTCACCAAAGTATCACTAATAATAGTGCCATCATCCGGATACCAAGGCATGAAAGGAAAGGTTAAAAGAGTCTCTAATCTTACAAGCCAGGATGTAAACACTAAAGCAAAAAGAAGAGGCCTGCTGATCACCTTGTTGCACACCTTGATGAGACCAAAGAGTATGCTCACCATAATATAACTTTGGCGAGATTGGAGTACCGAATCCACCCAGCGACATAGCCGGAAATGAAAGTTTAACCTCACGTAACATAACCGCCCGATCAACCATGTTGAAAGCGTTCTTAAAATCAACCAACAACATGGAAATGACCAACGTCACACCTCGATCCTCAATCAAACGATTCTTTGCATGAAGAATAGCCTCCCTCCCCGAAACCCCAACACCAATTGTAAATCATCTAAATAACCACCAAGAATGGCCAATCATGGAAGCACAAACCTTGAAACTAACTTCCAAACAGTTCCAACGGCAATTGGATCCGGATACCTCCCTCTCGCTTGACTAAGGGTGTGAGAGGAGCACTAGCAATGAACTCACCAACACCCTGCATTTACCAGAAGAAAAAAGTTCACCACTTGGGTGATAGAAACGACCAACTCATCGGAAATAGCAAATACCTGCACCATTTAAACAATCCAGTGTGTGTCGAGCACGCAACCCATCCGCATCCGCAAGAAGTTCCCGAGGGAAACTCTTAATCATATCAGGACCAAGCAAGGAGATGCGAAGGTGATGATGATCAATGGGTATATCGTGCATAACAGTGGACCGAAGGGGTGTTTAACTTTTAAATCCTCAGTAGAATCATCATAGGTGTACACGAAGACGAGAACTCTAACAGCTTGATATAATGACCATCACAGATCTTCCTCTTGCATTGCTTGACATTACGATCACCTAAATCCAAGCTATCATCATCAACATTAGACCATAAAGGGGAGGGTTCGGCTAAAACCTCGCGCACAATCTGAAAACTACCACCAGGTGAACCCCATGCACGAATGGCATTAACGATATATTATTCCTGGCGTTGACGCTTAGGCGAACCTACACTCTTGATTACTCCTCAGCTAAAAGTTTTAGGAGACATAAAGGCAAGACTAACAAACCAACCTAACAAGAAATGTCATCAGCGCATATATCACCTTATCAAGGGCTCCTTTTCGAACACGAGAAAATTCAACCGATATTTGGGAGGGATTGATTTGACAAATTCCGCAATCCCCTAGAAAATAAAGTATCGCTAAGAGTTAAATCAAAACCACTAACCTCGCCCAAAACCAAATCTTCAACTGGGCAACATGAGAGGGAACGTGTGGTTCGGATGAGATCTTCATACTACACCGAACCTAACAACACCATCACCACTGTCGAGAGACACAAAATCGGACCTCAACCATGGCGACACTTTGTTCTAAGGTATGCGTCTTGAAACAAACCCCACAACCACAAACCCATACGCTTAAGAGTAATCTCACCTCTATCAAAATGGCAGGTCCGATAAAAGAGAACACCTAGTGGTATCTTGAGCATCACCACAAAAGTGCGGTCTTCGGAGATGTGATCAAAGAAGTTTTAGTGAGCCCATTTCCGCACCATCCCGACATCCACTAGACCAACGAATGGACAGCTTGAAATCTTACCTGTGCATGGAAAACCACCAAACACAAAACACAGTAATCACCAAACAACCTTGTAAAAACAAATCTTTAAACTAACAAAGCACTAGTTGACACTCAAGGTGCAATCCCAAAGCAAGTAGACCTAAACTGAAGCCCCAACAACAACCACAAACCAACGAGCAAAGAATCCCTACAACAGTAGCCAATCAACACAAAAGAATCCCCACAACAGCAAACAAAATGAAATGAATTACGCTAAAAAAAATAGAACCCTATTTTAATGTACGACCAATAAAATCCACAACCAACAAATGGAGTTGATTAATGAATAAGATATTCAATGAATCAACACAAAAGAAACCCCACAACAGCAAGCTAATAGATATGAAAAACGCTAAAAATTCAATGAATGAAAATATAACCACTAACCAACAAATGGAGTTGATTAATTTATTATTATTATTATTATTATTATTATTATTATTACAGTATTATTATTATTATTATTATATTTATTGAAAAAATAATAATTTACATACAGCTGGACGTGAGTTTAGACACAAGTTGTTCCCCCACTCCTTTCTAATACAAAAACTCACTTTATGAAAAATAAAAGCACTACTCTTAGCAGCATTTGAGTAGCTAATAGAAATAAAATTAATACTTAAAAATGTGTTAAAAGCCACCGGATCAAATTCCCCGAATATAGAAAGAGCAAATGGTATGAACTTGTATCCGTTGTTCTCACATTTGGACGCATACTTTCTTTTTTACTTCTCAGAGGATGGGAAAGAGTCACGACCTGTAGATATTATTATTATTATTATTATTATTATTATTATTATTATTATTATTATTATTATTATTATTATTATTATTATTTGTTATTATTATTATTATTATTATTTTTTATTATAAACAACACTTTTATTAAAAACTCATAGATTTACAAAAATTGTAGTTCGAAAACTAACTTTCACCTCTACCTATAGCAAAACCAATCCTATTAAAATATAAGCAAAGACGCTGGGCCCAATGTCTTGAAGTAATAGAGAATCGCTTAATACGCTTTTAGCAAGGTTACCGCTTGCCCCTTCAAGTTCGCCAAAAGAGAAAAAAAGAAAAGGGGAGAAACCCATATCCATATCCGCACATTTAGCATCGATTTGACCTGTTACGCCGTGGCAAAGATCAATGATGCGACGCTTCGCATAAAATCACCTCATCCCATATCGTCAAGGCGATGATCCGTAAGATCAACATACATACATCACGCCTACTATCCCAAGAGTAAGTAAGATATCACCGGGCGCAAGGATCCATCCCCATCTCCATAAAGCCTTAATATCCACCTCCCACGAAAGCGTAAATTCGGACCGAGAGCATATATCAACAAGAACATCACGCACAAGGTTATGCCGATGTTTATTATTATTATTATTATTATTATTATTATTATTATTATTATTATTATTATTATTATTATTATTATTATTATTATTTTATAACATCACTTCTAAAGAAAATCAAAGATTTATAAAAAATTAGTGATGAGCCGTAAAACTAATTGGGCCCCAATTCTCTAAATTTAGCTATAGCAGCTAATCTTACTTTAAAAATATGCTTCAGCAGTACATGCCTAACTGAGTCAATCTAAAAACTCTGGATGCACTTTAGAAGGTACCGATCTCTTTCCTGCTCCCAAAGAAGAGAAATGAAAAAGGAGAAACCTATATCCAATGTCCGACATTGAGTCACGTACATATAGATCTTATTATTATTATTATTATTATTATTATTATTATTATTATTATTATTATTATTATTATTATCACTTTAATAGAAACTAATAGAATTTACAAAAAAAATAGTGGGAGCTGAGATACTATCTGAGCCCCCCACTCATCTAGCTATAGCAAAACTAATTATACTAAAGATATGAATAGCAACACGTGTACTAATGTCTTGAGTCACAGAGAACTTTCAGATTCGCTTTAGCATATACATTATGATTAATAGATATTAAAACAAGTTTTTTCAAACAATATCTTCATCACTTTAGCATATACATTATGATTAATCATATCTTAATATAACTCTAACCATAATGTATGATAGTAGTTTTTAGAATGTTTTAGTTTCTTAAAAACTAAACATTACTTATGTATTTGCATATTTCTAAAAATAGAAAAACAACACATGACATCATGTGGATGCATCATATGTAAATCATTGAAGATTCATTAGATATTTTGTGTAGATTTGGACTCTTCATATCTTACACAATCTTGCATAGATATAGTTGACTTTGGCAAGATCTTGATATCTTGTCATTTAATCTCGGCAAAATTTAAAAGCTTGCGAAGCTAACCCTTGAGAGGTCCTGTGTGGTGTTTACCGATGGTTTTGGCTATACATAGCAAAGCCAAACCAAGTAGTTTTTCATCCCTTTCTATCATACTCTCATACATATCTTCTTCTTTTAACCTTCTAACTCAGTTTCGTATCATATTAGTGATCTTTTTTGTAGCAAAGAAGATCAAGTCACATTCAAGCTTCAACGAGAAGTTGGAAGTGTTGTTTGTTTAGTGTTGTATGATCTTGTGTTGATTCATACTTCATTGTTGTACTAAACTATCATAATCTTGTGAGTGTAGGGAGTGTAGTATTTTTAGTCCTCGTGAAATGTGCGCTGGTGGTTGTACCCTTGGAAAGAACTCGACATTTAGCTTAGTTTAAATATGTGTTTTGGTGTAAAGGTTTCTCCACCTGAAAGGATCTTGTTGACTAGTGAAGCAAACTCGAGTGTGAGACTTCGAGGAGTGGAGTAGGGCAAGGAGAAAGTCCCCAGGTAGATCAACCACTATAAAGCGACTCTATTGTGGTTTGATCATTTCTTTCCTTATTTTTTCTTTACATATTGCTTACATATTTCATTAACATATCTAAAGATTAATATCAATTGATCTTTCAATAAGTTTCAAAACAAAGTTTTTAATCGGTAAACTATTCAACCCCCCTTCTAGTTTTCTACACAAAGCATATACATGCATGGTCCTACTATATGAACGAAACACAACAATAACCAAAAGGATAAAATGCATCAGCGTGGGCCCCACCAATACAAGCAATCGACAGACCAGGCTGAAGAAAACAAAAAACATCATTTTTTTAGCCAAATCGCTTCTAGAATTTTTTAGCCAAGTCGCTCCCAGAATTGTGCTAGCCAACAAAACGCTTTCCTATTAACTATGTCAATACAAAAAATAACCCAAATCGCACCCTAATTTGGGGCCCACAACCATAATCCCTACTTTAAAAACCAGCAGTTAAGGAGGAATCGGTGATGAAACCAAGCGACAAAAAGAGAGAACTGGGTGATGAAACCGAAGAACCTTATCGCCTCGGCCCCAATTGAGGAAAGCAAGCGAGGACACATGCATTGATCTCTAACACCCAAGCACACAAGAGAAAACCCAAAGTGATCGATGACGGGAGACCAACTCACACACACCTACGAACCGCATAATCGGTGAGATCAAGATGATCTAGTGAGAAGATGATCGAGATCAGCGGGAAGGAGACCTCACTCCCCAAATCGCCTAGCTATGATATACACCACTATTTCAAAGGATTTATTATTATTATTATTATTATTATTATTATTATTATTATTATTATTATTATTATTATTATTATTATTATTATTATTATTATTTATTTATTTATTTATATAAACATCACTTCATTAGAAAATCAAAGGAGTTACAAGAAATTAGAGGGAGCCAGATAATAACTAGGCTCCTACCGCCCAGCAATAGCAAAGCTAATCCTACTAAAAATATAAGCAGCATGATGTGTCTTAAATGTCTTGAGTCAACGTAGGAATTGCTCTGATACGCTTTAGTAAGCATACAGATCCTTTCAAGTTCTCCAAAAGGAAGAGAATGAGTTTGAGAAACACATATCAATGTCTACACATTTAGCCTCCTCAGCTTGACACGTTTTACATTGTGCGCTTCAATCAACCGTGACGCACTGCGGTCGCGAATTCAACCATGTTAGTTTGCTGAGATGACCACAAATCAACACATGCATCCTATCCACCATCCCAATAATAGAGCAACATATCAGCTGGACGTAAGGGTTGGTGCCTTGCACCACAGAGCCCAATGTCAACGTCTTTACGGGCCGAAATCCCCGTACGAGAACATATATCAACGAGGGGTATCATTATGATCACGCTATTCCGAGTGTTTAATACCATATATACTAAGACAAGATACCGCATGGTCCCATAAATGTCTCCTACAAATACCTAGGAAAAGTCAGAGCATGGCATCTAGCGTGAGGAAAAGTGGGAATAGCAAGCCATAAATAGCAACACACAACGGTAAGTTCTATATCTATAGTCCGTCCTTAACTCAGATATCGACCACTCTAAGCCGCCATGTGGTCCTATTTTTGTAATCTCCATAAAGCCATCTGTCTAGAAGATAAGCAGAAGATGGATTCGGCCGTCTTGGCATCACGTGTGAAACATACATCTGCCAATTTCTTCATGAGTTTGGGGGCAACGATCTCACATGAGTTACCCAAAAGGTCGATTTCCATTTTCTCATTAAAAGCGCACAGGGCATTATCAATGGAAGATCCAGGAATTACAATGCCAGAATTTCGGAGGAGCTGAGTCTGTAAGCTGGCAGATTAGAGCCGATATGCAAGGAAAGCATAGTTCAAGACATCACCTGCAGCATATACATCAAGCCCACCAAATTTAAAAGGTAGAGTAGCCAATCTCCATTGCCAATCACTAAAGCCAGGTCCAAAGGCAGTGACAATATGCTCCAGAGAAGAACGAACTGCCACATCAAAAGAAATCTGAGCACATTAAAAGACCCGAGGGAAACATGTGCGCATAGAAAAATATAATTTGAAAATACCGGCACAAGCCCGAAGGAGTAACAGCTCACACTGAGGATCGTTAAGCTTAGCAACGGCATCCATAAGTTCAATGGTTTTAGCAACCCACTTCAAAACAAGCTCACTGCCAAACCCAGGGTCTACACTAGCAGGTCCACCTAAAAATTTGACACCATGTAAAGGCCGGGCAATATTAGGCGGAAAAACACCTGCAAGCCTGCTTCTAGTATCTTCTTTTGGCCAAAAAGCCTCCGTTTTATTGACATTGAGGTGTAAACCGTAACGAGGTTCATCCATCATAATAAGCTCCAAAACCTTCCCGACGGACAAAGTATCTCCAATGATCATGCCATCATCCAGGTACCAAGCTTGAATGGAGAGATCAAAGGAGTATCTAATCTTTTATGCCAATGGATGTAACACTAAGGAAAAAAGGAGAGGTCCAAGCGGATCACCTTGCTGCACGCCTTGGTGCGACCACAAAGTATGTTCCCCATAATATAATCTAGCAGGGCTGGAGTAACAAAACTCAACCCAACGAGATATAGCGGGACAATGGAGGTGGAGCTCTTGTAACATAACCTCGCGGTCCACCAACTTGAAAGCGTTTTTGAAGTCCACCAACAACATCGAGAGACCCACCTCATCCTCTCGGTTTTCAATAAACCGATTTACAGCATGAAGAATAGCTTCGCCTCCGAAACCCCAACATCAACTCGTAGGTCATTCAAGTAACCATATAAGGAGTGGCCAATCATAGAAGTACTGGCCTTGGAGACTAAACGCCTCCAAACGGTCCCAACAGCAATTGGGCTGATACCTCCTCCTGGGGCATTTGCCATCAAGGAAAATATTTACCACTTGATTGATAGAAGTGATAAACTCATCGAAATTAAGAAAGCAGCTACCACTTGAACAATCCATAGGTATTAGCACGCAAAACCATCTCTACCACAAGACGTACCACGAGGAAAACTCTTAATCATGTCAAGAACCATGGCCGGAGGTGCAATAAGGTTATGAAGATTAACGGGTATGTAACCAATGGGGGTGACCCAGCGGTAAGGGCTTAGCCTCTTAGGACGAAAGTGCCTAGAGGTATTGGGTTCGAACCCTAGGGAGAAAATTAATCTCCCATTGGCCACGGAGGTTTACCTGCGACGACTCCGGGCTATCCAAAAGGGTAGTCGCCCTGGGATTAGTCGGCTCGCAATGTCGAGTCAGAAACCCAGGTATAACAAAAAAAAAGAGATTAATGGGTATGTTAGGCAAGTTCGGAGCAGACTTGAAGGGGTGTTTAGCCTTTAAATCGTCAAGAGTAGCATCGCGATAGGAGCAACACCGATGAAGAGAGAACCCTCGACTACGCAGTTGTAATGTCCATCACAGATCTTCCTTTACATTTTAACATTACGCCACCCAAGTCTAAAATGTCGCCTGCATATCGGACCATGGGGGTGGTTCAAATTAAAACCTCTAACAAGTAGGGAACTACCGCCAGAATGCCCCGTGAACCGAGCCTTGGCAATTTGCTCCTTGTGCCGACGCTTAATAGCGTACTCCACTCCATATTACCTCGGGCAAAGGTTCTAAGGAGACAAAGAGGCAAAGGCAAATAATCCACCCAAAGAAGAAATATCATCAAAAGTGCGCGATCACCTTGTCAAGAGCCCCTTACAAAGCCGAAAACCCCAGTTTAACACCGAGGAATGGACTTGACCGCCAGGCCTCTTTAGAAAACAAGGTGTCAAGAAGAAGTAAATCGAAACCAGGACCCTCTTCCAAAACCAATTCCTCAACCTGAGCTGAAAGAACAGGGGGAGGAACATGTGGTTTGACGAGATCAAACAATACGAATCTGACAACACCATCACCCCCTTAGTGTTTATATTATTATTATTATTATTATTATTATTATTATTATTATTATTATTATTATTATTATTATTATTATTATTATTCATTCGCATTGCAATTACAATTTCTTTTACAAATTACAATTTATTCAAATTATATTACAATTCCTTTGACATGTTTCAATTCTTTCAAAAATATTCTGCCAACCAAACACTCCCTTAGTGTTTGTTTAGTAGAGGAAAAATAAATAAGAGAAATGGACTTGAAATAAATTTCGTAGTTTGGTAGAGAAAAATAAAAACTATGAGAATTGAAGTGAAATTGGTAGAGAAAGTGTAATGTGATTTTGCTAGCTCCATTTCTCAAATTTTGATGGAGAAATTAAAGAAATTAATTATTTTTCTTTTATTTATTTATTTTTTAATTTTTAATTTTTTCGTGTAATTGCTTCCAATTATAATTTATTAAAGAACGGACTTTGTTAGAAAAAAATATGTAAACAAATTACGTGCAAAATTTGGTGCTTAAATCATTTTGAAAATAAATTTTTGGTGACATTATCAAAGTATAATCTTTTTTCATGTAGATGTTTTTTCAAAGAAAAAAGGTTTTCGTGATTTTTTTTATTTCTCTGACACTAACAAACAGTGGAATTCAATTAACTTATCACTCAATTTCATTTCTCATAATTATATTATTTGCTTCATTTTTAATCTTTAAAATTCTCTCCAACGAACGTGCCCTTAAATTTGAACAACAATATGATGTTTTTGAAAAACATATATATACATTTTTGAGATATAAAATGCTTAATTATGATGTTAAGTATTTTAAATATGAAATTTCTAATTTTCAGTGGATAAGATATGAAATTGCTCATGCATAGTCAATATCGCGTTTGTTGATTATTACGGAGTAGTTCATAAGAAGTGGTTAGTAACTTGGTATACAAAAGCTACTACACATGCATCTCATGTACAATTATTAAGTACTTCCAACAAAAACTAATACAAATTAACAAAGAAGGCACTATTTTTATACACTTATTTTGAGTTTATAAAAGCTAAAACATGATTCATGAACAACTCGTTAATAAATGATTTATTTCAACAGGTGTTTGGTACAAAAAGCCTTTACACGTGCATCTGATTCACAATTATTAAACTTTGTCCTTTATTTGTTAGGCCGAAAGATACAGCTTGGAACATGTTCGCACGTATGACCATTCTAGCTTGAAGTTATGACCTCTAACAAACAAGTTTTGAAACTAAGTATTTATTGACCCTACCAAATAATGGCTAATCGGTTCAAGTTACGAGTAACCGTTAGACCCGCTTTATGCACATGTCCAAACATCTTTATTCTGCTGTCCAAACATAATATCCAAACAGTATTTTTGCTGTGAGAAAAAGCAAAACCATTTTTCCTTGGTGTAAACAACAAATCAAGTAAATACAATGATGTACCAAATTTGATTTTACTAGTTCAAATGCAAGAAAAAACAATGTTGTCTAATTTATCCGTACAATCCTTGTATCAAACAAAAATAGCACCTTAATATGGAAAATAGAAAAAATAAAGAGTCAAAATTACTTCCATCAAAGTATCAGACCATCAGTTATTCTAATGGTGGTTTGTTTCACTAAAATTTGATGGAGTGATAATTACGTTATTCTAGAATGGTGGTTGTAAATGCAAGGGATGAAATAAAAAGTGAAAAAGTGGAACTAAATACTCACGGTTTATGGTTTTCTATTAAAAAAAATAAGAAAAATTAAACCCGGTCGGGTTTCGAGACCCGGGTTGACCCTGGTCACTTGAAACCCGGCGGGTTTAAACGGTTGACCCGTTTTTGAAAACCCGAGTTTTTTGACCCTTTTTTTTTTGCCGGAACCGGTCCAACCGGTTAACCCGGCTGGATCGACCCGGGTTAAATCAAAACATTGCCTCTAACCATTCTCTTGAGATTTTTATATATGTACGTACTATATGATTTTTAAAATCTTCACTATTATTAACGTTATATATATAAACGAAACTGGAATTACAGTAGCTTTGCATGATTTAAACAAACCCCCTGTAATAACACAAACGTATGAGGATGAACTCGTGTAAATGCTTAACGTGTTTAGTTTTATGGATTCGGTACGGTTTTAGTTATGTTAATTGTACACTCCTTCAGGACAATGTATTATAACTCTTTAAATGTCAATTATGTTTGACAAACTTACTTCCTTCATTTCATGTATGGAGTTGCATGGCAACTTACACACACATACACGTACATGCAAACATTAATAGGACTAAACTTCTAGTTAATAAACACGTACCCCTATAGTATGATGTAGAAACTACCACGAAGGTTCAGCAAATTGAAATATTTGGATCTTATTACAAACTAAACAAGTGTTTGTTTTTTTAAGGGGGAATTTCATATATACCCAAGGAAACTTCAAAAATTACATATTTCCTCAAAACACAAGTTTCTAATGCACGATGATAAATGCCATTAAAGACGCTTTTAAATATGTGAATTATGAAGCTGTTTTAATGCATGTAATGCCCCTTTTTTTAAAGAGTATTGAAAGAGAATAAATAACTAATGGTGACTAAATTATGGCGTGGAAAGGCCACAGACAATCACGGAGAGAGAATCAGAGTTAAAAAGGCATTTGTGTTTTAGTCAAAAAGTCAGAATATTTTACGAGTTATTAATTCTATTTAATGGTTTTATAAGAAGAAAAAAAAAAAGAACATTCTAAGCCATAGTAGCTACTGGTTTCGTGGCAGACGGTTTTAAAGCGTTCATACATCTATTTGTTTTCGATGGTCGATCGCCGCCCACTGCATGAAAATAAAAAGTGGCACGTATTAGTATTTATGACATTAGAGTATCTATAATGTGTGATGTAAGAAAAGCTTTAGAACTTATATAAACTTTTGTTTTTCATTTCATATATGATGAGTTTTTAGTTCATGCATATGTGAAATGAACAAGTTTTAAATTCTAGACATATTATTATTAAATGCTTTTTAGTTACATGGTATTGGTTATAAAGTTTAAAGAACTTTATGTACAATGAAGCAAGTTCATAAAACAAAAAGCTTATTAGATTTTAGATTATATCAATTAAAAGCTACCAAATTTTATTAATGATAATATGCTTGATATTCTAAAAAAAATAAAAATAGAGGTTTTTAACTACATTATGTTCATATATACTTGATTCTTTTGTATCTAGATTCTTGTGTGGTATATGATACCTATGATCAAAGTTTCTAGGCGTGCCTTCTAGTTGTTTGCTTTTTCATTAGTTGATATTATCGCGGCTCTGATTGAAAGACGTATGGCGCTGGCTGACCGCGACGGGCCTCCATTTTGTGCTGAACCCCATGATTCTAGACATAGTGATTGGTTTAATTCAGTTTCAGGCATAAAACTGATACAAATGTGTTCAACAATGAAAAAATACTTGATTTTACAGCAAAAATAGGAAGAAAAATCAATTAATTTGAAGTAATATAAAAAATGAGGCATACCGGTGTTGCCGGAGGTATGTATGTTGAAGAAGATGACTACTTTGTCTCATTTACTTGTTTGCCCTTTGAAGTTTATAGCTTTTTCAAACTTAATATTAATATTTGGGGCAATTGCATATATACATACTAAAACTTACATATTTGCATATATACCCAAAACATGCTTAACTTTCATTGTACATCATGCATTGAAAACTTGTATTTTAGAAAAATATGCAAGTTTTTGAGTTTTAGTTGGTATATATGCAATTCTCCCTTAATATTTAGTTTTTAGTTTCAAAAAGAGCGTAAAGGTTTACTAACTTAACAATTTTAATCCTTGTTTGAAAAAGTTATTGTGAATGGCTATAAGTCACTTAAAAACGTTTTCGCACATTTACATATATGTTACATAATGTCTAACAACTATTTAAAGACGATCCAATAGATAATGTCATAAATTTGACGGCAACGACTGCTTTTATGCTTACTTTGACTTTAATTTATCTTTCGCAATATTTTTGAGTTTTTCACCTCTTAAATGTTCTCAAGTTTGAAAGCCCTGCGGCGTAATTCTGGCACAGGGCCCTTGAAATTAACGGGACGGCCCTGGTTATTACACTTTAGTTCAAAATGAGCTCATGTATTTCGTTGTAGCTTTGTATGATCTCTAAAGAATGTTAATTCACGAGTTCATATTCAATGTACATGGAGATCTTGTTGAATAAGTACTTTAAATTTACATTGGTTAAGTATAGGGGTTTGTCCATACAATTGAAAGTATTCTATAAGGTTAATCCTTATTTTCTTAGTGTCGTTTGTTTTTTCCCAATGAGCACTTCTTTCCTCTTTTCACTTCTTTTGTCTGCAGGAGGACAGAGGTTTCTGTTTGTTTTTTTGCAGACATAAGTGCTTCTTTTCACTTCTTTCCTCTTCAAAATTTCAGACATTATCTTTCACTTCTTACCTCTTCTTACCTCTTTCTTTACAACCCCTACATCTCTTTCTCAATATCTTATCTCAGTATTTCAACTGGTCTTTTCGCTCGCTTTTTACGTCTACCCTTTAATTTACGCTTAGATCGCTTTCTTTACGCTACTGTTTTATTAAGTTTTCGTTCGCTTTATTACGTTTACGTCCGTTTTTTATGTTTTCGTCTGTTTTTTAATGTTTTCGTTTGTTTTTACGTATTCATCCGTTTTACATTTTCAACCGCTTTTTAATACGCGTTTCAACCGCTTTAAGTTTTGTCCGTTTCACCGCTTTACGCCATCTATTTTTACGCTTTGATCATATTTCTTTTACGCTTTCGCCCTTTTTTTACGCCACGCTTCTTTACGCTACCGCTTTTTCGTTTTAGTCCATTTTCTATGTTTCGCCGTTCGCTGGGCATTATTTTTTACGTTTTCGACAATTTTTAACATTTCGTCTGTTTCTTTAATACGCTTTTAATTTTACGCTACCGCTTTTTACGCTCGACCGTTTTTTATGCTTCGGTCGTTTTTACGTATTCATCCGTTTTTTACGTCTTGTCTGTTTTCTTACGTTTTTGTCCGTTTTCACCTGTTTTTTTTATGTTTTCATCAATTCTTTTACGTTTTCGATCATATTTTTACGTTTTCATCTTTTTTGGCTTTTTATCCATTTTTACGCCGCCACTGCTTTTTACGTTTCGTCCGTTTTTTATATCTTCATCTGTTTATTTTACGTTTTCATATAATTTTATAAGTTTTTTGTACGTTATTTTATCTTACCTAACAAAACGTAAGGTAATGTAAGGAAACCGAAGAAAACTGATGAAAACTAAGAAAAAGCATTTAAAACGAAAAAATATGAAAACGTAAAAAACGGTCGAAAACGTAAAAAAAATGCAAAAACGTATCAAAGACGAAAACGTAAAAAACGGTAGAAAACTTAAAAAACATACTAAAACGTAAAAAAAAGGATGAAAACGGACGAAAACATAAAAAAACAAACGAAAACGTAAAAAAAAAGATGAACACGTAAAATAAACAGACGAAAACATAAACAACCGGACGAAAACGTAAGAAAATAGACTAAAATGTAAAAAAACGGACGAAAACGTTAAAAAACATACAAAAACATAGAAAACTATAAAACGAAAAAAATGGTAAAAACGTAAAAAAAAGAGAGAGAGTAAAAGCAGATTAAAATGTAAAAAATGGTGGAAAAACATTAAAAACATATGCAAGCGTAAAAAAATAGACAAAAACGTAAAAAAAAAATAGATGAAAACGTAAAAAACAGGCGAAAACGTAAAAAACGGACGAAAACGGACTAAAACGTGAAAAAAAAACTAGCGAAAACGGAAAAAAGCATCTAAAAACGAAAAACGGACAAATACGATATAAACAAACAAAAAACTTTAAAGAGGGTCGAAAACTTAAAAAAAGCGAAGACGTGAAACATGCATTTTAAAATGAAAACGCCGAAAAACGTGAAAAATACTAAAACGTAAGAAAACCAATGATCCACTTGACCCATATGACAAAATAGTTTATAGCACAAAAAATGGTCGATATTGATATATTTTGAACCATTATGTATTGTTTTTAATACTTCGTATTTTAAGTGATTGCTTGTTTTGTATTAGATAGCACAAAAAACTAGTGAAAAAGAAAAAGGAAAAAAAAAATTACTTCAATAGCACAAAAATTACTAGTGAAAAAGAAAAAAGAAAAAGAAAAACAAGAAAAAGAAGAAAAAAGAAAGAATTACTTCATTAGCAAAAAAAACAAACCGTCTTCTTCTTGCAGATGAAGAGCTTAAATGCAACCTCTTCTTTCCGTACATGGTCATAGACGTATGAAAAGTTCGAAAAACAAACGATTAATCTTTTCTTTTGTTCTTGAATGAATTTTTAGTCCATGCATATGTGGAATGAACACGTCTCCTTGACATATCTATATCTATATTATATAAAAATAAAATGGTAAATAAAAGTGAAAAATGTCAAAAGTTGAATGTGAAACACACAAACCTTGATAGAGAAATAAATAATATTATTAATACTCTTATTAAAATACCCCATTACTTAAAATACAATATCTACATCATTGTAAACCAATTAAAAGACATCTACCAAATTAAAACAACCAATTAAAAACATTCATTTACTAAAAAAGCATAACAAAATTTCATAACGTACAATTTAAAGAAGCTACCACATAATACAAAATATAAAATAATTAAACACACTAATTAATGTTATTTTAAACACCCTAAAATTAAAAGTAAATGTTATTATACACATTGTACATATTTATAAACACGAAGCTTCATACAAGCTAAAAAGTGATGGTACATATAGTTTTGAAAATTGACCAGACCGACTAACGTCTTCAATCGGGAACCGTGTCACCATCGATTCGGCTAACCAATTAAAGTCATCCAAAACGAACTGGATAGGACCCGTTGAAACTCGGAGCCGGGTTGACCGCGGATGCTTCAAACCCGCGGTTGACCCGTTTAATTTGACATTTTTTCGACCCAACCTATCGGTTTGACTCGGTTTAAATCGACATGTTTTTTATCGAACGTTCAAAAAATTTGAACCACCCGGTGAAATCGGGTTTCAAATTTGACAAATTGGATGACCGACCAACGTCTTCAATCGAACCGGTGACCACCGATTCGCTAACCAATTAAAGTCATCCGAAAACGCAACCAGATAGGACCGTTGAAAACCATACCGGGTTGACCGTGATGCTTCAAACCCGTGGGTCGGTTTAATTGACACTTTTTTCGACCCAACCTATCGGTTTGACTCGGTTTAAATCGACATGTTTTTTATCGAACGGTTCAACCAAATTTGAACCACCCCGTGAAATCGGGTTTCAATTTTGACAAAATTATATGAGAAATGATAAAGTAGTTGTGGAACCCGTGACAATATTTTTAAAGGAGAGACCAAGTAATTGTAGTTTTTGGTTTATTTTGCTTTGACACATGTAATTTTGTCATTTGTATTATGTTATTTTAAAAATGTTGCTTTCCACAATTTAAGGGACTAACATATATGAATCGTCGTTTAAAAGTTAATATATATTGTATAACCCTTTGTCGATGTATCACTAATGTTATGTAAGTTTATTAAAATCACAAAAAATAAATACTATTGTTATCTTTAGCGATAATTATTTGTACCTCAAACAAATAGCTTTGAACAATGCATAAATATCTAAACAAATTGATAGTACAAAATAATCTTATATGGTGATATCCAATTTGCAAAGTTACAATTTTAAAAGCCACACACCAAATGATAAACGCTACATGTAAAAAATAGTTATCATCACTTTAAATTACTGACAAAATGAAAAAGCGGCCACACATGTTAGCTATACCTCTAAACTACAATATAATATTGACAACTACATAATACTGCTTTTGTAATGCCATATATTATTACTAAAATCTTAATAACTTAAAACAATCCTATTAGAAAATATACTCACACTTAGATCGACTCCACATAATTTTTTTAAAAACTATATATTTATGCTGCTATGCAACCACGCATCGGAATTGTAGTTATTCGAAAACGATTCGCTAATGCTACAAATACAGTTTGTTGAAAGAAACTTATGGGTCGTCGGAACTTTGCAGAAAACTAGACATCGCTGCCGCTAGGCGCGGGTACTCGTCTATTACTATTAAATAAAGTTTAAAGAAATTAATGTATAACGAAACAAGTTTATAAAACAAAAAGCTTATTAGATTTTTAGATTATATCAATTAAATGCTACCAAATTATACTAATGATAATACACTTGAAATTCTAAAAAAAATACAGGGTTCGACTATATTAGGTTTATATATACTAGATTTTTTTGTATCTAGATTCGTTTGTGGTATATGATACCTATGATCAAAGTTTATAGGCGTGACTTCTAGTTGTTTAGTTTCTCATTAGTTGGTTATTGCACTTTAGCACAAAGTGGGTCGAAGGCGATATCAAGTCGTAACTTTGTATGATCTCTAAATAATGTTAATTTACTAGTCCACATTCAATATATATGAATCTTGTTGAATAAATACTTCAAATTTACACTGGTTAAGTACAGGGGTCTTTCTTATACATTTGAAAGTATGAGTAAGGATCAAATGAGAAATAAAATTAAAATGAGAAGGGTGTGAGAAAACCACAATCCGACATTTCAGATGCACCTACAAATATAGATGCATCTATCCTTAAATTTCTCCACCTTATTTAAAATGCGTGACTCAAATTTCTTCTCATTCTTCTCATCTCAAATTTTCTTCTCACTAGATCTCTTCCCTGAAAGTATTCCATAAGGTTTATCCTTGTTTTCTAACTCTTTTATTCTTGAATGAGTTTTTTGTTCATGCATAAATGGAATGAACATGTCTTAAATTCAAGACATAATATTTATTAAATGCATTTTAGTTATGTGGTATGGTTATAAAGTTTAAAGAAATTAATGTATAATGAAACAAGATTGTAACATACAAGGTTTATAGATTTTTGGATTATATCAATTAAAAGTTATCAAACTATACTAATGATAATATACTTGATATTCTTACAAAAAATACAGGGTTTAACTACATTATTAACTACATTAGGTTTATATACACTAGATTCTTATGTATATTGATTCTTTTGTGGTATATGATGCCTATGATCAAAGTTTCTAGGCGAGACTTCTAGTTGTTTGCTTTTTCATTAGTAGGTTATTGCACTTTAGTTTAAAGTGATTCGAAGGCGATTTCTAGTCGTAGCTTTGTATGATCCCCAAAGAATGTTAATTAACCTCTCTACATTCAATGTACATGGATCTTGTTGAATAAATACTTCAAACTTAAGTTGGTTAAGTACAACGGTCTTTCCTATACAATTAAACGTATTCCATCAGATTTATCCTTGTTTTCTAACTCTTTTGTTCTTGAAGTTATGTTGTGTTAGTTATGTTGTGCAGGGCGCAAAGTGTAAGATCCCTCTAGTTTTCTTCGTTCAATCTTTTGACTGATCAGCTATTTTGATCGAGTTTTATTTTTCTGAGAGTTATAGTAAGGCTTACAGATTATGAGTTTTCCTGTTTGTAGTCGCACTTGTTTAAGTAAGATCTTGCTTCTTTTCTTGTTTTGTACCTTGAACTACTCTGAATTAAGGGGTGGTTGGTTGAGTTCATTGTTACATGCTTATAGTTTGAACATGGTATCAGAGTTTATGTTCTGATTTGGTGGTTAATTGATTTTTAGGGTTTTTGACATCTATATCAAAATTTATGGGGTTTTACAATTAGTAACGATTGTGTTTATAATGTTTGATTCAACAAGAATTTGTTGAATCTTGGTCTGTTTGGGTTATAATTCACAAAAATGTGTGAATTAGCAGGAACACCATGACCTCGGGTGCCTTTTGACACCAGTCATTGTCCACCCCACAAGGAATAGCTCTGAAAACTCTCCTAGCCGAGTAGGGCACCAACTAGAGTAAGCACAAGCTGAGACTCGAACTCGTGATCTTTTATCCATAAAATCTCTCCAATGGGCTCATAAGTTTTTTGGATATGGGTACCAATTGAGCTAATTAAATCCCTTTGGTGTTTGGGTTATAATCAATCTAATCTTGTTATTAAGGTATTCATCTGGAAAGCTTGTTGTGGATCTTGGTTGTTTTGGTACATTTGGGGTTTTCTGATTATATATGCGATGAAATGTGTTGAGGCTTTTTGATTATGTTGGTTAATTTGGTTCATATTCTTTCAAAATATCTTTTGACCAAGTGAACTAAGGCATTTTCTATTCTTTAAAACCTAACAATATACGATTTGAGTGGGTGTCAACGGGTTGATTATACTTAACCTACCTCATCTGCGATGCAAGGAATTCTGCTGTGGTCAATTCTCAATTCACTTGAATTGATATGATTAAAGTTAGGGGGTTGTGTGTGTTCTTATTTGTGGTTTTTTATTTTAGTTTTTTGTTTGTTGTCTGTTTTGTTATATGTTTGTCTGCTCATTTATTTATTTTTATTCTTATTAATTGTTCATCACGACTAGGGTGCTAGTGGTAGTGAAATTTCAGTTAGTAGTTTAGATTTAGGCAATTCTTTATATTTGCATGCTAATGATACAAATACTAATACAATAATTTATATAAGATTAACTGATACCAAAAATTATAGAGTCTGGACTACTGCAATATAATGAAATTAACTATTCATACTAGAAATAAAACAAGATTTGTTGATGGTACTTGTTTGAAAATTCTTATGAATCTAGTGTTCCATTGACCTAACAGCAGGAAAGGTGTAATGCTATTGTCTTTTTCTGGTTGTTGAACTCTGTGTATAATGACTTGTTTTTTGGTCAAATATTTTATAATAATGTTGTTGATGTTTGGGTTGAGCTTAAGGAAAATTATTATGCGTTAGATGGTTCAATTTTTTTTAATTTGATGCAGAAAATTAATGCTTTAAACAAGATGAATTATATGTACCTGAATATTATCATAAGCATAAATATCTTTAAAGAGAGTTTGATATTTTGACCAAATTGCCTAAGTGTACTTGTGTTGCTAGAGCTGGTGTCTTAAAACATAATCAGTTAATGAAACTCATACAATTTCTTATGAGGTTAAATGATGTTTATTATCCTATTAAAAGAAGTTTTCTTTTTAGAGAAACTCTACCTAATGTTAAAGATGCTTTTGCTATTTACTGAGGGAGTAGTCTCATAGAGGCATTCCTTCTTCTTCTGTTTCTGATTCTAAGTCTCGGGTTTCAAATTTTGTTTCTAAATCCAATTATTCTAAAGGCTTTGCCAATGAAACAATTGATAATAAGGGTGCGTTTGGTTTGTCGCTATGAATCACAATGGGTATTGGTATTGATATAGAGTAGAATGATAATGGAGGGTATGAAGAAACCACTCACACACATAATAATGCAAGGTCTAATTGGATTTCGTAATTGAAAACGTTAGGTTGAAATATCTATAGATATTGTTACAAGAAAGATTTTATTCAAGGATTAAGTTATTAGAAGGTCACGCCGAGACGAGCCGTTTATCATTACGATAGGTGTCAAGTGGAAGTGCAGTGATGTATGTAGATGAGGCATCCTAACAGACCGGTAGACTTGAACCTTGTTCCTACATGACCTGATCAATTCGATCGGGCACTCGCCAAAAACTTGGAGATCCAACTACAAAAAGACAAGCAGTCTGATCCAACATTTCTTTGGTTTCTTTCGAATCTATTTTCTTTTTATGATTTGATATAGGGATAGGGTACCCGAGAAATCTTGATTTGAATCTTCATTTTTTCACATTTGGGTATCCTCGTTCTATTGTGGTGGGCCTCATAACCAACCAAACAACATTAATGACTTTCAAAGTTATAAACCTATACACCCCAACCAAACTAGCCCTTAGGGTAACAATATAGGACCAAATATTAATTTGACTTGAAAAAATTGTAGTAAAGTTGGTCATATTATTGAAAGATATTTACATCATATTGGATATCTTTATGGTTATAACAAAAACTTTTCAAAAGGAGGTTTTAAATCAAAATTTAAAGCTAAGGCTAATTTACCTCAAAATTCTTCATCTCATAATGGTACTACTTTATCTTTCCCAAATGAGCATATGATGATATTGATGTCTCTCATCAATGATGTGCCTTCCGGTAATGAGACTACATTATCTTTCCCAAATGGCAAGTATGCTAAGTTTCTTAAATCATAATGTGTTTTTCAATATTAACTCTTAGTTTCTCACATACTTTTAAATAGTGATACCGTTATGTTCAATATCAGTATTGGTTGGATTATAAACTCATGAGCAAACAACACATGACAATTTCAACTAAAAATATTTTTGGTATTATTGATATATCCGACCTTAATCTTACTAATGGGACTTTAGCTAAAATTTAGACATGTTGGGAACTTTCAATTGTTTGAAAATGTAATTATGTGTGATGTTTTTGTTGTTCCTAAGTACTGTGTGAGTCTTTTATCTGTGCATAAGTTAATAAGAGAAACTATGATGCTTGTTGCTTTTGATGAGCATAAATATTATATTCAGGATTTGAATCATAACAAAATAATGAGGACTGGCAGTGAGTCTGGTGGCATTTACATGTTTGATTAACCTTCTTGTAAAACTTTAGGTAAAAATGAGTCTAATGTTACTTATTATGTTTCTAAAACTCTGTAGCACAACATACTTGGTCATCCCGCAAATCAAGTTATTGGTGTGTTACAAAAGGAATTGTAGATGTCGAAGGATTCACATGTTTCTCCTTGTGATATTTGTCACATAGAAAAACAAACAAGGGGAATTTTTCCCTTAAGTGATCATAAGACTTCTGCTATTTGATCTTATTCATTTTGACTATTGGGGACCTTATAAAATTACCAGTAGAAGGCTATAAATATTTTTTTTAACTATTGTTGATGATTATTCCATAAGTGTTTGGGTTTATCTTATTAAAAAAATGATGAAGTTTTGATTTTTTTCCTCTTTTCCTTGTCTTTGTTAACTTAGTTCAATTGTAAAATTAAAATTGTAAGATCTCTTAATGAAACCGAGTTTGTTAACAATTAAATGATTTAGGTTTTTGATTAATTTGGAATAATTCATCAAACCTCTTGTCCTTGTACTCCTCAATTAAATGGGATTGCAGAAACGAAAAGTAAAAATATTTTAAAATTGATGTTCACTTGGTTAAAGTAAAAGTGGTTGTTGGTGTTTTAAGAACTATAAAAGTTCATACATCACAACAGATTGCAGACATTTTTACTCAATGTTTGGATGTGAAACATAATAAGTTGATATGTGAAAAGTTGAATGTGAATGATATCTGTAAACTTAAGTTTGAGGGAGGGTCATTAATAAATACTCCAAACTTGCATTGGTTAAGTACGCGGGTCTTTATTGTATAATTGAAAGTATTCTATAAGGTTTACACTTATTTTCTAACTCTTTTATTCTTGAAGGGTGTTTTGCGTTAGTTTTGTTTGTGTAGGGTGTAGAGTGTAATATTGAACTATATATACTTATCTAGGATTTGCATTGTGCAGTTCAAGGTTTTCAAAATCGAGATCCTACTATAAATCGTTTTTGTTTTTACAAGATTGAGATCGTAAGATCGGATCTGGATCCTAAGATCCTACTATAATGTTATTTTCTTAATTGTCATTGTAATATTATTCAAATCTACAAATTATTATATATCATAAACATAAAATTATATGAATGTTTCATGAAATGTTGACATAAATTATGAATAAGGAATGTAGAAAAAGATTAACGTGTTGTTTTTTAAATTCTATAAAACATAATCCATAACTCTGTAGTTTTAGTTTGCGGTTCGAGAAAAGTAAAATCGTAGCGGATAAGATCTTAAGCTCCTATGGTCAAGATCGATATATTATAAGATCTTAAGCTTCTTAAGATCTTACGTATGGTCCGGATAATTTTTCTATGATGTATCGAAAATCAGGATCATGATCTTAACAAATATGCAGCTTATGTCATTATTTTGTTCACATAGTTACGCTCTCTAGTTTTCTTTCGTTTCGAATGATCAATAGTTCTGATCGAGTTTTCTTCATTTTTTAAGAGTGGTAGTGAGGCTATTGTTTGTGAGTTTCCCTGTTTGAGCTCGCACTCATTTAAAGACGATCTTGTTTCTTTTCTTATATGTATCTTAAATTACATTGAAGTAAGTGATGATTGCTTGAGTTCGTTGTTACATGTTTATAGTGTGAACACATCTAAATTTAATCAACATATAATTGCTACAAGGTTTTTGTTTATGCTACATTGCTACTTCCTTTCATTTTTTGGCAACTTTCTCCCTCAAAAGAACTAACTTTAGGAAATCAATACCGACGCAAGAATCATAACAGAGAATCCTTTTGGCCTCCATAATTGACCCTATTACAAAGATTTGGTAAATTACTATGAAATAAAGGATTTTGGAATATATATGAAAGAAAGAATCATAAGAAGTTCTTCAATATTGAAATCTGAAAAGGATTCAAAGTAACATGTGATAAAATCAGTAAAAAGAATCACATTCTACATTTGATTTCCAATGTCTTTCATTAGGTTTGATGTATTTCATAGCTTTGAATTCTGTCGATATTCCGTTCAGCACCGAATTACGCATGGCATCTTCGTCAACAAAGAATATCGGGCAATTTGCTTATATGGATAGCGTGTTTGTTGAAACGTGTTAGATGTCATTCAAAAAGATGTTAGAAGCAGTGATAAAATACTGAATTATTTATATGGCTTACACCTATTGAAAACATAGAATTAACCATATAAAACTCCCATTTCATATGTACTAACCACCATTTTTTAAATAGAGTAGGAACTTGGTTTCTAGAGAACACACGTCCATGTTTCATACAAACAAAGGTGAACACATCCCTTAAATGACTCGCTAATTGATCTCCTAGTCAAAGGATTCCTAGTCAAAGGATCTAGAGTCCTGATGTAATTTAGTTGTAATTGTTTTGTGTCGTCATGGTCAAAGCTATTAAAAATTGTTCAAAATATTTAGCATTTTGCTAGTTTTAATTTGTACAATACATTGCTTTTAAAAGTTTGATTCCCTAATTATTTGGTACATTAAAAGATGATATTACAGTAAAAACTCTATCGATTAATACTCCATAAATTAATAACCTCAATAAAATTAATAATTTTTTCAATCTCAATTTAAGATCAGTACAAATTTGGACCCCAATCGATAAAATAATAAGATAGTAATTTTTTTGAAACCAAGATATATATATATATATATATATATATATATATATATATATATATATATATATATATATATATATATATACGTAATTGAAACTTGTACAAATTCAATTAATTTAATTAATGTTATATGTAATTGGAACTTGTCTCAAAGAAACTAATTTTTACTTATTAAAAAACAATGAACTTGACAAATTCAATTAATTTGTGAATATAAATTCATAAAATGCAAATTGAAACTTGTTTTTCTAATTTATTTTCCATCTTTAACTAGTATACTACTAATATGTTAGACTTAGAAAAATTTAAAGGTAATAAGTAAAACCTCTTTAAATTAATAAATTATTAATTTATCGGTATAATAATATTTCGGTAAATTAATAAAATATCTTGGTATTATAGAGGTTTTAATGTATGTGGCCATACTCAGGTAAGAAAACAAAACAAATAGGCGGATAAAGTTTTTCATTTCCATTTATTCAAAACGTACGAATATTTAACTTATTATAATACGATTTTCATGACAATAACTTAATTTAGGAACGAAAGGAATTTTAGTTTAGAATAGCTTTGAATAATAGCAGACTTTTTCATATAAGAATACTAAGTTAGGCCTCGAACATAATATCTTCAATCAAACTCTATAAAGAGAATTTAAAGATTTGATCCATGTTGACATAATAGTTATACGTGTAAATGAAACTCTTTTTCTTTTAATCTCATGTAAGTTAAAGGAAGATTAGTAGATAATAATGAAGGAATCTTACTCATGTTAACGTATAGTAAGTATTTGATGCGACCCAATAAGTGAAATGCATACAATGAAAACATGTAAGTATGTACAAAACTCTTTCGTTTCTTATAAATGTTTTAGTTCAGTTATGCCAGGGTTTTATCTGATTTGAGTCTGTATGTTGATGGGTTCAAACCCTGTAGATTAGTCGGTGAAAAAGTTGAAAACCATAGTTAAAAAAAAGAAGAAAAAAAAGATGGTTCATTGTCGGAGTGAGGGCTTCTTTTGGGAAGTGAGTGAGTGCTATGAGAGATTGTTGCATATATTGGGATATGAATTTGCAATAAATAAAAAACTAAGACTTGATGGTACACTCTTTTTATTTGAAATTGTTATATAATCTTTTCATTTTTAGAGATAGAAGAAACTGTCATTTAGTGTTTCTATAATAAAGATTGTCAAAATATGTGATCATCTTATGAATATTCAAGTTACAATTATTGGTTGCTTACTTTGTACCGAATTGAATAACAGTGAAATCATAAAGGTGGTTTTTCTCTTTGGACCATTTTTTATGCACATACACAAACAACCCTCTTTACCATCACTAATATGTGCATATTTCTCGAACCACATTTTACCCGTTACATGATGTACTCGTCCAACCACCCCAATTTGCAACCTTTGCACGTCGTTGACTTTTGTGAATGATGATGACAGTTATTGTTACCTTGATCAACTCCAGTTATTGTTACCTTGATCAACTACATAATACATGTAACATCAAACAATGTTTATGAATAATAATCTTCATAAACCTTTATAAGAAACAAACATTATAAATTTCTTGAAACGGAGGATCTACGTAAAAAAAATGGATAAAAAGAATCTATAATCAACTCGATCTTATATTACAACTTAGACAACCATAATCAGATAGATATTTATGCAATCATAAACATTCGAAGCTGTTGGTAAATTTAGTGCACTTGTGGGATTAGTTCACACCTGGTTTTGGGTTAGGAGGTACGGAATGTACACCCATGAGGTCCCTGAACACCCTGACTCAACTCAATAGTGGTTTGTACTACTAGTGTATTGGTTACTACTCTAGTGTAGTAACTGATGGTTCCTACTGGTAGTGTTATGGTTCCTGCTGCTAGTGTAATGGTTCCTGCTGGTAGTGTATGGTTCCTGCTGCTAGTGTAATGGTTCCTACTGGTAGTGTTGCAGTGATTATTTTGTAACAACTTTGACTCATTCAAATGGCTGTTATGACTGCTTTATGACCACGTTTAATTGGTCATGTAACCACTATTCATATGATAATTGAGGCTTATTATGAGTGATTAATTGGCCGTTAATCATCCATAATGTCCATTAACTAGGAGTGAGTATTCTCTACTATAAATAGAGAGTGTCATCTTCAACTTGAAGATATACTGAAAAACATACTGATATCAGGAGAAACAAACAGATAACATAAACACTTACAAGAGCAAGGGTTATTGAATTGTGCCTATTTCAATAACTAACATTTGGTCTTATCCCAAGTAGATATTCGTGTAACCCAGGCATAGGGTCGAATAGTTTACTTTGGAAAGTGATTACACGATTCCAAGTGATATCCGGTAACCACCTAGTGGTATTTGCAGTTGCTACTGATTGTCTGGGATATACCCACCAACAATCGAAGTAAACTATTTATGATAATCAATGGCTGCTGCTGCAATGAAATACATGGCTTCAAACTTTGCCAAGCTGGACAAGTTTGAAGGGGTGGACTTTAGGAGGTGGCAGAAGAAGATGCACTTCTTGCTTTCCAGCATGAGTGTGGTGTATGTGCTAACCACTTCTATTCCTGATGATGGGGATGATGCTACTGTGGAGCGTCAGAGGAGGAGCAAATGGGAGAATGATGACTACATTCGCAGAGGTCTAATTCTCAATGGTATGTCTGATTCTCTATTTGACATTTATCAAAACTTTGAATCTTCCAAAGAACTGGGGGATTCCTTGGATGCCAAATATATGGCTAAGGATGCATCAAGTAAGAAGTTTCTTGTAAGTAATTTCACAAATTACAAAATGACTGATTCAAGACCAGTCATGGAACAATACAATGAACTTCTTGGAATACTTGGAAGGTTTACACAACACAAAATGCACATGGATGAGGCTATTTCAGTCTCTTGTGTTATTGATAAACTTCCTCCTTCTTCGAAAGATTTCAAGCATACCTTGAAACATAAGAATGAGGAGTTAACTCTGGTTGAGTTGGGCAGTTATCTGCGCATTGAGGAATCTCTCAAGGTGCAGGATAATGACAAGCCAAAGAGTAGCAATGCTACTGGTGCATCTGTTGTCAATATGGTGGAGCATAACAACTCCACCAAGTACAATGACAATAAAGGCAAACGCAAATATCATGACAACACAAGGGCAGATCCTAACAAGAAGGCAACACCTACTTGTTGGAAATGTGGCAAATCTGGTCACATTAAAAGGGATTGCAAAGGTGTTAAGGTTGGTGGTAAAGCCAATGGATCAGGCAATAATGGTTCAGGGAGTGGTGGTTCTTCCAACTCTCTAAAAGGTCAGAATATGATTAATAAGTCTTTTCAGATTTATTATGTTACATATGTATCTGAATCTCATTATGTGCAAGATGATGATGTTGCGTGGTGGGTTGACTCTGGTGCAACAATTCATCTGTGTAAAGATAGAAGCTGGTTCAAGACTTATGAGTCACTGAATGATGGTTCTATTATTCACATGGGCAATGAGTCAACAGCCTTGGTGCATGGTCGTGGTTGTGTAGATCTTAAATTTAGTTCTAGAAAGATCGTAACTTTGTTTAATGTTATTCATGTTCCTGATATAAGGAAGAACTTGGTTTCAAGTAGTATTTTGAATAATCATGGATATAAATAAGTTATTGAATCTGATAAATTTGTTCTTTCTAAGAATGGTGTGCTTATTGGTTTTGGCTATTTATGTAACCAAATGTTCAGGCTTAATATTGTCACTGATAGTGATAATTCAGCCTTTGTGACCACCTCTGACTAGACTGACTCTACCCTATGGCATGCTAGACTTGGCCATGTACACTATAAAAGGATGCAAGATATGTATAAGGATGGGTTAATCCCACCTTTTGACATGGACACTGAAAAGTGTGAAACTTGCATGTTGACCAAGATAACCAAGAAACCTTTTCAGGGTGTTAAGCGTGAGACTAAGCTCTTGGACCTAATACACACTGACCTGTGTGATTTGCATGCCACTCCTTCTTTGGGGAATAAGAGGTACTTTGTGACATTTATTGATGATGCTTCTAGGTTTTGTTATGTCTATCTGTTACATACTAAGGATGAAGCATTAGATAAATTCAAAGTGTTTAAAACTGAAGTTGAATTACAACTTGGGTCTTTGATCAAAAGATTAAGGATGATAGGGAGGTGAGTACATGGATACTCTGTATTTTCATCTGTTGGTATAATCCATGAAACGACCCCTATACTCATCAGCAAAATGGTATTTCGAAAGGAAAAAGCAGGTGTGAAGGAGATGGTTAATTCCATGTTGTCCTATTTAGGACTGAGTCAAGGGTTCTGGGGTGAAGTTATGTTAACAGCTTGCTATTTATTAAATAGGGTTTCCAACAAAAGGAACAAGGTTACCCCTTATGAACTCTGGACTAAAAGGAAACCTAACCTGAACTATCTCAGGGTCTGGGGTTGTAGGGATGTTGTAAGACTCCCTGATTCAAAGCTAAAGACTTTGGGTGAAAGAGGTATTGACTGCATCTTTGCTGGATATGCCGAGCATTCCAAGGCTTTTAGGTTCTATGTTATTAAACCTAATGAATATGTTTCAATTAACTCCATAATTGAATCAAGGGATGCAAACTTTGATGAGAATAGATTCTCATCAGTTCCTAGACCAAGTCAGAGGATTCCTAATGGAACTCATGATACTGGTGTATCAGAGGTCCCTGATGAAGAACCATCAGTGGTCCCTGATGAGGTTGTGGTTCAACAACCTGAACCTGTGCTCAGAAAGAGCAAAAGGGTCAGGAATCTAAAGTCATTTGGACCTGAGTTTCAATTATATTTAATTGAAGGAACTAGAGATGAGGTCTCTGACCAATACTCCTATTGCTTCATTGTTGAGAATGATCCCAAAACATTTGAAGAAGCAATGAAGTCCCAGGATATTGCCTTCTGGAAAGAAGCAATCAATGATGAGATGGATTCCATCATGGGCAACAAAACTTGGGTGTTGTTGATCTACCACCTGGTTGCAAACCTTTGGGTTGCAAATGGATTTTCAAAAAGAAAATGAATGTAGATGGAACTATTGAAAAGTTCAAGGCTAGACTAGTCATTCAGGGCTTTAAACAAAAGTCAGGAATAGACTATTTTGATACTTATGCCCCTGTGGCTCGACGTACCATAAGATGCTGATTGCTTTGGCATAAATTCACAATCTGATTATTCATCAGATGGATGTGAAGACAGCTTTCTTGAATGGTGAATTGGATGAGGAGGTTTATATGAACCAACCTCAGGGCTTCATCTTGCCTAGCAATGAAAACAAGGTGTGTAAACTGATTAAGTCTCTGTATGGACTAAAGCAGGCACCTAAACAATGGCATCAAAAATTTGATGAAGTGGTTTTGTCTAGTGGTTATGTTCTTAACCAGTCTGACAAATGTGTATATAACAAATTTGATGAATCTGGTAAAAGAGTCATCATTTGTCTATATGTTGATGACATGTTGATCTTTGGCACTGACCAAAATCAGGTTGACTTGACAAAGAATTATTTTTCATCAAGGTTCTCCATGAAGGACATGGGGGAGGCTGATGTTATCCTTGGTATAAGGATTAAACATGAAAGTAAAAGAATTTATATCTCTCAGTCTCATTATATTGAGAAGGTGTTGAGGAAATTCAATTACTTTGATTGTACTCCACTGAGTACACCTATGGATACTTGTGAGAAGCTGATGCCTAATAATGGCAAGGCTGTATCTCAACTTGAGTATTCTAGGGTAATTGGCTGCCTGATGTATGCCATGACTTTTACAAGGCCTGATATTGCATTTTGTCACACCCCCAAATAACCTGTTTTTGCAGCGGAATGGAATTCCTGGGGGATAACTGTCATAGCATCAAAGTTACAGTTATATCGAACGACCTAAAGTGTCGTTTTAAAAATATCGTTTGATTAAGTAAAATAATCAGAGTTTACAAATCATAAGTCCTAAAATATTTCCAATATACCAAAATGAGTTTGTTACAATCAAACGATAGTTAAGTGCATAAAATATTTGTGAGGCGGCGTCACCCGACTCTATGATAAGTCCACATGCATGCCATGAAGTGAATGCCTTAGGTACCTGAGATAAAACATGCTAAAAGTATCAACACAATGGTTGAGTGAGTTCATAGAGTTTGGTTAACAAGTAAAGCTTTTAAAGAGCGATCGTGCAATAAAGGCAAAGTTTTTGGTCATTTAGAATAGTCCACAAAGCAAAGGCATCGTAAATCCACTCGATTCTAAGTTCCGCCATACAAAACTTGCACAGCTTGTGTTCACAACCCATTGCACAAATATATAGTATGCGGTTTATGTTCATGCACATGTTGTCAAATGAGGTCACAAAGAAAAGTCATTGTAAATCCACTCAGTTCCAAGTCCGCCACAAAACTTGCAACCTGTGTGTTCACAACCCATTGCTAAAAATAGTATGTCAATTATGTATGCATGTATCATAGTAGTTAAAAGTATAAATGTTCAAGTATGTAACTAGTATATTGATCACGTACACGTGCATCAAAACTTATGCAATTAGCCATGAGTCTCCACTCCATCTCCGGAAACCTCATGTGGGTATGATGCTCACAAGGAAAGTAATAACATTGGTTCTACTTCATCTCCAAACCCATGCATGTGTTATCCAGGAGACTTTTGTTGCTCATAAGGAAAGTAATAGCATTAGTTTTACTTCATCTCCGAAACCCAATGCGTGTGTTATCCAAAGAGACTTATCATGCGAAAGGGGCTGCTCCGTGTATGTTGGGAGACTTTCAAGTTTAGTATAACACAATCAAGTATACGATCAAGTGTAATGAAATCAAGCATAATGCAATCAAGTGTAATGAAATCAAGTATAATGCAATCAAGTGTAATGAAATCAAGTATAATGCAATCAAGTGTAGTGTTTTGAGTATTTATACAAGAAAAAGCAAGTAGTTGAGCATGTATCTCCCCCAAAGAGTTTAAAACTATAGTAGGGATTTGCATGCCTTAGGGGCTTAAATGCAAATTAAGGAGAATTAAAATATTTATCTATAATTTACAAATTTATATAAAAGTTAAGAAAATCTAAAAAACTAAAACATGTACGTTTACGTAACAATTACGTAAGCGTACCAAAATAAGAAGTGAATTCGGTCCAATACAAATCCCATAAATGTGAAAATCATATTTTTGGAATCCTAAAAAGATAAGAAAATTATTAGAAAATTAAAATAAATTTTTACACTATTAAATTAATTAATATAACTTAAAAATGAATTAAATGTGTTTAATAATGAATTAAATAATAAGAAAATCCAAACGGTCTATCTTTTATTAGTCAACCACTTGTGAATGGTCAACCATAAAAGTCAAACAGCTCAGAGCAAAATGCAATTAAGTCCAGAGGAGTTTAGTGTTTCCCCGGGTCATTATGTCCCAACGAGGTGTGTAAACTGTAATACAACGAATCTATGATCTGAAAATGATATTGAATATACAAAACCAGTAATCTGATTGACTAACACTAGGAATGTAAATAGAGATAGCGTTTATTTAATATAAATTAGCTTTTTAAATTTTCTTTTCAGCTTATTATTAAGCACTTATCTGTTTTTATATTTTCTTAAGTTTCTGTCATATTAAAGTATTTTTAGGAATTTTCTTAGATTTTTTCTTTGTCATCTAGTATTTTTAATAATTAATAATAGTTTTTAGTAATTAATAATAGTAAATAATTAATAATAAATAGAATGATTGTGTAAAAAATACATTTTCAGTTTTAAAATTCATTTTATAATATTGATCGCTTCCAAAACAGTCAAGAAATATTGACCAAAGGTTTTAGTCAACAAAAGTCAACTATTATGGACTCAATACAATTTCCTTGGAATTTAGTGGATTCCCGGGTCGTTAAGTCCCACGGAGGTTGAATGGTGTTTGAAAACGTTCAGAAGTAGAATGATCTACAAGGATAATGATCTGTAAGGATTTTGGTTGATTATTACACTACTGATTGTATGGAATTGTATTTGGATACAGAGTTATAAAGCACAACAATCAGATTAAACAAACGTGTATAACAAGTAAATAAAAAAAATGTAAATTTAAAAACTACAGGGACTTAAAATGACAAGTTTAAAACTAAAGGGTATAAAATGAAAATTTAAAACTTTTTAAACTTAAAGAAAATTAAAATCTAAAAAGAAAATATTTTACTAATATTATATTAATTTAATATTAATTAATTAATCAAAACTATTTTAAACTTATTTAAAATCTAGTTTAATTAATCTAAAAAGGATTTATAATACAAAACTAACTAACAAAATTACAAATTTATTTTCTAAAAATCTAGAACAACTTAAAAGATTTATAGAAATTAAAAACAAATATTTTTGTCTTTTAGCTAAGGTTTCATACATTAAAAACTTAATTAATAATTTAAATCTAATTAAACTAATTAAAGGATTAAAATTAGAAAATAAAAAGGAAAAATTATAAGATTAATTTTTATAGGTTCTAATTAAGTTAACAAAGCTAGGAAAAATATAAAAACATGGTTGTACTTAATAAAAATTAATTTTACTACTTAATACTTTAATATTAATTATTTATTAATTAAACTATTATTAATTATTAAAAATACTAGATGACAAAGGAAAAATCTAAGAAAATTCCTAAAAATACTTTAATATGACAGAAACTTAAGAAAAATATAAAAACATATAAGTGCTTAATAATAAGCTGAAAATAAAATTAAAAAGCAAAATTATATTAAATAAACGCTATCACTATTTTTAAAGTTGATGTTTTTGTGTTTTTTATTGTTTAAACCTATTTAACTACTGATAAGACAAACTTTTAATGAAAACAAAAATTTTAAAACTTAAAAATAAGCAGAACAAAAGCTTATTAGCTTAATAGTTTGAGCTTTTGAGCTTAAATTGATTTTTAAGCTCAAACAAGCTTGAAATAAGCTTCGCAGTTGGAACCAAAGGTACTTTAAGCTATAACCAATTGAGATGAACTTAGAATAAGCTAAAACAACCAAGAAAGTACCCTGAATAAGCTACAAATTGAAAATAAGCAAATCCAAATCCTATAATAACCAAACAGGCCTGCAGGGTTTTTGGAGGCTAGATTAAGCTAGGGGCAAAAGCTCCAAAGCTCAAAATGAGCACTGACACAACAAGCTTGTTAGGTGAGCTTCTCAGAAAACCAAAGTATACAAGGTGGGGCCCATTATTAAGCTCTGTGTGAGCTTGTGAAAGTGGCTCAAGTACACGATTGAGCATGTACTGAGTGAATTGAGACAAGGTAAAAGCTACTTGCAGCCCTAACAAATAAGCTGCAGAGTGGAAATTAAGCACTGAACCTTTGAGATGGGTTGGTGAGCTACACAAAAAGCTAAAATACACAAGCTGGGGCTAACTAATGAACAAGATACAAGCTTATGAAATAGGCTTACTCAACTGTGCACAGGGCACTTTTTCAGAAAAGTGTTTAAAAGAAGCTAAGAAATAAGCAGTTTAACTAGCAAACTAAAAATTATAAAAATTACTATGATAAAGATGAGCAGCTAAATAATAATATCCCAAAAGCATAAAACATGAAACTCAAAATTAAATCCTATAGAAAATTATCTATTTTATTCAAAAACTGACTAAGTGAAAATTTGACTTTTTAAGATAAACACTAAAGTTGACTTAAATGAACTTATGATTGATCCTACTCACTGATTATGTTATATTAAGCAACTGTGATGAATTTTACACTATAAATCCTAACAGTGAGCTCATAGATGAAAATTAAAAGCTATTTTGACTTTCTTTAAATTGAGCACTGGTTTTTATTGTATCTCTGAGTTATTAGATGTTAATATGACATATAACAACAACAAGAAACAACACAAACAACCTCTAACACAAGTAACACAGTAAATCCAAACAACCCTTTAATGAAACTGAATTTGTGATTTCCAAAGGATTTCATAAATTAAGACCATGCAAATGATTCATAAGAACATTTAATGATATAAGAAGGCGATTTAAGCACATAAACACCAATAACAACAACAAAGACCTATAAATTACTATATTGCAATATTTATAGTGAAAAAGTGAAAACTTAAGCAACTAAGAAAATTAATGAACAAGCATGCAATATTAAGCACTAATCTCACTAACATACACCAAACAAGCATAAAAGCACAGAGATAAGCAGAGATAAGCAGTTGAACAGTGAATGACCAAAATTAAGTAATTTCAGGTCATAACTGAGAACCAAGGATCAAAACCACTTTCTATAGCTTCCCAAGAAGCATCTAACCCAAGGGCAATCTGTGACAACTAGTAATTTCAGGTCATTTTACAAACTTTAAAAGTTTCACTATTTCATCATTTATCGTAAATTACATTTACAAGTATCAAATTCGCGTAACCTAAATGGTTTAGCTGCGAATTCATGAACATTTCATCGAGGTCATTTCATATAGACTAAGTTTAGTCTACATTTCATTAACATCATTGTCATCATATTAGTTCATGCATGGTTTTGCATTTTTACATTAAACGTATAATTTTCATATTAAATAAACGTTATCGCGTAAACATTATTTTGAAACATTGATCCGACACTTCCAAAAATAATCTTAATATATTTTTATACTCATTTTTAGACTATAAAAATTATATTATCAATTTACCGATGTTTTCAATTTATTTCGTATATAAATTGTTATGTTTATATAATTACGATGGTTTTCTTAAATTCAACCCGATAAATATTTATTCACTCAAATCTTTCAAGAAATATATTTTTATAATTTTTATGACCTAAATATATTTTATCTTGACCCGTGAAAATTTATTTTTAACTAACGCTACCCTATATATTCAAAAGTAACTACAACTTATCATCTAACCTCATTTAACTTCACAAATCTTACACTAATACATAATAAAAAAAAAATACAATCAAATGAATGACTATCCTCCCTTGTCGACAAGGGAGGGATGAGTCACAAGGATATTGCAAATATCTCTAAGTATAATGTATATTATACTAAACTCATTTCATTTCACTTCATATTTGCAAAATAAAAGATCCATCTATCTCTCTTTTCTCTCTTGCAAAACCGCCATACAAGGATCAAGAAGGAAGCATCATAAAATATTTCAAGACAAGATTTTAATACACACTAGTATCACTTGTTGCATAGGTTTTGTAATAAAAACCTCAAGTGATTAGGAAAAACCCTTTGTCCTTTAAACCTCATCATATTACTAGTAAGCATTCATATTCATGTTTTTATTTCACATTCATTATTATGGTCATATCATTTTATTTGAGAAACATGCAAGTTATGTGATGTTTATACCACTTTTTAAGGTTTTTAAGTGTTAAATATATATATAATCCATCCTATAATTACTCCTTGTTATATATTAGTTTTGGTGATGTTTAGGAACCCATGACACCCTAAGAAGGTGTATGGTAGGATTAGAATAGCTTCAGAGTTGTTTTGAATGGGTTAGAATAGGTTTGGCGCGAGAAAAACTCATTTCGACACGTTTTGAAAAGGGTCTGTCCTTATTTTGAAATTCTGGAAAATCCGACAGTAAGTAAAAATATTTGGCCTAGATATTTAGAAAATATACTTTAAAACGAAACCGTGGCCGCTTGAACGGATTAAAACGGAGTTATAACGAAGAAGTTATGAATTTTCATTTATTTGCGAAAAATATAAATTTCTTGAAATTTCAGCAAACATTATTTATTTTGTACGAGTCAAAAATGAAGCTTGGGTGTTGTATATTATGTCGACTTGTCAAAAATATGTTAGTATACTTCGATACAAAGCTAAGGATCTTTAAAACGTAGAAAACGGATTTGTAACGACTAAATTATACACGTTTACAAAAGTTGTCGTAACTATTATCCTATAAGAAAAACTATAACACATTTCTAATAGACAAGTTTTGCGGCAAAAACTAGTTACCAAGTTAAAGGTTGTTTTTAACATTGATTTAGAACTTTTCATAAAGTGAAGTCTTCTAGTAAAAGTGAGATCGCCAAGTATACTTATCAAAATGTCCGATCGTTTGTTTAGCGGAGTTGTAATGAATTAATTACGGTCGCTCAAACTTTGCCAAAAACCCATCCTTAAACTATATTTTGGACTAAAAGTACCATACTTAACCTCTAATTTTCTTTATGTACGAGACCTCTAGGACGTAAACTTAAATACTAAAACTTTGAGATTATCATACGAGCTTCCCAAAACCGTTGAGTTTGTTTCCTAACGCCAGACGTGCACCATTTTACGACTAGCTTTTAGAGGCCGTTTTTGTCACTTTCATGGAAATATCAATGACATTATTTTACGACGAAAAGTTATATTCTCTTAATAAATCACCAAATGATTATCGTCGGATATCATTTCAATGTAAATACATGTGAAGTAATTTAAAATGGTCAAGACGTTAAAAGATTATATTTTCGACGAGAAGTATTGTTTTCAAAAATTCATAAGTGGTATAAATATCATCCGAATTGCATGCATAACATTACATCATGACTTATTACATATCATATCATTCATAATAGGTCAGTTTCGAGATTCACGCTACATTTCAGTGTATCCACTTTTGCCATTACATCATCATTATCATTGCAACAGGTGAGTTTTCATAGCCCCGATTTATTCAAGTTTTTACTTATATCAAACCTACGGGGGGGAATACATTGTACATCATTTTATTACGATGCCAAGTATATCAAATTCATTACATTGCTTAAGTTACCTCATTGCCAGTTAAATGTCCCCATTTCATGAACATGAACCGTTAATTTCATAGAAGCGTGAGTGAGTGGATAGATCTATCGAGGGTGACACCTCCATCCGGGTTGGCGGATTCCAACCGGACGGATGCATTTCACTTCATTATCATTATTGAGTTGTTTGGCAAACACTCGCTGGCCAACATCAATAAGCTTCGCGGTGTCATGGACTTATAGAAATTGTATCATTTTTGTGGCGACATTGTCATACATAATTTATACTTGTGGTAGTCATATTAAACATTTACATAAACTCTATGAACTCACTCAACCATTGTGTTGACACTTTTAGCAATGTATTTTCAGGTAACTAAGGCATTCACTTCATGGCATGCATGTGGACATATCATAGAGTCGCGGTGACGACGCGTCTCACATGGATTTATACATATTTAAAACATCGTTTGACTTGTACCAAACTTATTTCCGTACATAGTAACTTTCATTTGGGACCTATACTTTGTAACTCTGATTATTTTATTAAATCAAACGATGTATTTTCCAAACGACACTTTAGGTCGTTCAATATAACTGTGATTGTGATGCTATGACAGTCAATCCCCAGGAATTCCATTCCGCTGCAAAACAGGTAATTTGGGGTGTGTGACAGATGGCATGAGCTTCGGTTATAGAAAACTAGGTTGCATCATTGACCCTAGACTATAACTACATCATCATAGCATCTCATCATTTCATCATAAGTGCATAGTCACTATACATGCGGTTTCATACGCACATTTTGCGAGTTATTTACTTTCATTTCAAAATCGATTGTCACATAGATGCCTTCAAATACTCATCCCATCATACTCACATCACTTTGACATGGAGAATGCCCTGTCATTCCCTATCACAATTTTAACATCAGTTGACTCAACACCGATAACATCGAGATGATGACACTGAGACTTTTTAGGAGGACGAAGTTGCACCTACACCATCACGATCACTATTGATTCACTGTAGGATCAGGACAATTTTTATCATTCTGTTGAGACAGATCATACCATTTGGTAGGACTTACAAGCTTAGTCCTACTGGACTTACTAGTCATACATTTAATTTGCCGCTTGGGAAGCGTGCATAATTTGACACACCACTACCATCTACCACTAAGACTACAGAAACTACATTATCTTATAGATTCGAGGACTGTTAGAGTTTCAAAGTTGTTGTTGCTAGATGACTACTACTACTCCTACACTTGAGGCATGATTAGATCACCGACAGGAACCGATAATAAGTACCTTTCTAGCTAATGTAATCTTTATCATTTATTATCTTCACGATAATCACAACCTTTGTTTATTTCATTCCCTATTCCAATTGCCCAATTTCCCATCATTTCACGACGATACCTCACTATCTTACTAGGGGTTAGGCCAACTTTATTCTTGACCAATTAGGAGACTATTACCATTCTAGGAGGCCTCCATATCCTACAAAACATTCAACAAATTATATTTCAAGTTACTTTGCTACTACTTCATAAAATTATTTCACTTAATTTTATTTCAAGCTATTCTACACTATCTTAGAAACATTATTTCATAAAGTTTTAAAACAAGTTGTTTCGTTACCACCCTATCAATTGGTTTTCAGTCATTTTATCAACGATTTAATACCATCATATGAAACGATTTTCATGTTACTCTGAAAAATTATTGAGCCATTATCTTACAAAACAAAACGTTGAATACCATCTAAAACTTCGGAGGAACATAATATCATTTTAACAAAACCAAGCATCACATCATTTGTCCTCGATTATACATGGCTTGATCACCTATGTATAATTCAGAAAGAATTATGTCATGAAAGTAACAAGCATCATTTCAAATCTCTTAAAACAATCTTCACTCAAAAGCAAGGCTTTGTAATCAGATAAATTGTTCATAAACATTTCTTTTTGTTAACACTCTATAGATTCCTATATCATTCATCACTCACTCAACCAATAAGTTAGAATTTGACGAGTTACCTTTTTAGGAAAGGCTTCCTATACCATCTGTGAGGAGGATCCCTCGATACAAGAAAATAATGAAAGGATTTCGGACTTTGCCAACAAGGACTAGAAGTAGGTAGCGAGATCTTTCAAAACTCAATAAAAATCTTAAGACATGACGAGACATTCCGAACCACTATTTTGGACTAGGAGTCAAATTATATCATTTCAAAAGTACTAGCTAGACCAAGTTACAAGATTTAGTACGAAGCAAATACACACTAAGCAACACTATAGGGAGAAACCAAGTCTTCTAATCAAGACTACAGAACATTTCACTAAACATGGCCTCAACAATATGTGAACTTCCCTACAATGAGTTTCCCTTAAAGGAAAATTTGGTTAAATTAAGGTTATCGATGTAAACTTTCCTCTAAGACATTGTGTTCTCTAGAAATTCCAAGTAACCTCACTCCTATATCAAGAGATGCAATAGGTTTGAACATGTATCGACAATCAATGACACTTCATCTACAAGTGAAATTAGAACAAACATTCTTCGACATAGTATAAGCTGATATATATGTTTATGCTAGCATGATAACAATCTAAGTGATGAAATAATATTAGAAACACTCAATATCGGAACGAGTCTTGAAAATCAATCACTACACTACATCACTTAAATATTTAAGGTTTTAGGACTTGACAACATAGAGCATGGAAACACTTCGATAATCAAACAATAAACATTTTAGTCATGGAGACTAAGCACCTTAGGCAAGGAAGACTCAAGTCATGACATCCCCTAGAATTAGAAAAGCGAGGAATCACAATTGTTACCCATAATCTATTCTTTTCAATAAGGTCATTTTTCGACAGACTTAACATTTTGAAATTTGGCACAGGACACGTGGTATCAATTTCAGTTGTACCTGTTATAAGCTATTCGATTCACCTTAGGCTCCTGATAACCATTTCAATCTTCCCATGGAACCTATTAGGACATGAGTACCGCCTATTATCCTCAGCTCAATGGTTAGAGCGAGAGAAAAATTCAAACATTTGAAGATATGCTCAAAGCATGTGTGATATTCTAGAAATGATTAGGTAAATCATTCTTCATCGAACCAATTTGCTTTACAACAATAGTCAACACATGAACATATTGACTACACCAATTGAGACACTCTAAGGTTGAGGTGTCAATCACTTATTCACTGGTCAAAATCAGGAAAGTCCAACTCACTAGTCAATGACTCATTCATGAAACAACAAAGTAATCGTACAAATCAAAAATCAGTTACAAATAACAACATATAACTAGATAAGCTACGTCAAATATGTACGACGAAAATATTGGAAGTATGTTCCATAAGTCGCAAACCATTATAATTTCAAATTGGCAACAAATTTATATTCAAAGTCCCGTCTTGGAAGGGCGTGGTACGATTCAGAAAAACATTGGACGATCCCAATGCGACTCAAATACCTTCATCTTTTCACAAGTAATATCGTAGAACCTAACATGGATGAATTGGTCAGACTGGATCAATTCCTTTTGGTTGGGCTTAATGACAACTAGTAATTTGTGTCATTTTACAAACTTTAAAAGTTTCACTATTTCATCATTTATCGTAAATTACATTTATTAGAAGTATCAAATTCGCGTAACCTAAATGGTTTAGCTGCGAATTCATGAACATTTCATCGAGGTCATTTCATATAGACTAAGTTTAGTCTACATTTCATTAACATCATTGTCATCATATTAGTTCATGCATGGTTTTGCATTTTTACATTAAACGTGTAATTTTCATATTAAATAAACGTTATCGCGTAAACATTATTTTGAAACATTGATCCGACACTTCCAAAAATAATCTTAATATATTTTTATACTCATTTTTAGACTATAAAAATTATATTATCAATTTACCCGATGTTTTCAATTTATTTCGTATATAAATTGTTATAGTTTATATAATTACGACGGTTTTCTTAAATTCAACCCGATAAATATTTATTCACTCAAATCTTTTAAGAAATATATTTTTATAATTTTTATGACCTAAATATATTTTATCTTGACCCGTAAAAATTTATTTTTAACTAACGCTACCCTATATATTCAAAAGTAACTACAACTTATCATTTAACCTCATTTAACTTCACAAATCTTACACTAATACATAATAAAAAAATACAATCAAATGAATGACTATCCTCCCTTGTCGACAAGGGAGGGATGAGTCACAAGGATATTGCAAATATCTCTAAGTATAATGTATATTATACTAAACTCATTTCATTTCACTTCATATTTGCAAAATAAAAGATCCATCTATCTCTCTTTTCTCTCTTGCAAACCGCCCATAAGGATCCAAGAAGGAAGCATCATAAAATATTTCAAGACAAGATTTTAATACACACTAGTATCACTTGTTGCATAGGTTTTGTAATAAAAACCTCAAGTGATTAGGAAAAACCCTTTGTCCTTTAAACCTCATCATATTACTAGTAAGCATTCATATTCATGTTTTTATTTCACATTTATTATTATGGTCATATCATTTTATTTGAGAAACATGCAAGTTATGTGATGTTTATACCACTTTTTAAGGTTTTTAAGTGTTAAATATATATATAATCCATCCTATAATTACTCCTTGTTATATATTAGTTTTGGTGATGTTTAGGAACCCATGACACCCTAAGAAGGTGTATGGTAGGATTAGAATAGCTTCGGAGTTGTTTTGAATGGGTTAGAATAGGTTTGGCTCGAGAAAAACTCATTTCGACACGTTTTGAAAAGGGTCTGTCCTTATTTTGAAATTCTGGAAAATCCGACAGTAAGTAAAAATATTTGGCCTAGATATTTAGAAAATATACTTTAAAACGAAACCGTGGCCGCTTGAACGGATTAAAACGGAGTTATAACGAAGAAGTTATGAATTTTTCAATTTGGCGACGAAAAATATAAATTTCTGGAAATTTCAGCAAACATTATTTATTTTGTACGAGTCAAAAATGAAGCTTGGGCGTTGTATATTATGTCGACTTCAAAATATGTTAGTATACTTTGATACAAAGCTAAGGATCTTTAAAACGTAGAAAACGGATTTGTAACGACTAAATTATACACGTTTACAAAAGTTGTCGTAACTATTATCCTATAAGAAAAACTATAACACATTTCTAATAGACAAGTTTTGCGGCAAAAACTAGTTACCAAGTTAAAGGTTGTTTTAACATTGATTTAGAACTTTTCATAAAGTGAAGTCTTCTAGTAAAAGTGAGATCGCCAAGTATACTTATCAAAATGTCCGATCGTTTGTTTAGCGGAGTTGTAATGAATTAATTACGGTCGCTCAAACTTTGCCGAAAACCATCCTTAAACTATATTTTGGACTAAAAGTACCATACTTAACCTCTAATTTTCTTTATGTACGAGACCTCTAGGATGAAAACTTAAACACTAAAACTTTGAGATTATCATACGAGCTTCCCAAAACCGTTGAGTTTGTTTCCTAACGCTCGACGTGCACCATTTTACGACTAGCTTTTAGAGGCCGTTTTTGTCACTTTCATGGAAATATCAATGACATTATTTTACGACGAAAAGTTATATTCTCTTAATAAATCACCAAATGATTATCGTCGGATATCATTTCAATGTAAATACATGTGAAGTAATTTAAAAATGGTCAAGACGTTAAAAGATTATATTTTCGACGAGAAGTATTGTTTTCAAAAATTCATAAGTGGTATAAATATCATCCGAATTGCATGCATAACATTACATCATGACTTATTACATATCATATCATTCATAATAGGTCAGTTTCGAGATTCACGCTACATTTCAGTGTATCCACTTTTGCCATTACATCATCATTATCATTGCAACAGGTGAGTTTTCATAGCCCCGATTTATTCAAGTTTTACTTATTTCAAACCTACGGGGGAGAATACATTGTACATCATTTTATTACGATGCCAAGTATATCAAATTCATTACATTGCTTAAGTTACCTCATTGCCGTTAAATGTCCCCATTTCATGAACATGAACCGTTAATTTCATAGAAGCGTGAGAGAGTGGATAGATCTATCGAGGGTGACACCTCCATCCGGGTTGGCGGATTCCAACCGGACGGATGCATTTCACTTCATTATCATTATTGAGTTGTTTGGAAAACACTCGTTGGGCAACATCAGTCAAGCTTCGGTGTCATGGACTTATAGCAATTGTATCATTTTGTGGCGACATTGTCATACATAATTTATACTTGTGGTAGTCGTATTAAACATTTACATAAACTCTATGAACTCACTCAACCATTGTGTTGACACTTTTAGCAATGTATTTTCGGGTAACTAAGGCATTCACTTCATGGCATGCATGTGGACATATCATAGAGTCGCGTGACGACGCGCCTCACATGGATTATACATATTTAAAACATCGTTTGACTTGTACCAAACTTATTTCCGTACATAGTAACTTTCATTTGGGACCTATACTTTGTAACTCTGATTATTTTATTAAATCAAACGATGTATTTTCCAAACGACACTTTAGGTCGTTCAATATAACTGTGATTGTGATGCTATGACAGTCAATCCCCGGAATTCCATTCACGCAAAAAGGTAATTTGGGGGTGACATGACAGCATCAGAGCTTCGGTAATAGAGAACTAGGTTGCATCATTGACTCTAGACTATAACTACATCATCATAGCATCTCATCATTTCATCATAAGTGCATAGTCACTATACATGCGGTTTCATACGCACATTTTGCGAGTTATTTACTTTCATTTCAAAATCGATTGTCACATAGATGCCTTAAAATACTCATCCCATCATACTCACATCACTTTGACATGGAGAATGCCCTATCATTCCCTATCACAATTTTAACATCAGTTGACTCAACACCGATAACATCAGATGATGACACTGAAACCCTTTTAGGAGGACGAAGTTGCACCTACACCATCACGATCACTATTGATTCACTGTAGGATCAGGACAATTTTTATCATTCTGTTGAGACAGATCATACCATTTGGTAGGACTTACAAGCTTAGTCCTACTGGACTTACTAGTCATACATTTAATTTGCCGCTTGGGAAGCGTGCATAATTTGACACACCACTACCATCTACCACTAAGACTACAGAAACTACACTATCTTATAGATTCGAGGACTGTGAGAGTTTCAAAGTTGTTGTTGCTAGACAGCCTACTACTCCTACACTTGAGGCATGATTAGATCACCGACAGGAACCGATAATAAGTACCTTTCTAGCTAATGTAATCTTTATCATTTATTATCTTCACGATAATCACAACCTTTGTTTATTTCATTCCCTATTCCAATTGCCCATTTCCCATCATTTCACGACGATACCTCACTATCTTACTAGGGGTTAGGCCAACTTTATTCTTGACCAATTAGGAGACTATTACCATTCTAGGAGGTTTCCCCGTGTATCCTACAAAACATTCAACAAATTATATTTCAAGTTACTTTGCTACTACTTCATAAAATTATTTCACTTAATTTTATTTCAAGCTATTCTACACTATCTTAGAAACATTGTTTCATAAAGTTTTAAAACAAGTTGTTTCGTTACCACCCTATCAATTGGTTTTCAGTCATTTTATCAACGATTTAATACCATCATATGAAACGATTTTCATGTTACTCTGAAAAATTATTGAGCCATTATCTTACAAAACAAAACGTTGAATACCATCTAAAACTTCGGAGGAACATAATATCATTTTAACAAAACCAAGCATCACATCATTTGTCCTCGATTATACATGGCTTGATCACCTATGTATAATTCAGAAAGAATTATGTCATGAAAGTAACAAGCATCATTTCAAATCTCTTAAAACAATCTTCACTCAAAAGCAAGGCTTTGTAATCAGATAAATTGTTCATAAACATTTCTTTTGTTAACACTCTATAGATTCCTATATCATTCATCACTCACTCAACCAATAAGTTAGAATTTGACGAGTTACCTTTTTAGGAAAGACTTCCTATACCATCTGTGAGGAGGATCCCTCGATACAAGAAAATAATGAAAGGATTTCGGACTTTACCAACAAGGACTAGAAGTAAGTAGCGAGATCTTTCAAAACTCAATAAAAATCTTAAGACATCACGAGACATTCCGAACCACTATTTTGGACTAGAAGTCAAATTATATCATTTCAAAAGTACTAGCTAGACCGAGTTACAAGATTTAGTACGAAGCGAATACACACTAAGCAACACTATAGGGAGAAACCAAGTCTTCTAATCAAGACTACAGAACATTTCACTAAACATGGCCTCAACAATATGTGAACTTCCCTACAATGAGTTTCCCTTAAAGGAAAATTTGGTTAAATTAAGGTTATCGATGTAAACTTTCCTCTAAGACATTGTGTTCTCTAGAAATTCCAAGTAACCTCACTCCTATATCAAGAGATGCAATAGGTTTGAATGTATTGACAATCAATGACACTCCATCTACAAGTGAAATTAGAACAAACATTCTTCACATAATATGTGATATATATGTTTATGCTAGCATGATAACAATCTAAGTGATGAAATAATATTAGAAACACTCAATATCGGAACGAGTCTTGAAAATCAATCACTACACTACATCACTTAAATATTTAAGGTTTTAGGACTTGACAACATAGAGCATGGAAACACTTCGATAATCAAACAATAAACATTTTAGTCATGGAGACTAAGCACCTTAGGCAAGGAAGACTCAAGTCATGACATCCCCTAGAATTAGAAAAGCGAGGAATCACAATTGTTACCCATAATCTATTCTTTTCAATAAGGTCATTTTTCGACAGACTTAACATTTTGAAATTTGGCACAGGACACGTGGTATCAATTTCAGTTGTACCTGTTATAAGCTATTCGATTCACCTTAGGCTCCTGATAACCATTTCAATCTTCCCATGGAACCTATTAGGACATGAGTACACCTATTATCCTCAGCTTAATGGTTAGAGCGAGAGAACAATTCAAACATTTGAAGATATGCTCAAAGCATGTGTGATATTCTAGAAATGATTAGGTAAATCATTCTTCATCGAACCAATTTGCTTTACAACAATAGTCAACACATGAACATATTGACTACACCAATTGAGACACTCTAAGGTTGAGGTGTCAATCACTCATTCACTGGTCAAAATCAGGAAGTCCAACTCACTAGTCAATGACTCATTCATGAAACAACAAAGTAATCGTATAAATCAAAAATCGCCATAAATAACAACATATAGCTAGATAAGCTACGCCGATGTACGACGAAATATTGGAAGTATGTTCCATAAGTCGCAAACCATTATAATTTCAAATTGGCAACAAATTTATATTCAAAGTCCGCTTGGAAGGGCGCGGTACGATTTAGAAAAAACATTGGACGACCCAATGCGACTCAAATACCTTCATCTTTTCACAAGTAATATCGTAGAACCTAACATGGACTGAATTCAGGGACTGAATTTCTTTTTGGTTGGGCGAATGTGACAACTAGTAATTTCGTGTCATTTTACAAACTTTAAAAGTTTCACTATTTCATCATTTATCAGAATTACATTTACAAGTATCAAATTCAGCGTAACCTAAATGGTTTAGCTGTAATTCATGAACATTTCATCGAGGTCATTTCATATAGACTAAGTTTAGTCTACATTTCATTAACATCATTGTCATCATATTAGTTCATGCATGGTTTTGCATTTTTACATTAAACGTATAATTTTCATATTAAATAAACGTTATCGCGTAAACATTATTTTGAAACATTGATCCGACACTTCCAAAAAATAATCTTAATATATTTTTATACTCATTTTAAGACTATAAAAATTATATTATCAATTTACCCGATGTTTTCAATTTATTTCGTATATAAATTGTTATAGTTTATATAATTACGACGGTTTTCTTAAATTCAACCCGATAAATATTTATTCACTCAAATCTTTCAAGAAATATATTTTTATAATTTTTATGACCTAAATATATTTTATCTTGACCCGTGAAAATTTATTTTTAACTAACGCTACCCTATATATTCAAAAGTAACTACAACTTATCATTTAACCTCATTTAACTTCACAAATCTTACACTAATACATAAAAAAAAATATATATACAATCAAATGAATGACTATCCTCCCTTGTCGACAAGGGAGGGATGAGTCACAAGGATATTGCAAATATCTCTAAGTATAATGTATATTATACTAAACTCATTTCATTTCACTTCATATTTGCAAAATAAAAGATCCATCTATCTCTCTTTTCTCTCTTGCAAAACCGGCCATACAAGGATCCAAGAAGGAAGCATCATAAAATATTTCAAGACAAGATTTTAATACACACTAGTATCACTTGTTGCATAGGTTTTGTAATAAAAACCTCAAGTGATTAGGAAAAACCCTTTGTCCTTTAAACCTCATCATATTACTAGTAAGCATTCATATTCATGTTTTTATTTCACATTCATTATTATGGTCATATCATTTTATTTGAGAAACATGCAAGTTATGTGATGTTTATACCACTTTTTTTAAGGTTTTAAGTGTTAAATATAAATAATCCATCCTATAATTACTCCTTGTTATATATTAGTTTTGGTGATGTCTAGGAACCCATGACACCCTAAGAAGGTGTATGGTAGGATTAGAATAGCTTCGGAGTTGTTTTGAATGGGTTAGAATAGGTTTGGTACGAGAAAAACTCATTTCGACACGTTTTGAAAAGGGTCTGTCCTTATTTTGAAATTCTGGAAAATCCGACAGTAAGTAAAAATATTTGGCCTAGATATTTAGAAAATATACTTTAAAACGAAACCGTGGCCGCTTGAACGGATTAAAACGGAGTTATAACGAAGAAGTTATGAATTTTTCAATTTGGCGACGAAAAATATAAATTTCTGGAAATTTCAGCAAACATTATTTATTTTGTACGAGTCAAAAATGAAGCTTGGGCGTTGTATATTATGTCGAATTGTCAAAAATATGTTAGTATACTTCGATACAAAGCTAAGGATCTTTAAAACGTAGAAAACGGATTTGTAACGACTAAATTATACACGTTTACAAAAGTTGCCGTAACTATTATCCTATAAGAAAAAAAACTATAACACATTTCTAATAGACAAGTTTTGCGGCAAAAACTAGTTACCAAGTTAAAGGTTGTTTTAACATTGATTTAGAACTTTTCATAAAGTGAAGTCTTCTAGTAAAAGTGAGATCGCCAAGTATACTTATCAAAATGTCCGATCGTTTGTTTAGCGGAGTTGTAATGAATTAATTACGGTCGCTCAAACTTTGCCGAAAACCATCCTTAAACTATATTTTGGACTAAAAGTACCATACTTAACCTCTAATTTTCTTTATGTTCAAGACCTCTAGGATAGAAACTCATGTACTAAAACTTTGAGATAATCATACGAGCTTCCCAAAACCGTTGAGTTCATTTACTAACGCTCGACGTGCACCATTTTACGACTAGATTTTAGAGGCCGTTTTAGTCACTTTCATGGAAATATCAATGACATTATTTTACGACGAAAAGTTATATTCTCTTAATAAATCACCAAATGATTATCGTCGGATATAATTTCAACGTAAATACATGTGAAGTAATTTAAAAATGGTCAAGACGTTAAAAGATTATATTTTCGACGAGAAGTATTGTTTTCAAAAATTCATAAGTGGTATAAATATCATCCGAATTGCATGCATAACATTACATCATGACTTATTACATATCATATCATTCATAATAGGTCAGCTTCGAGATTCACGCTACATTTCAGTGTATCCACTTTTGCCATTACATCATCATTATCATTGCAACAGGTGAGTTTTCATAGCCCCGATTTATTCAAGTTTTTACTTATTTCAAACCTACGGGGGGGAATACATTGTACATCATTTTATTACGATGCCAAGTATATCAAATTCATTACATTGCTTAAGTTACCTCATTGCCAGTTAAATGTCCCCATTTCATGAACATGAACCGTTAATTTCATAGAAGCGTGAGTGAGTGGATAGATCTATCGAGGGTGACACCTCCATCCGGGTTGGCGGATTCCAACCGGACGGATGCATTTCACTTCATTATCATTATTGAGTTGTTTGGCAAACACTGGCGCTTAACATCACAAGCTCGTGTCATGGACTTATAGCAATTGTATCATTTTGTGGCGACATTGTCATACATAATTTATACTTGTGGTAGTCGTATTAAACATTTACATAAACTCTATGAACTCACTCAACCATTGTGTTGACACTTTTAGCAATGTATTTTCAGGTAACTAAGGCATTCACTTCATGGCATGCATGTGGACATATCATAGAGTCGCGGTGACGACGCGTCTCACATGGATTTATACATATTTAAAACATCGTTTGACTTGTACCAAACTTATTTCCGTACATAGTAACTTTCATTTGGGACCTATACTTTGTAACTCTGATTATTTTATTAAATCAAACGATGTATTTTCCAAACGACACTTTAGGTCGTTCAATATAATTGTGATTGTGATGCTATGACAGTCAATCCCAGGAATTCCATTCACGCAAAACAGTAATTTGGGGTGTGACAGATTGGCATCAGAGCTTCGGTTATAGAGAACTAGGTTGCATCATTGACCCTAGACTATAACTACATCATCATAGCATCTCATCATTTCATCATAAGTGCATAGTCACTATACATGCGGTTTCATACGCACATTTTGCGAATTATTTACTTTCATTTCAAAATCGATTGTCACATAGATGCCTTCAAATACTCATCACATCATACTCACATCACTTTGACATGGAGAATGCCCTGTCATTCCCTATCACAATTTTAACATCAGTTGACTCAACACCGATAACATCGATGATGACACGAAACCCTTTTAGAGGACGAAGTTGCACCTACACCATCACGATCACTATTGATTCACTGTAGGATCAGGACAATTTTTATCATTCTGTTGAGACAGATCATACCATTTGGTAGGACTTACAAGCTTAGTCCTACTGGACTTACTAGTCATACATTTAATTTGCCGCTTGGGAAGCGTGCATAATTTGACACACCACTACCATCTACCACTAAGACTACGAAAACTACACTATCTTATAGATTCGAGGACTGTGAGAGTTTCAAAGTTGTTGTTGCTAGACAGCCTACTACTCCTACACTTGAGGCATGATTAGATCACCGACAGGAACCGATAATAAGTACCTTTCTAACTAATGTAATCTTTATCATTTATTATCTTCACGATAATCACAACCTTTGTTTATTTCATTCCCTATTCCAATTGCCCAATTTCCCATCATTTCACGATTATACCTCACTATCTTACTAGGGGTTAGGCCAACTTTATTCTTGACCAATTAGGAGACTATTACCATTCTAGGAGGTTTCCTCGTGTATCCTACAAAACATTCAACAAATTATATTTCAAGTTACTTTGCTACTACTTCATAAAATTATTTCACTTAATTTTATTTCAAGCTATTCTACACTATCTTAGAAACATTGTTTCATAAAGTTTTAAAACAAGTTGTTTCGTTACCACCCTATCAATTGGTTTTCAGTCATTTTATCAACGATTTAATACCATCATATGAAACGATTTTCATGTTACTCTAAAAATTATTGAGCCATTATCTTACAAAACAAAACGTTGAATACCATCTAAAACTTCGGAGGAACATAATATCATTTTAACAAAACCAAGCATCACATCATTTGTCCTCGATTATACATGGCTTGATCACCTATGTATAATTCAGGAAGAATTATGTCATGAAAGTAACAAGCATCATTTCAAATCTCTTAAAACAATCTTCACTCAAAAGCAAGGCTTTGTAATCAGATAAATTGTTCATAAACATTTCTTTTTGTTAACACTCTATAGATTCCTATATCATTCATCACTCACTCAACCAATAAGTTAGAATTTGACGAGTTACCTTTTTAGGAAAGACTTCCTATACCATCTGTGAGGAGGATCCCTCGATACAAGAAAATAATGAAAGGATTTCGGACTTTACCAACAAGGACTAGAAGTAGGTAGCGAGATCTTTCAAAACTCAATAAAAATCTTAAGACATGACGAGACATTCCGAACCACTATTTTGGACTAGAAGTCAAATTATATCATTTCAAAAGTACTAGCTAGACCAAGTTACAAGATTTAGTACGAAGCAAATACACACTAAGCAACACTATAGGGAGAAACCAAGTCTTCTAATCAAGACTACAGAACATTTCACTAAACATGGCCTCAACAATATGTGAACTTCCCTACAATGAGTTTCCTTTAAAGGAAAATTTGGTTAAATTAAGGTTATCGATGTAAACTTTCCTCTAAGACATTGTGTTCTCTAGAAATTCCAAGTAACCTCACTCCTATATCAAGAGATGCAATAGGTTTGAATGTATCGGACAATCAATGACGCTCCATCTACAAGTGAAATTAGAACAAACATTCTTCGACATAGTATAAGCTGATATCTATGTTTATGCTAGCATGATAACAATCTAAGTGATGAAATAATATTAGAAACACTCAATATCGGAACGAGTCTTGAAAATCAATCACTACACTACATCACTTAAATATTTAAGGTTTTAGGACTTGACAACATAGAGCATGGAAACACTTCGATAATCAAACAATAAACATTTTAGTCATGGAGACTAAGCACCTTAGGCAAGGAAGACTCAAGTCATGACATCCCCTAGAATTAGAAAAGCAAGGAATCACAATTGTTACCCATAATCTATTCTTTTCAATAAGGTCATTTTCGACAGATTTAACATTTTGAAATTTGGCACGAGACACGTGGTATCAATTTCAGTTGTACCTATTATAAGTTATTCGATTCACCTTAGGCTCCTGATAACCATTTCAATCTTCCCATGGAACCTATTAGGACATGAGTACCGCCTATTATCCTCAGCTCAATGGTTAGAGCGAGAGAAAAATTCAAACATTTGAAGATATGCTCAAAGCATGTGTGATATTCTAGAAATGATTAGGTAAATCATTCTTCATCGAACCAATTTGCTTTACAACAATAGTCAACACATGAACATATTGACTACACCAATTGAGACACTCTAAGGTTGAGGTGTCAATCACTCATTCACTGGTTAAAATCAGGAAAGTCCAACTCACTAGTCAATGACTCATTCATGAAATAACAAAGTAATCGTACAAATCAAAAATCAGTTACAAATAACAACATATAGCTAGATAAGCTACGTCGATGTACGACGCAAAATATTGGAAGTATGTTCCATAAGTCGCAAACCATTATAATTTCAAATTGGCAACAAATTTATATTCAAAGTCCCGTCTTGGAAGGGCGTGGTACGATTTAGAAAAACATTGGACGACCCAATGCGACTCAAATACCTTCATCTTTTCACAAGTAATATCGTAGAACCTAACATGGACTGAATTCAGGGACTGAATTCCTTTTTGGTTGGGCGAATGTGACAACTAGTAATTTCAGGTCATTTTACAAACTTTAAAAGTTTCACTATTTCATCATTTATCGTAAATTACATTTTTAGTATCAAATTCAAGCGAACCTAAATGGTTTAGCTGTAATTCATGAACATTTCATCGAGGTCATTTCATATAGACTAAGTTTAGTCTACATTTCATTAACATCATTGTCATCATATTAGTTCATGCATGGTTTTGCATTTTTACATTAAACGTGTAATTTTCATATTAAATAAACGCTTATCGCTAAACATTATTTTGAAACATTGATCCGACCCTTCCAAAAATAATCTTAATATATTTTTATACTCATTTTTAGACTATAAAAATTATATTATCAATTTACCCGATGTTTTCAATTTATTTCGTATATAAATTGTTATAGTTTATATAATTACGACGGTTTTCTTAAATTCAACCCGATAAATATTTATTCACTCAAATCTTTCAAGAAATATATTTTTATAATTTTTATGACCTAAATATATTTTATCTTGACCCGTGAAAATTTATTTTAACTAACGCTACCCTATATATTCAAAAGTAACTACAACTTATCATTTAACCTCATTTAACTTCACAAATCTTACACTAATACATAATAAAAAAATACAATCAAAGGAATGACTATCCTCCCTTGTCGACAAGGGAGGGATGAGTCACAAGGATATTGCAAATATCTCTAAGTATAATGTATATTATACTAAACTCATTTCATTTCACTTCATATTTGCAAAATAAAAGATCCATCTATCTCTCTTTTCTCTCTTGCAAAACCGGCCATACAAGGATCCAAGAAGGAAGCATCATAAAATATTTCAAGACAAGATTTTAATACACACTAGTATCACTTGTTGCATAGGTTTTGTAATAAAAACCTCAAGTGATTAGGAAAAACCCTTTGTCCTTTAAACCTCATCATATTACTAGTAAGCATTCATATTCATGTTTTTATTTCACATTCATTATTATGGTCATATCATTTTATTTGAGAAACATGCAAGTTATGTGATGTTTATACCACTTTTAAGGTTTTAAGTGTTAAATATAAATAATCCATCCTATAATTACTCCTTGTTATATATTAGTTTTGGTGATGTCTAGGAACCCATGACACCCTAAGAAGGTGTATGGTAGGATTAGAATAGCTTCGGAGTTGTTTTGAATGGGTTAGAATAGGTTTGGTACGAGAAAAACTCATTTCGACACGTTTTGAAAAGGGTCTGTCCTTATTTTGAAATTCTGGAAAATCCGACAGTAAGTAAAAATATTTGGCCTAGATATTTAGAAAATATACTTTAAAACGAAACCGTAGCCGCTTGAACGGATTAAAACGGAGTTATAACGAAGAAGTTATGAATTTTTCAATTTGGCGACGAAAAATATAAATTTCTGGAAATTTCAGCAAACATTATTTATTTTGTACGAGTCAAAAATGAAGCTTGGGCGTTGTATATTATGTCGACTTGTCAAAAATATGTTAGTATACTTCGATACAAAGCTAAGGATCTTTAAAACGTAGAAAACGGATTTGTAACGACTAAATTATACACGTTTACAAAAGTTGCCGTAACTATTATCCTATAAGAAAAACTATAACACATTTCTAATAGACAAGTTTTGCGGCAAAAACTAGTTACCAAGTTAAAGGTTGTTTTTAACATTGATTTAGAACTTTTCATAAAGTGAAGTCTTCTAGTAAAAGTGAGATCGCCAAGTATACTTATCAAAATGTCCGATCGTTTGTTTAGCGGAGTTGTAATGAATTAATTACGGTCGCTCAAACTTTGCCGAAAACCCATCCTTAAACTATATTTTGGACTAAAAGTACCATACTTAACCTCTAATTTTCTTTATGTACGAGACCTCTAGGACGTAAACTTAAATACTAAAACTTTGAGATTATCATACGAGCTTCCCAAAACCGTTGAGTTTGTTTCCTAACGCTCGACGTGCACCATTTTACGACTAGCTTTTAGAGGCCGTTTTTGTCACTTTCATGGAAATATCAATGACATTATTTTACGACGAAAAGTTATATTCTCTTAATAAATCACCAAATGATTATCGTCGGATATCATTTCAATGTAAATACATGTGAAGTAATTTAAAAATGGTCAAGACGTTAAAAGATTATATTTTCGACGAGAAGTATTGTTTTCAAAATTCATAAGTGGTATAAATATCATCCGAATTGCATGCATAACATTACATCATGACTTATTACATATCATATCATTCATAATAGGTCAGTTTCGAGATTCACGCTACATTTCAGTATATCCACTTTTGCCATTACATCATCATTATCATTGCAACAAGTGAGTTTCATAGCCCCGATTTATTCAAGTTTTTACTTATTTCAAACCTACGGGGGGGAATACATTGTACATCATTTTATTACGATGCCAAGTATATCAAATTCATTACATTGCTTAAGTTACCTCATTGCCAGTTAAATGTCCCCATTTCATGAACATGAACCGTTAATTTCATAGAAGCGTGAGTGAGTGGATAGATCTATCGAGGGTGACACCTCCATCCGGGTTGGCGGATTCCAACCGGACGGATGCATTTCACTTCATTATCATTATTGAGTTGTTTGGCAAACACTCTTGGGGCAACATCACCAAGCTTCGTCATGGACTTATAGCAATTGTATCATTTTGTGGCGACATTGTCATACATAATTTATACTTGTGGTAGTCGTATTAAACATTTACATAAACTCTATGAACTCACTCAACCATTGTGTTGACACTTTTAGCAATGTATTTTCGGGTAACTAAGGCATTCACTTCATGGCATGCATGTGGACATATCATAGAGTCGGGTGACGACGCTCTCACATGGATTTATACATTTTTAAAACATCGTTTGACTTGTACCAAACTTATTTCCGCACATAGTAACTTTCATTTGGGACCTATACTTTGTAACTCTGATTATTTTATTAAATCAAGCGATGTATTTTCCAAACGACACTTTAGGTCGTTCAATATAACTGTGATTGTGATGCTATGACAGTCAATCCCCAGTGAATTCCATTCACGCAAAAAAGGTAATTTGGGGGTGTGACAAATTGGCATCAGAGCTTCGGTTATAGAGAACTAGGTTGCATCATTGACCCTAGACTATAACTACATCATCATAGCATCTCATCATTTCATCATAAGTGCATAGTCACTATACATGCGGTTTCATACGCACATTTTGCGAGTTATTTACTTTCATTTCAAAATCGATTGTCACATAGATGCCTTCAAATACTCATCACATCATACTCACATCACTTTGACATGGAGAATGCCCTGTCATTCCCTATCACAATTTTAACATCAGTTGACTCAACACCGATAACATCAGATGATGACACTGAAACCCTTTTAGGAGGACGAAGTTGCACCTACACCATCACGATCACTATTGATTCACTGTAGGATCAGGACAATTTTTATCATTCTGTTGAGACAGATCATACCATTTGGTAGGACTTACAAGCTTAGTCCTACTGGACTTACTAGTCATACATTTAATTTGCCGCTTGGGAAGCGTGCATAATTTGACACACCACTACCATCTACCACTAAGACTACAGAAACTACACTATCTTATAGATTCGAGGACTGTGAGAGTTTCAAAGTTGTTGTTGCTAGACAGCCTACTACTCCTACACTTGAGGCATGATTAGATCACCGACAGGAACCGATAATAAGTACCTTTCTAACTAATGTAATCTTTATCATTTATTATCTTCACGATAATCACAACCTTTGTTTATTTCATTCCCTATTCCAATTGCCCAATTTCCCATCATTTCACGATTATACCTCACTATCTTACTAGGGGTTAGGCCAACTTTATTCTTGACCAATTAGGAGACTATTACCATTCTAGGAGGTTTCCTCGTGTATCCTACAAAACATTCAACAAATTATATTTCAAGTTACTTTGCTACTACTTCATAAAATTATTTCACTTAATTTTATTTCAAGCTATTCTACACTATCTTAGAAACATTGTTTCATAAAGTTTTAAAACAAGTTGTTTCGTTACCACCCTATCAATTGGTTTTCAGTCATTTTATCAACGATTTAATACCATCATATGAAACGATTTTCATGTTACTCTAAAAATTATTGAGCCATTATCTTACAAAACAAAACGTTGAATACCATCTAAAACTTCGAAGGAACATAATATCATTTCAACAAAACCAAGCATCACATCATTTGTCCTCGATTATACATGGCTTGATCACCTATGTATAATTCAGAAAGAATTATGTCATGAAAGTAACAAGCATCATTTCAAATCTCTTAAAACAATCTTCACTCAAAAGCAAGGCTTTGTAATCGAGAATAAATTGTTCATAAACATTTCTTTTTGTTAACACTCTATAGATTCCTATATCATTCATCACTCACTCAACCAATAAGTTAGAATTTGACGAGTTACCTTTTTAGGAAAGACTTCCTATACCATCCGTGAGGAGGATCCTCATACAAGAAAATAATGAAAGGATTTTGGACTTTACCAACAAGGACTAGAAGTAGGTAGCCAGATCTTTCAAAACTCAATAAAAATCTTAAGACATGACGAGACATTCCGAACCACTATTTTGGACTAGAAGTCAAATTATATCATTTCAAAGGTACTAGCTAGACCGAGTTACAAGATTTAGTACGAAGCAAATACACACTAAGCAACACTATAGGGAGAAACCAAGTCTTCTAATCAAGACTACAGAACATTTCACTAAACATGGCCTCAACAATATGTGAACTTCCCTACAATGAGTTTCCCTTAAAGGAAAATTTGGTTAAATTAAGGTTATCGATGTAAACTTTCCTCTAAGACATTGTGTTCTCTAGAAATTCCAAGTAACCTCACTCCTATATCAAGAGATGCAATAGGTTTGAATGTATCGGACAATCAATGACGCTCCATCTACAAGTGAAATTAGAACAAACATTCTTCGACATAGTATAAGCTGATATCTATGTTTATGCTAGCATGATAACAATCTAAGTGATGAAATAATATTAGAAACACTCAATATCGGAACGAGTCTTGAAAATCAATCACTACACTACATCACTTAAATATTTAAGGTTTTAGGACTTGACAACATAGAGCATGGAAACACTTCGATAATCAAACAATAAACATTTTAGTCATGGAGACTAAGCACCTTAGGCAAGGAAGACTCAAGTCATGACATCCCCTAGAATTAGAAAAGCAAGGAATCACAATTGTTACCCATAATCTATTTTCTTTTCATAAGGTCATTTTCGAATGACTTAACATTTTGAAATTTGGCACAGACACGTGGTATCAATTTCAGTTGTACCTAATATAAGCTATTATTCTTCACTTAGGCTTCATAACCATTTCAATCTTCCCATGGAACCTATTAGGACATGAGTACCGCCTATTATCCTCAGCTCAATGGTTAGAGCGAGAGACCAATTCAAACATTTGAAGATATGCTCAAAGCATGTGTGATATTCTAGAAATGATTAGGTAAATCATTCTTCATCGAACCAATTTGCTTTACAACAATAGTCAACACATGAACATATTGACTACACCAATTGAGACACTCTAAGGTTGAGGTGTCAATCACTCATTCACTGGTTAAAATCAGGAAAGTCCAACTCACTAGTCAATGACTCATTCATGAAATAACAAAGTAATCGTACAAATCAAAAATCAGTTACAAATAACAACATATAGCTAGATAAGCTACGCCGATGTAATGACGCAAAATATTGGAAGTATGTTCCATAAGTCATAAACCATTATAATTTCAAATTGGCAACAAATTTATATTCAAAGTCCCGTCTTGGAATGGCACGATTTAGAAAAACATTGGACGACCCAATGCGACTCAAATACCTTAATCTTTTCACAAGTAATATCGTAGAACCTAACATGGATGAATTCAGTGGACTGAATTCCTTTTTGGATGGGCGAATGTGACAACTAGTAATTTCAGGTCATTTTACAAACTTTAAAAGTTTCACTATTTCATCATTTACGTAAATTACATTTACAAGTATCAAATTGCGTAACTAAATGGTTTAGCTGCGAAGTCATGAACATTTCATCGAGGTCATTTCATATAGACTAAGTTTAGTCTACATTTCATTAACATCATTGTCATATAGTTCATGCATGGTTTTGCATTTTTCATTAAACGTTTATTTTCATATTAAATAAACGCTATCGCGTAAACATCATTTTGAAACATTGATCCGACACTTCCAAAAATAATCTTAATATATTTTTATACTCATTTTAGACTAAATTATATATCAATTTACCCGATGTTTTCAATTTATTTTCGTATATAAATTGTTATAGTTTATATAATACTGACGGTTTTCTTAAATTTAACCCGATAAATATTTATTCACTCAAATCTTTCAAGAAATATATTTTTATAATTTTTATGACCTAAATATATTTTATCTTGACCCGTAAAAATTTATTTTTAACTAACGCTACCCTATATATTCAAAAGTAACTACAACTTATCATTTAACCTCATTTAACTTCACAAATCTTACACTAATACATACAAAAAAAAAATACAATCAAAGGAATGACTATCCTCCCTTGTCGACAAGGGAGGGATGAGTCACAAGGATATTGCAAATATCTCTAAGTATAATGTATATTATACTAAACTCATTTCATTTCACTTCATTTGCAAAATAAAAGATCCATCTATCTCTCTTTTCTCTCTTGCAAAACCGGCCATACAAGGATCCAAGAAGGAAGCATCATAAAATATTTCAAGACAAGATTTTAATACACACTAGTATCACTTGTTGCATAGGTTTTGTAATAAAAACCTCAAGTGATTAGGAAAAACCCTTTGTCCTTTAAACCTCATCATATTACTAGTAAGAATTCATATTCATGTTTTTATTTCACATTCATTATTATGGTCATATCATTTTATTTGAGAAACATGCAAGTTATGTGATGTTTATACCACTTTTTAAGGTTTTTAAGTGTTAAATATATATATAATCCATCCTATAATTACTCCTTGTTATATATTAGTTTTGGTGATGTCTAGGAACCCATGACACCCTAAGAAGGTGTATGGTAGGATTAGAATAGCTTCGGAGTTGTTTTGAATGGGTTAGAATAGGTTTCTGAGAAAAACTCATTTCCACACGTTTTGAAAAGGGTCTGTCCTTATTTTGAAATTCTGGAAAATCCGACAGTAAGTAAAAATATTTGGCCTAGATATTTAGAAAATATACTTTAAAACGAAACCGTGGCCGCTTGAACGGATTAAAACGGAGTTATAACGAAGAAGTTATGAATTTTTCAATTTGGCGACGAAAATATAAATTTCTGGAAATTTCAGCAAACATTATTTATTTGTATGAAGTCAAAAATGAAGCTAGGGCGTTGTATATTATGTCGACTTGTCAAAAATATGTTAGTATACTTCGATACAAAGCTAAGGATCTTTAAACGAGAAAACGGATTTGTAACAACTAAATTATACACGTTTACAAAAGTTGCCGTAACTATTATCCTATAAGAAAAACTATAACACATTTCTAATAGACAAGTTTTGCGGCAAAAACTAGTTACCAAGTTAAAGGTTGTTTTTAACATTGAATTAGAACTTTTCATAAAGTGAAGTCTTCTAGTAAAAGTGAGATCGCCAAGTATACTTATCAAAATGTCCAATCGTTTGTTTAGCCGAGTTGTAATGAATTAATTACGGTCGCTCAAACTTTGCCGAAAACCCATCCTTAAACTATATTTTGGACTAAAAGTACCATACTTAACCTCTAATTTTCTTTATGTACGAGACCTCTAGGACGTAAACTTAAATACTAAAACTTTGAGATTATCATACGAGCTTCCCAAAACCGTTGAGTTCGTTTCCTAATACTCGATGTGCATCATTTTACGACTAGCTTTTAGAGGCCGTTTTGTCACTTTCATGGAAATATCAATGATTATTTACCGACGAAAAGTTATATTCTCTTAATAAATCACCAAATGATTATCGTCGGATATCATTTCAATGTAAATACATGTGAAGTAATTTAAAATGGTCAAGACGTTAAAAGATTATATTTTCGACGAGAAGTATTGTTTTCAAAAATTCATAAGTGGTATAAATATCATCCAAATTGCATGCATAACATTACATCATGACTTATTACATATCATATCATTCATAATAGGTCGGTTTGAGATTCACGCTACATTTCGTATCCACTTTTGCCATTACATCATCATTATCATTGCAAAGGTGAGTTTTCATAGCCCCGATTTATTCAAGTTTTTACTTATTTCAAACCTACGGGGGAGAATACATTGTACATCATTTTATTACGATGCCAAGTATATCAAATTCATTACATTGCTTAAGTTACCTCATTGCCAGTTAAATGTCCCCATTTCATGAACATGAACCAGCATTTCATAGAAGCGTGAGGAGTGGATAGATCTATCGAGGGTGACACCTCCATCCTGTTGGCGATTCAACCGACGGATGCATTTCATTATCATTATTGAGTTGTTTGGCAAACACTCGTCAGTTTAACATCACAAGCTTCTCGTGTCATGGACTTATAGCAATTGTATCATTTTGTGGCGACATTGTCATACATAATTTATACTTGTGGTAGTCGTATTAAACATTTACATAAACTCTATGAACTCACTCAACCATTGTGTTGACACTTTTAGCAATGTATTTTCGGGTAACTAAGGCATTCACTTCATGGCATGCATGTGGACATATCATAGAGTCGCGGTGACGACGCGTCTCACATGGATTTATACATATTTAAAACATCGTTTGACTTGTACCAAACTTATTTCCGTACATAGTAACTTTCATTTGGGACCTATACTTTGTAACTCTGATTATTTTATTAAATCAAACGATGTATTTTACAAACGACACTTTAGGTCGTTCAATATAACTGTGATTGTGATGCTATGACAGTCAATCCCCAGGAATTCCATTCCGCAAAACAGGTAATTTTGTGGTGTGACACAATCCAGAATCAACCCTGCTCCAGCTGTGATCATCTTCTTGATTGATTTTTTTATTTTCTAACTAATTTTTTTTATTTTTTTGTAATTTTTCTTTTTTATACTTAAACAAAGTTTTAAGGTTTCTAATAGCTATATTAAGCTATCTAGGAGCTTATTTGAGCTTATGAATCCAAAACAACATCTAATAACAACATTAAAACATATTGAAGATTTAAGCTTGAAAATTTGCATAAACTGAAAATGAGAGTGAAACTTGAAATTGATCACGAAAAGATTCACATATACCGAAAATACTTAAACAAAGTGCTTGAAAGCTAAATTTTACACTGGAATTTAAAACAACATTAATTCGACATAAGCTAAGTTAATTTACTCTCGATATCTTTCACATTGCTTCCTCTCTTTCTTTATAATGATCTTTTTAACTCTTTGTCGACCTCTGAATGTTTCCCACTTCATCTTGGCCATTGAATCCTTCAAATTCATCATAATCGTGCACTTGGCATTTTTGGCGCCAAAAGTTGTTTGAGCAGGTTTTATCAATTAATGAACTTTGGAAGATTGTGTAGGTGGAAGGGAGTGGTTAAACAAATTTACAGGAGATGAGGTGGAAAGGTGGTGATAAAAAACCGAACAAGGTGGAGGGTGGTTTCTCGGTTTGGCGGGATTTTGTGTGGGAGATGAACGATGACTGTGGGTTTGACTTGGTTTGACCCCGTTTTAATAATAAGGTGGGGGTTCACGTGGGATTTTGGCAGGGTTTAAATGGGTTTTTGAACTGGCTCAAGGGTCAAGGTTCAAGGGTTTGGGCTTGTGACTGGGCCAGTAGGGTATTGGGTTTGTGTTTGGGTTTGTGTTAAATAAGGTCAGGTTGGATTTGGAATTAATACACAAGGACCATTCTTGTAATTTGGCAAACTTGAGGGACTGCAATTGTAACTTTCCCAAACTTATCAAAAGGACCGATTATGCCATATATGAATAGTAAAAGGGTTATATTTATCAATTTTCCATTTTAAATAACCCAGGGACCATTTTTGACATTTTTCAAAGTTAAGGGACCTTTTCTGCCATTTGCCCAAAGATTCATTCAAGGACCATTTTTGACAATTTAGAATATTTCAGGGACCTTGAATAATAAAACTCCACATTTTTGGATTCCAGGGACTAGATTTGCCAATCTTTGAAAGTTTAGGACTAAATTTGGCCTTGTAAATTATGTAAACTTTGTTGTTTTATCAGTTTTCAATCTTTTTGCACTTTTAACACATAAAAACACATTTCAATGATATTTATAGTATTTTGTGGCATTTCTGAGTGTTTTCAGATGTTTTCACAGTTTAAATGGGAATACAATGATGAGTATTTAGACACTCATCAGTGGGGCTATGAATACTCACCTGGTGCAATGTTTATGATGACAATAGTAGATACACTGAAATGAGGTGCGATCTCTATCCGCAACCTAATATGAATGATGTGTTCTAATATAAGTCATGAATCAATGTCGTGCATGCAAACTCATATAATATCCATACCACTTGTACACTTTTGAAAATAAAGTTTATTATCGAAAAATAATCTTATAACGTCTTGTCAATTTATAAATTACTTTACAAGTATTTACGTTGAAACAACCTCCTACGATAGTCGTTTAGTGATTTATCAAGAATTCCTGACTTTTAAAACATGAAACAATATACTTTGATAATTTGTGAGAAAGTGAATAACGGCCTTGAAAAGCTAGTAAGTAAAATGGTGCACATCTTGTGTTAGGAAACAAACTCAACGGTTTTGGGAAGCTTGTATCATTATCTCAAAGTTTTAGCATTTAAGTTTTCATCCTAGAGGTCTCGATCATGGAGAAAATATAGGTTAAGTATGGTACTTGTATCCAAAATATTGTTTAAGGGTGGTTTTCGGCAAAGTTTAAGTGACCGTATTATATTCGTTACAACTCCGCTTGACGAACGGTTGGACATTTTAGAAAATATGCTAGGCGAGCTTACTTTTACTAGAAGACATCTTGTTATAATAAGTACTATGTCAATGTTAAAAACGACCCTCAACATGGTCCTTTGTGGTAGTAAGACTTGTCTAATAAAAATATACTAGTTTTTCTTATATAATAAAGATTCGGACAACTTTGTGTAAAGCGTGTATAATTTAATCGTTACAAGTCCGTTTTCTCACGTTTTATATGCCCTTAGCTTCGTATTAAAGTATACTAATATATTTTTAATAAGTCGACACATTACATAACGCCTAAGCCTCATTTTTGACTCGCATAAAGTAGAAATAACATGCTGAATTTTGCAAACAAATAGTTTTCGCTGTAGATCAACTTGAAAAATTCATATCTTCTTCGTTATAACTCCGTTTTAATCCGTTCAAGCTTTTTGTTTTAAAGTGTATTTTCTAAATATCTAGGCCAAAAAGTTTTACCTACTGTCGAGAATTCCAGAATTCAAAAATATGGACAGACCCTTAATTAGACTTGTCGAAATGAATTTTTCTCAGCAAGCAAAACCTATTCTAACCAATTCAAAACAACTCCGAGGCTATTCAAATCCTACCATACACCTTCTTAGGGTGTCATGGGTTCCTAGACATCACCAAAAGTGATATGTTACAAGGGATAATTTATAGGATGATCATAATTCAATATAAGTAATAAAAACATTAAAAGTGGTATAAACTCATATGTAACATGCATGATTTCTTGCAAAAATGATGAAATAACGTAAAGATGAATATGAAAGAATTATGAAAATCATGAATTGCTTACTTGTATGATTATGTGAAAGAAAGTGATGAAAACCTTATTAATCTATAGGTTTTTATTTCAAAACCTTAACATAGATCACTATATGAACTTGATAATCACATGGACTTCAAAATATGTTAGGATAATTTTTGGAAGTATCGGATCAAATGTTCAAAATAATTTGTTACTCGATAGCGTTTATTTAATATGAAAATTACGCGTTTAATGTAAAATGCAAAATCATGCATGAACTAATATGATGACAATGATGCTAATGAAATGTAAACTAAACCTAGTCTATATGAAATGTCCTTGATGATTGTTTATGAATTCGCAGCTAAACCCCTAAGGTTACGCGAATTTAATACTTGCAAACCTAGTTTACGATAAACGATGAAATAGTAAATGTGAGAAATGACCGGAAATTGAGAATTGTGACATTCTTCCCCGGTTAGAGGAATCACATCCTCTTGATTCAATTATTGATACTATAGTCCAAACCGCGACAAAGGTTCTAAAAGTTCATGCTCGCATATGGTCTAAATGGTTATGTCAATGCTCATGCATATGGGCATCCAAGAAGCAAACTTGCATCACCAGTTCAATAATGGAGTCTGAATTTGTGGCTTTAGCAGCTGCTGGTAAAGAAGCTGAATGGTTGAAAAACTTGCTTCTTGAGATTCCATTGTGGCTTAAACCTATAGCACCTATTTCTATCTGTTGTGATAGTGCAGCTACATTGGCTAAGGCTTATAGCCGATGTACAATGGAAAGTCTAGACACTTAGGTGTCGGACATAGCATGATTCGTGAGCTTATCATGAATGGGGTGGTATCTATAGAGTTTGTTAGATCTCAACAAAATTTAGTTGATCACTTGACGAAGGGTTTGGCTAGAGACTTGGTTATAAAGTCTGCTAAAGGAATGGGTTTAAGTCCAACTTAGTCACTGAATGCTAGGACACCCAACTCCTCCTAAGGAAACTTGGGAGCTGAGTTCAATGTGGAAAAACTGAACATTCAGTGGGACTTGAGCACATGTTTTATATTACATCCCAAGGTTGTGCTCAGGAATGAAAAGGAGGATGAAGTCTTTACTTCTTAATGGTTAATTTCTTTGAAAAAGTGCTTGGCGGGAGCATGAATAAAGAGGAACCACCTATGTAAATGTTGAAGTTTCGCTCGCAGTGGGAGCTTTGGACTTTTGGCTCTTACAACATTTATGAATTTGGATATGGACATATGGCTTGTATAGTGTCAGGAGGTGTTAAGTGTTTGAAAACTTGTGTGTATTTTATCTTCAGGTATTCAAATGGGTTGAAGGGTTCAATTCTTAGAACACCCGTTCTCGAATATTTGAATGTGTAATGTACTAAGATGGAAATTCAATCCTCATGATATTTTCGTTTATGCACATGTTTTGTTTGATGTTTGTTTTTCTTGAAAAGGAAGTGAACTAAATTTAGGGAGGATAGTTGATAAATTTAGTGCACTTGTGGGATTAGTTCACACCTGGTTTTGGGTTAGGAGGTACGAAGTGTACACCCATGAGGTCCCTAAACACCCTGACTCAAATCAATAGTGGTTTGTACTACTAGTGTATTGGTTACTACTGCTAGTGTAGTAACTGATGGTTCCTACTGGTAGTGTTATGGTTCCTGTTGCTAGTGTAATGGTTCCTGCTGATGGTTCCTGCTGGTAGTGTATGGTTCCTACTGCTAGTGTAATGGTTCCTACTGGTAGTATTGCATTGCGTTGATTATTTTGTAAATGACTTTGACTCATTCAAATGGTCATTATGACTACTTTATGACCAAGTTTAATTGGTCATGTAACCACTATTCCTATGATAATGGAGGCTTATTATGAGTGATTAATTGGCCGTTAATCATCCATAATGTTCATTAACTAGGAGTGAGTATTCTCTACTATAAATAGAGAGTGCCATCTTCACTTGAAGATATCTTGAAAAACATATATCGGAGAAACAAACAGATAACATAAACACTTATAAGCGCAAGGGTTATTGAATTGTGCCTATTTCAATAACTAACATTTGGTCTTATCTCAAGTAGATATTCGTGTAACCCAGGCATAGGGTCGAATAGTTTACTTTGAAAAGTGATTAAACGATTCCAAATGATATCCGGTAACCACCTATTGGTATTTGCAGTTGCTACTGATTGTGTTAACCAGTTCTGGGAGATACCCACCAACAGAAGCTAGATTTATGGACTATGTGAGTCTATCATAATCAAATTTAAGACAAACTCATGTATCTTTTAAAAATGATAATAATAATAATAATAATAATAAATAAATAAAATGAATATGAAATTCATATCCCACTAGAACAAATTTTTTGAGAGAATTGTTTTAAGGTATAATGAGATATCGTATACGATAATGTTGTGTGGATGTGTAGATCAACGTTATGTTATATATGTGGGTGTTATACATACTTTTGGCTCAACTTTTACTTGCTATACACCTTTTACCTCTTCTATTAAACATTACTAGATAATTTGAATTAGTTTATGTTCTCTATTTTTTATCTTTTATACTTTTAACTTGTTAAATTTTATATCTTATGTTTAAAAAAAAGAAGTTATTGAGGGGGTATTGGAATCCATTTTGAAAGGGTATGTATATCCACTCCCTATAAATATTTTGTGCATGTAAAAAGAAATGTGGAAGATAGAAATAGGTAGTTTCAAAAAAGGTAAATCGCGCAAAATGTATCATACTTAAGGTCAATTTGAATTTTAAGTATTCAATTTTTTTTTTCTTCAATTTAAGGCATTAAAGTTATTTTTTTTGTAATGCAAGGGTTTTTGACTTTTCAAAAGAGATTCTGAAGTTATAATTTTAGCCGAAATGACTTTTAAATGTTCAATTATAATGATAAATCATATTGATTAACCAATTCCGTTGAAAAAAAGACCGATAACCTCTTTTGAAAGGTCGAAAAAATTTTACATTGCGCAAAAATTAACTAGAATACGTTACATTAAGAAAAATAAAGTTGAGTAACTAAAATTTAAATTGACTTTAAATGTGATAATTTTTTGTGCGATTTATCGTTTCAAAGAATAATCAAAGTAATCGTAATATCGTGACAGTAAAACTATTATAACTTTCACCATTATAGTATCTAAAGATACATGTTTTTGAGTCCAACAAGAAAATCAATTATACTAATTAAAATTCTATTTAATTAGGGAAAGAAACAAATAAATAGATCTTGCTTTGGTTTGGATCAAAGTTCTAAACTAGGGGCCTATGAAATCTCTACTTCAGTGTCGACAATATTAACACTAATAATTGATAATAGAGTAAATTACATGGATCGTTCTTGTGGTTTGTCTAAAATTACATCTATAATGCCTAAATTTTTTGAAATGCATTCACCATCCTTATCTTTTCAAAAAATAACACCCCTAAGTCCTTTGCTTTAACTTACGTTAACTTAATTTGCTAATTCCCCACATGATGATAGTCTTTTAATATCCCTTTTATCTTTTCCTTCTCTAGATTGATAAAATAATCTCTTTCTTTTACAAACTCTCACAATAACCTGCACAAACTTACAAAAGACATTTTAAACTTTTATATTTATTGATAGCGTATCAATATTAGTGGCTCAAACTTACTAAATACACGATTACCAAGGCCAATCAATAAACACTTAATTACGGATGGTCTAAGACACCTACTTCTATTGTCTTAATTCTCGCTATCTTTGTTAAGCTAACAAAGAGGCGAGGTAAAAAAGAAGTTACAATGCCATTGTACGAAAAATGATATTGAAACATTAATTCAGTCAAACCACACCAGTTTTACGCTCTTATTTCTATCAGTGATACAAGTGCGGGAGGAGACTTCTAATCATCCTCAAGAATGTTTTTGTAATGCCACTTCATGTGAAAGCAGACCCGATTGTGATAACTATAAATGGTTCAAGCGGTACATCAAAACATGTTCTAACTGAGCTGCCAATAATATTAATGTACTATCTTTGTCTTCTTTTTTTTTTTTTTTTTTTTTTTTTATGAACGGCAAATATTATTAACTCCTCTTTGAGTCATCGACAAGCTAAGAAACATTAAGAGACGTAAAATAGATACGTAGGCATCACAATGTACCAATTTTTTTACCACCACATTTTATTCAAACTTCTTTCACGTTCACTTGAACAAGTTGTGCATAGCATCTTGTTCTTCACTTATTTGGTAAAAGATTCCATGTCTTCCTAGTTCCTAGCCTTCAGATCATGTCCCCTGATTACCTTTATGTATTTGAATATGAATTAAAAAGTAGTAAATGTCAAAATAAAACAAGTTATTTTAATTGACATTAACAAAAAAATTCATTGTTTGTTTTTTTTCTTGGAGAAGAAGTTTGAGTAGGTGTAGATTCTTGTGAAAATGCTAAATTGCTAATTATTTTATTAGGGTCTTAATTTTCTTCTTTGTTTTAGTCAAGTAAACAGCTAGTCAACTCCCAAGTTCTCCTTCATGTAATTTAGTAAAACAAAAGAAACAAGAACAATAATTTATAAATGAAGCAAGAACACAAGTTTTATTCAACGTCTACTACTATGTTTTTGTGAAAGTGGTACCAAAACACTCAAATATATCTAATCACAGAGCCAACTTTCTATTTGGTGATCTTTTATTAATAGCTATAAAAGATCAGTCCATAAATGTGTACTGACCAACAATACAAAAGAAATAATTGTCCTCAACACACATGCAGTTCAAAAATACAAAGAAATTCACACTACAAACCCAGTCCTAACACTAAACCACTCAAAAATCAAGATGATCTTCAATACAAACCAGACTAGTACAAAACAACTAGACTGTAGCCTAAAAAGCTTGTACAGAAACCAAATGATGAAACCTAGATGATGAACTTCAGAGAAGATCAAAGTGTGTGTGAAAATATTGAGAAGAGAATAAAACCCTAGATCCGGATAAAGATCTTTTATAGAGACATCTTACACTTCGACCGTTGCACTATCAAATCACTTAAAACCAACACCAAAGTTAAGATCAGATAAAACATAGCTAAAATATTTTCATAATTAAGCCTCCAAGTTTCATAAGTTTGCTATTAGGTATTATTTTTAATAACCTCCATCAAACTTATAAAACAAATAAGTATAGAGGAGAGTTATTTTACATACCAAACTTTTCTCACATACCAAGGGACTCATCTCCACCATCCATCTAAAAAAAATCAATGGCTAAGATTAAAAGTATTTTATTATTTCACATATTTTTTATAATTTAAATATATTTTAAATATAATCGTTAAGTGAAAATATTTACACCATCGCGACGAGCATTTAATTATCTTTTTATAGACGGGCACTTTGATATACTTTTGAAAAAGAAAAATTTCATTTTTTCACGTTTTTCGTTATTTTTTCGTTTTTTACGTTATCAAATTTGCATAAAAAAATCATATATGATAAAACACTAAATTGAATATCACGTGTGATATTAGTGTTAAATCATATATGATATGTAATATCATATGTGATATTACACTAATATCACATGTGATAGCACACTAATATCATATGTGATATTACACTAATATCACATGTGATATTACATATCATATATGATATTACACTAATATCACAAGTGATATTAAATTAGTGTTTTATCATATATGATTTTTTAATGCAAATTTCAGTAACGTTAAAAAACGAAAAAAACTTAAATAAAAAATGTGAAAAATACGAAAAAAAAAATTTTGTCGAAAGTATATCCAAGTGCCTATCTATAGAAAGATAATTAAATGCTCGTCGCAATGATATATTTTTTTTCGCTTAACGATTAACGGTTTGAAAGATATTAATATTTGAAAAAAAATGATGAAAGTGGGTTTTTTAAATTGTTGAGATTAATCTCATCCATTAGATCAAATAAAAATGGAGGGTGGAGATTGATCCCTTAATATGTAAATAATATTTTGTCCTCAAATGATATTAAATCATAAGTATAACATGCTAAGTTTCTTTGCCAAATTAGTATGATGCACAGATCCAAGTGCCTTAGTCAAAACATCAGCAATCTGATCTTTTAACTCAACATTCACAGTTCTGATTAAACCACATGAAACCTTTCCTATAACCAAGTGCACATCAATGTCAAAGTGTTTTGTTTTTTCATGCATAACAGGATTAGTTGCAATCTGAATTGCAGACTTGTTATCACAAAACAAATCTACTGGTACTAACCCAATTTCACCCAAATCTTCCAATACTTTCAAAATCCACATCACCTCACAAGTAGCAGGTGTCATAATTCTATACTCTGTTTCAACAGAATACTTAGAAAGTGTGGCATACTTTTTGCTTTTCCAAGATACTAAGTTACCATTAACAAAAATACAATACCCTGATACTGACTTCCTTGTGACACGATATTTATCCCAGTCAAAATACAACAACAACAACAACAACAACAACAACAACAAACCCAATCCCGCCAGGGCAGGGGTATGGGGGAGGTAAAATGTAGACAGATCCTACCCCTACACTAGGGTAAACCCGTGGGTATGGAGACTGCTTCCAACGAGACTATCCCAGTCAAAATAAAATAACTTATTTTAATTAACATTAAGAAAAAAATTTGATTGATTGTTTTTTTCTTTGAGAAGAAGTTTGAGTAGGTGTAGATTCTTGTGGAAATGCTAAATTGCTAATTATTTTATTAGGGTCCTAATTTTCGTCTTTGTTTTAGTCAAGTAAACAGCTAGTCAACTCCCATGTTCTCTTTCATGTAATTTAGTAAAACAAAAGAAACAAGAACAATAATTTATAAATGAAGCAAGAACACAAGTTCTATTCAACGTCTACTACTATGTTTTTGTGAAAGTGGTACCAAAACACTCAAATATATCTAATCACATAGCCAACTTTCCATTTGGTGATCTTTTATTAATAGCTATGAAAGATCAGTCCATAAATGTGTACTGACCAACAATACAAAAGAAATAACTGTCCTCAACACACATGCAGTTCAAAAATACAAAGAAACTCACACTACAAACCCAGTCCTAACACTATACCACAACTAAACCACTCAAAAATCAAGATGATCTTCAATACAAACCAGACTAGTACAAAACAACTAGACTGTAGCCTAAAAAGCTTGTACAGAAACCAAATGATGAAACCTAGATGATGAACTTCAGAGAATATCAAAGTGTGTGTGAAAATATTGAGAAGAGAATAAAACCCTAGATCCGGATACAGATCTTTTATAGAGACATCTTACACTTCGACCGTTGCACTATCAAATCACTTAAAACCAACACCAAAGTTAAGATCAGATAAAACATAGCTAAAATATTTTCATAATTAAGCCTCCAAGTTTCATAAGTTTGCTATTAGGTATTATTTTTAATACCCTCCATCAAACTTATAAAACAAATAAGTATAACATGCTAAGTTTCTTTGCCAAATTAGTATGATGCACAGATCTAAGTGCCTTAGTCAAAACATCAGCAATCTGATCTTTTAACTCAACATTCACAGTTCTAATTAAACCACATGAAACCTTTCCTATAACCAAGTGCACATCAATGTCAAAGTGTTTTGTTTTTTCATGCATAGCAGGATTAGTTGCAATCTGAATTGCAGACTTGTTATCACAAAACAAATCAACTGGTACTAACCCAATTTCACCCAAATCTTCCAATACTTTCAAAATCCACATCACCTCACAAGTAGCAGGTGTCATAATTCTATACTCTGTTTCAACAGAATACTTAGAAAGTGTGGCATACTTTTTGCTTTTCCAAGATACTAAGTTACCATTAACAAAAATACAATACCCTGATACTGACTTCCTTGTGACACGATATTTATCCCAGTCAAAATACAACAACAACAACAACAAACCCAATCCCGCCAGGGCAGGGTATGGGGGAGGTAAAATGTAGACAGATCCTACCCCTACACCAGGGTAAACCCGTGGGTAGGGAGACTGCTTCCAACGAGACTATCCCAGTCAAAATAAAATAACTTATTTTAATTAACATTAAGAAAAAAATTTCATTGATTGTTTTTTTCTTTGAGAAGAAGTTTGAGTAGGTGTAGATTCTTGTGGAAATGCTAAATTGCTAATTATTTTATTAGTGTCCTAATTTTCGTCTTTGTTTTAGTCAAGTAAACAGCTAGTCAACTCCCATGTTCTCTTTCATGTAATTTAGTAAAACAAAAGAAACAAGAACAATAATTTATAAATGAAGCAAGAACACAAGTTCTATTCAACGTCTACTACTATGTTTTTGTGAAGGTGGTACCAAAACACTCAAATATATCTAATCATAGAGCCAACTTTCTATTTGGTGATCTTTTATTAATAGCTATAAAAGATCAGTCCATAAATGTGTGCTGACCAACAATACAAAAGAAATAACTGTCCTCAACACACATGCAGTTCAAAAATACAAAGAAACTCACACTACAAACCCAGTCCTAACACTATACCATAACTAAACCACTCAAAAATCAAGATGATCTTCAATACAAACCAGACTAGTACAAAACAACTAGACTGTAGCCTAAAAAGCTTGTACAGAAACCAAATGATGAAACCCAGATGATGAACTTCAGAGAATATCAAAGTGTGTGTGAAAATATTGAGAAGAGAATAAAACCCTAGATCCGGATAAAGAGCTTTTATAGAGCCATCTTACACTTCGAGCGTTGCACTATCAAAACACTTAAAACCAACACCAAAGTGAAGATCAGATAAAACATAGCTAAAATATTTTCATAATTAAGCCTCCAAGTTTCATAAGTTTGCTATTAGGTATTATTTTTAATACCCTCCCTCAAACTAATAAAACAAATAAGTATAACATGCTAAGTTTCTTTGCCATATTAGTATGATGCACAGATCCAAGTGCCTTAGTCAAAACATCAGCAATCTGATCTTTTAACTCAACATTCACAGTTCTGATTAAACCACAGGAAACCTTTCCTATAACCAAGTGCACATCAATGTCAAAGTGTTTTGTTTTTTCATGCATAACAAAATCTGAATTGCAGACTTGTTATCACAAAACAAATCAACTGGTCCTAACCCAATTTCTCCCAAATCTTCCTATACTTTCAAAATCCACATCACCTCACAAGTAGCAGGTGTCATAATTCTATACTCTGTTTCAACAGAATACTTAGAAAGTGTGGCCTACTTTTTGCTTTTCCAAGATACTAAGTTACCATTAACAAAAATCCAATACCCTGATACTGACTTCCTTGTTACACGATATTTAGCCAAGTCTAAATCAGAATAAGAAACAATTTTGAACCCAGTTTGATTTATATTAAAAACAGTACCACTTCCAGGTGCAAGTTTAAGGTACTTAAGAACTCTTAAACCAAGATTGAAATGAGACTGTTATTGAGCTTGTTGTTTTGACTCAAACAACGAACAACATAAGAGATATATGGTCTAGTCATTGTAAGATAAATCAGTTTCCCAACAAGTTTTGGATAACTAGTAATATTCCTTAGAAATTTATCATAATTAGATTCTCTATGTGCTAAAAGCCTAAAACAATGTTTTCATGTAAAGGATTCATAACAGGTCTACAAGTAAGTAACCCAAACTCATGCAACAACTCAAGAAAATACTTTCTTTGGTTTATACACAACCCAATTTTGGTTTTTAAAACTTCAATACCCAGAAAGAACTTAAGTTCTCCTAAGTCTTTAATTTTAAACTTGTTTCTCAAAAACTGTTTGAAAATTTCAATTTCTTTTTCGCAATTTCCAGTGATGACTAAGTCATCTACATAAACCAATGAAAACAGAACATTCTTTTCTTTGCTTTTAATATATAAAGAATTGTCATTTTTAGAATGCTCAAAACCTGCTTCAAACAAAGCTTCAGACAGTTTATGATTCCACTGTGTAAGAGTTTGTTTCAAACCATACAAAGATTTTTCAACTTGCAAACTTTATTACTTCCTTCTTTAAAATACCCGGGTGGAGGAAGCATGTAAATATCTTCATGTAAATCCCCATATAAAAAAGCATTATTAACATTCATTTGAAAAAAAAATCACTCTTTTTGAACAACCAAACTTAACAGACATCTAACTGTGCCTATCTTAACAACAGGACTAAAGGTTCCCATAATCTATTCCTTCTTTTTGATTAAACCTTTTATCTAATAATCTATCTTTATATCTCTTAATATGTCCTGTAGACTTGTATTTTATTTAAAAACCCACTTAGAATCAATTGGTTTCCTCCCAAATGGTAACTCAACCTCAACCCATGTATCATTTTCATACAAAGCATGCATTTCTTCATTCATAGCATTTATCCTATTAGAATCCTTTAAAGCTTCTTCATAAGAAGTAGATTCAAGGGTGTTATTCAAATTAGACACAAAACATTGTTGTAATACTTTGGTAAGAGCTAACTAGGTGTACTTTTTGAGCGAAATATATCCAGCGACTTTTTCATACTTTGAGCGACCTTTTATTTTGATATTTTTGACTAAAAAAAGTCAAACTTTGAAAATATTATTTTATTCTTTTTGCCCCTTCCAAAAAAATATATTATTTTATTCTTTTTTAACGTTTCCTCTCTCTCTCTCTCTCTCTCTCTCTCTCACATACAACCCATCCAAAACTCTTTAAATGAGACAGATTTGGTTCCCTATTATACACCAATAAAAAAAAAAGACTTACCATTTAAAACAAAAGAAGAAAGTTTGTTAATAAAATATGTAGTAGTTAAAACACACTCAGACCAAAACACAAGATGAATCCCCACCCCCCCACCCCCTGAAACATTAGACTTCTGGCAACGTTTAAAAGATGGGAGATGATTTGCACACTCCATCAAATGATTGAGACACTCTAATTAATTATGTTTGGACATTTATACCCTCACAGTTACCATTACACTTTCACCCATGTGAGGCATAAATGTCCAAACACAATTAATTGGAGTGTCCCAATCATTTTAAGGAGAGTGCAAATTACCTCCCTTAAAATATGTATATGTTTTCTTTCAGCTATACCATTTTACTGTGGGGTATATGCAAGTAATTTGGTGTATAATACCCATAGTGTTTGCAAAATCATACATTTTATGATTGATATACCATTTTACTGTGGGGTATATGCAAGTAATTTGGTGTATAATACCCATAGTGTTTGCAAAATCAGACATTTTATGATTGATAAACTCAGTACCATTATCAGACCTTATTACTTTAAGTTTTTTATTAAATTGAGTTAAACAGATTATTAAAATTGACAAACATTCCAAATACTTCATCTTTAGTTTTAAGCATATACGCCCACACATATCTGCTATAATCATTAACAATGATCAAAAATACCTAAAACCCTCCATGCTAATCACTTTGTAAGCCCCACACACATCAAGATGTATGAGTTGCCCAAAAATAGTTGATTTATTTTCACTTAAAGGAAAAGAATCCTTGTTTTGCTTTGCCTTATGACAAACCTCATAAGAACCCTCATGGTTAACATAAGTCAGATTAAGAGAACCTTTTAGCAATTTTAAAACCTGATTAGCAGGATGTCCCAACCCATTATTCCAAACCTCTTTAGACATATGACACACAAAAAACTCTCTCATTTTTCAAATCCTGAATATAACATTTAATTTCATCAAAACCAACACTCAGTTTACTATTTTTTATCATTTTATGCACATATAACAAACTAATAGAATACTCAGGAACAACCAAAACATCAAACATAATCACATTATCATTTAACCTTAAGTTTCCAACATGAGTTATCTTAGTCAGAGTACCATTGGGTGTCCAACAGTAACTTTCAAATCAGTAATGTCAACAACCCCAAACATTTTATCAATATTATTTGGCATATGTTGATTAGCCCACGAATCAATTATCCACCTCAAGTGATAATTGACTCCATTAATCTTAATGTTGGCACAAAAAAACTTAACACAAATTTTGATTGAAAAAGACATTACAGTTAAAGAAAGAACATGAAGCACTACCTGTCATAGTGGCATGAGCAGCAGTTCTAGTCTTATCATTTAAAAGAATCACCAGCTTCAAAACCTGTTCATTTGTAAAAGACAATGTACCAGCAGTTTTGACATCACTATTGACCCTAGACATACCCTTAGCCTCAACATTATTATTTTTATTATTAAACCCAGTTGCATGCTTCAAATTAGGATTTTTCTTAAAATCTGGTGGGTAACCAATTATTTTAAAACATTTGTCAATAGTACATCCTTTTAAACCACATTTTTTACATAACAAACTTTCATAATTCATTCTATTGTTATTCATATTGTTACTAGACCAATTATTGTTAAATATTTTTCTATTATTATCACTGGTCCTAGAAACAAAAGCAGGTACTTGAGATTTTTCAAATTTCACAGATGAAGAAGGAATCCCTTTGTGAGATTCTTCTCTGGATATAATGACAAAAGCATCCTTGACTTTAGGAAGGATTTCCAAAGTCAAAGGCTGCTTCTTATGAGTTGGTAAATGTCATCAAGACCCATAAGAAATTGCATCAATTATAACAATTTTCCATGATCAGTTAACTCATTTCTAGCCTCAAATGTACAGTTTAGGTTGAGAAACTCAGTTCTAGCCTTACATGTACAGTCTGGTAACTCAATTTTAACAATTTTCCATGATCAATTAACAATTTTGCATCTATTTTAACAATCTATGATAGTATTCAGACACAGGTATACCCCTTGTTTAAAGTTGTTAATTTTCTGTAACAGATTAAAAATAGTAGAAGCACCATTAGAGTCATTAGCATGCAAATACAAAGGTTTTCTCTGATCCAAACTACTAATCATAATAGCAATAGTGATAATAAGAAAAAACAAACAGATGTCAGCAAGAAGTAGCAAATAACAACCACAAATAAACCAGACAAAACAAGAACAACAGATAACAGTAGAAAACTAACAAATACACCTGAACACCAGCAATCACAAGTAACACCAATATACCAAACAAATCTCAACTTCAAAGACTACCCAAATCCTAACCTCTTGCACTCTAGACTCTTTAACAACGAAAACTAAATGCAAGAAATAAAACTCACACCAAAGAATCAACTTAGTTCCAATCAAGTGAACCGGGGTTGGCCAGAGCAGGTATTCATACCACTCAAAGTGGCAGATCAAGGAGTTAACCGAACCCATTTGCACCCACTTAACCAAAAACTAGTTGTTCTTAAGAGAAGAAAGACCACTTACAGAGCTATTACAAGTCGCAGTGGAAAAGACCATCAACCGCTCTAGATTCACTTAGTCTAGAGTAATTGAACCAAGAATCAGTCCAGAAGTACACAAATCCACCAGATCTCAAAAACCCTTAAAATTGCCAAATTAGGGTTTTCAAGAAATCAACCAAAAATCAACAATTAACCGTCAAATCTTCAACAACCCACCACCAGGACTATTGAATCGTACTAGAATCAAAAAACCCCAAAGATTAGGGTTTCAAGAAAAAACGCTAATTCTTCAATTCACCCAAACAATAACCAAGATCCAACTACCCGATTGTAGAATCACAACCCTAAACCAAGATCCACCAAATCAAACCGATCAAGAACCTATGGCTCTGATACCATGTGAAAATAGTACCTAAAACACTCAAATATATCTAATCACACAGCCAACCTCCCATTTGGTGATCTTTTATTAATAGCTATAGCATATCAGTCCACAAATGTGTGCTGACCAACAATACAAAAGTGTTGTTCCCGTTTCACAGTTAGTTTAAAAACAATTAAAACGACTAATTGGGAACAATGACTGAAGTAATGCAAGTAAAAACACACTGAGTAATTTTCAACGTTTATATTCTTTATTAAAAATGAATAAAAAATAATACATTACCCAAGTACTTGCGGAATAGTACTTGGGATTGAAATGACAAGTATGGTATGACTCCTCAGGGACATAGTTGTATCTGGAGGAGTGAAAGATTGCTTGTGTGTGTGTTTTTCAATTAATGCACAAGCTTAAATCTTTCACTCCAACTCTTATGCTATTTATACAAGTATGGTTTCTAACTCTATCCTAGAGGAAAAACTGACAGGTTACATAAGACAAAATACTGATGTATTTTGTCTCTGTTTACAATGGCTATTTAGAGTAAGAGACAAGGCTGCTTTCTTCTTGTCCGTGATGACACTGAGTCTGATAGTTTGCGATTCAGGGAAAGTTTAACTTTGGTTGATAAGGACTTCGTCTTATCTGTTCAAACTTATCCCGCCTTGTCCCGCTCATTCTTCAGTCTTCTCAGCCTTCAGTCTTTATCTTCAGTGTTGTCTTCAGTGGTAGTAGTTGGTGAGGAGTTTCGGGATTCAGTGAGTTATTGTCATCACTCACTGAATCCACCATCTTCTTCTTGACTCAGTCTTCACCCCTTAAGTTCCGCCATACTCAGTGGAGAGACTTCTTCTTCGTCTCTTACTGAGTATCCCGAAGACAACTCACTGAGTGGCTATGCGCTTAGTGACTTGATAGTGTTTAAGGTTCTAAACACTAAGGATATTTTCTATTCAAATCCTAGAATAAGAGGTTTGGGTATTTACTGAACCCAACAGTTTCCCCCTATTTGGATATACAAACAGCCTAAGTGTTTGATCAGTGTAAGTGAGCAATTGGCTTCATCTTACACTGAATGTACTAATGAACATAATAAGGAACACTGAATTTTCTTAACAAAAACATACATCGTTTATTCATCAGATTACAAAGTTCCTAACACTAGTACAAAAGATGAAATAATAAAGGTTTCACTGATGTCATTCAAGGCGGATTCCCAGTGCTTCTAGCTTTGGCTTCTTGGAGAGTAGAGTTGTTTTGTCAAGATGATCTCTAACTTTGGCATTTAGGTCAGCACAGAACCTGATGTTTGCAGGAGACTGAATTTGAGAGGCCACTGTTATGTAACTCAGCATTGTAGCTACACCTTCCTGATCGATATCACTCCACCTTTGAATAAGAGTCCTCTTTCAGGCTCTTCAATGACTAGGCAGTTCATAAATTTTACCCCTTCAAGCAGCTTCCTGTTACAGTCAAAACCAGGCACCTTGGCTTCAGGCTCAGATTCAACCCTTTTTCTTTTTCCTTGGGATGATTGAGGTTGAGATCTGTATCCCAAGCTGAGCTGGTGCTTCCCTTAGTCTTTCATAACGTTTTCTGAGGGAATTCATCAACTCTTTGACCACTACATTTTGCTTCTTTCCAATGATGGGACCAAGTTCATCAAGTTCAGTGATCCCAAAGTCAGTGAATTTGAATGGATCATGAACTTCAAAATCTCTTTTATCATCCCCCCTGTAGACATTCATTGCCAGTGGTTTGGATCTGGGGATGATTTTTACATCAGTGATTTTTTCAGGTGCCCTTCTGCTTGTCATGGTCCAATTATAGTGATCAATTCTTTATTGACTGATTGCAGCATTCCTCTTGTTCTTTTCATCCCTTCTCCTCTTAAAGGCAACCAACTCAGCATCTTGAGTTGCTTTGAACTTTGGGCCTGCTCCTTTTCAAGAGTTTTAGGATTAATCCTTATCTTTTCAGCTTCTTCAGAGACTGTTTTCACTAGGGCTTCTCTGCTTTTCTTTTCCTCTTCAGCCTGCTTCTTACGTTTGTCTTCCTTATTAAGGTAGGCACTTAGCTATTCAGGAGTAAGCATGTACTTGATGTCACCAATTTCATAGGGAATCTTTAAAGGCTTTGTTATGGTCATGATGGCTTTGCCTTTATCCTGAGCAAATGAAGAGGATGATACCAGTGGGGGTGTTGTTGTTGCTGTTGTCACTAAGATTGTTGTTCCTGATGGTGGGATAGATGAGATTGTTATTGCTGATACAGGTTGAGTTGTCTCCCCCTCAGTGTGAGAGGGAGTCTCTTCAGCAGCTCTCTCCCCCTCAACTGTTGCCGTAGCGTCAGTGAGGGCAAGAGTTGGTTGTGACACTGGGGGAGAAGGAGCAGCTTGACCTTTGAAGGCTAGGTAGATCTCCGAGACCATGGACTTGATGTCAGATGTATCTTGTTGAAGACTGGTGATCTTTTCAGCAAGATTGGCCTGAGATAATTCGAGTGCTGTCATTCTAGGCTCGAGATTCCAGGCCATAGAAGAAGATGATTTATCCAGATCAGCAACCTTCGTATATAGTAAACCCAGGGTGGATTGAAGAGACTGTATTGAGGAGCTAAGACCCTGAATATTTGCAGTGTTGAGCATGTTGATCAGTTCAGTGAGACTGGAGGAATTTTCATGTAGACCTTAGTAGCCTCGAGCACTTTGGAGTTGAGGGCTGGGTCTTCTTTGACAGATTCCCAAATTTCTTCCAGCTTGCCGTGACTGTCCTGTAAGTACTTGAGAAACTTCTGCAGGTTGTCATCCAGCCTGTGCAGGTGATCATACATGAGATCTTTGTGTTCATCAGTGTTCGCACAGTTAGCAACCACTTTAGCTTTTAGATCGGCATAACTGGCAGCGGCTTCAACATGCTGATCCCAGAGAGTATCAGTAACACCAGTGTATAGCCTTCTTGTAGCCCTTTTTATCTACATAACAAGCTGCCTTTCAGTGAGTGGAAGAGTGTTGTCATATTGCTTCCATTCATTAGAGGTTGAAGAGTCTGAGAAAGCAGAGGAGTCATCATCAGCTTGAAAGGGTGACTCCTCAGGCTCCTGTGGATCAGACTGATGTTCTTGTTCTTTTTGTTGCACATCAGCGTCCATTTCTTCTTTAGCAGAAAGGATTTCGGCCTCACTGTCAGCAGCAAGTTCCTCATCAAAAAATAATATGTCATTTACCTCAACAACTATTAGAAGACCAGTGGGGGTGATGGGTTCCGTATCAGCGGGTGGTTTTTGTCCCTCTGAGTCTTTGTCCCCTAGTGACCCCTCAGACACTGATGGGTTTTTCCCAGTGTCTTCTCCGGAGTCAAGATTGGTTGTGAGTTCCATATCGGTGGATTGTTCCTTTCCCTCCGAGTCTTTGTCCCTCGATGCTCCTTCAAGTACTGGTGGGTAATTCCCAGTGCCATCCTTAGAAGCAGTGGCAGTGATATCCCTATCAGTGGGTTGCTCGTTTCCCCCTGAGTCTTTGGGATAAATAGTTGTGCCCTCGGACAAAAGCTGTGTTTTGCGAGTGTCCTCACCGAGCTGAGTGGAAGGCGCTCCCCTACCAGTGGGTTGTATGTTTCCCTCTGGATCTTGGGGAGTATTCTTTGGGACCAAGGGCACTGATTGTGATGTATCAGTATCCTTTGATGTCATCAGGGTGGATATTGCTTGGTCTCCTTTGGGTGGCTTATCAGTCTGGGGCTTTCTTTGGCTTTTGGGATGTGCTCGAGAAGCCTCAGGGCCCTGAGACTTGGGTTTGGTTTTAGTCCCAGTCTGAGACTTCCCCTTTCTCTTTTTGGGAGCAGGGTTTGGAGACACTGAATCCCTCTGGTTGTTTACAGCAACCATATGGGCCGTCAATTCAATTTCAATGACAATGGATGGGTCCTTTTGAAAATTTGAAGGGCTCAGGATGGCAGGTAAAGCGCCATATTTGTATTCCTGAGGATAATTGCAACCCAGTAACACTTGCAAAGCACATGAGACAAACCTAGGGTAAGAAACATATTTTTCCCTAGTTTTGCTCAGTAGCTTGGTTACGAGATCACTGTAAATGATCTCCCCAATGTCGACATGAGTCCCAGTCATCAAGATGTATGCCATCATCAACTGAATAGCATTAACATGTTCAGTGGATGAATGGTTCCCGCCGAGAACTTGAATCAAAAAAGTGAACAAGATCTTCCAAGCCACGGGAAAAGAGTTCATGGTGACTGGGGTTCTGTGGCTGGGTCAGGGTGAGCAACATATTTTCCTGGATTATAGTCAAGCCCTGTAGATGTACAAAAAGTTTTATAGTCCAGGGTGACTGATTGTTCCCCATTTAAAATTGAGAATTTGATGAGAAACTCCCTGAGTGGTCTGAGGTATGTCTCATCAGTTGTGGGTGTCGGGTCATAGGCCACTGCAGTTGCCCAAAACTCCCTGAGGAGGTTTTGGTACAGTATTGAAGGGGACTGAACAAAGGCCTTTTTAAGTGGGCAGTTTAGCAAAAACTTCATGATTCCCTTATAGGCTGGGACATCATGTGGGTATTCAAAATTTCCTATAACATTGTTTGTTTTAAACTCAACATTTTCAAGACTGCTACCCACTAAGGTGCAAACTGAAGACTTTGTGTTCTTGCCATTTCCATTGAAAGATTTTAGGTTTTTTTTAATAACGTTTTGATAAAAACAATAAAAGAAGTAAGATTCTTTTGAAGTTTGTGATAAAAATTTTGTAAGTTTTTTGTAGAGAAGTTTTTGCTTAAAAACTGGTTTTAGATCGAAGAATACACAATTGTTTATGGGTTGAGAAAATATTTTGACAGAGTTTGGATGCAGAAAACAAATTATGTGTGTTTTTTGTGTTTTGAGAGGGGTATTTATAGAGTGGTGAGAGGGTAGATTTTGCACATGTGAGGATTTGTAAAGTTTTTATTGTAAACGTTTTATTTACCTCATTTAATGCGACCACTCCACTACCCGCAGTTTTCTCACGGTTTTCAAGGGAACAGTTGCAGTGCACAGTAAAGTGCATCTTGCAGGGTTAAAATATCCTAAGGATATTTGTTGTGAGAGGAGGCATTAAATGCCAAGTGGGATGAGGTAAGGTAAGAGGGGACCCATGACATGGATGATAGAAGGATGAAGAGACATATATTCCTATATTAGATTGGTATGTTTACCAACCTAGGACATTAAGTAACTGAAATATTTAGTGCATTTAGTTACTCATTCAATGCTCTATGTCATATGCCAGGGACCCTGAATGAGTCTTACTCATTCAGTGAGAAGATTTTGGGGCTTTGTTAATGGATCAGGGACCATTTCAGAGAGAGCATGCTGAGATAAGGATTGGTTATCAGGTTGCTGACTTTCAATATCAAGCATTCCTAATTCAGCTTTCAGTCTCCTGAAGGTAGGTTCATCCAAGGGTTTGGTGAAGATATCAGCAAGTTGATATTCAGTAGGGATGAAGTGGAGTTCTATGTCTCCTTTCATGATGTGGTCCCTGATAAAATGATATATGATATCAATGTGTTTGGTTCTTTGGTGAAGGACAGGGTTGTTAGAGATTGTTATACACTGGTGTTATCACAAAAGATGGGTACCATCTTGTAATGGATGTCATAGTCACTGAGTTGACTTTTCATCCATAGCACATTGGCACAACACCCTGCAGCTGCTACATATTCAGCTTTAGCTGAAGACATAGCCACTGATTATTACTTTTTAGCACTCCAACAAACCAGCTTTCCTCCAAGAAATTGACAGGACCCTGAGGTACTCTTCCTGTCCATGTTGCAGCCTGCATAATCAGAGTCAGAGTATCCTTTGAGGTCAAACCCTGAGCATTTTGGATAGTAAAGTCCAAGGCTTGGAGTTCCCTTTAGGTATCTGAGGATTCTTTTGGCTGCAGTGAGATGGGATTCCTAAGGATCGGACTGATATCTAGCTATTAGACATACTGAGAATTGTATGTCAGGTCTGGAGGCAGTTAGATACATTAGTGATCCTACAATTCCCCTGAAATGAGTTTGATTGACTGATTTGCCAGTGAGATCAGGTCCAAGGTTGTTTGGAGGGACCATTGGAGTCTTCACTAAAGCACAGTCAGAGATCTCATATTTCTTCAAGAGATTTCTGGTATATTTCTCTTGACTGATGGTGATTCCTTTATCAGTTTGCCTAATTTGTAGTCCAAGGAAGTAAGTGAGTTCACCCATCATACTCATTTCAAATTTCTTTCTCATCAGTTTTTCAAGCTGTTTGCAAAGAGTATAATTTGTTGAGCCAAAGATGATGTCATCAACATACACTTGAACTAGTATCACATCTTGTTTTGTCTTATAGATAAACAGTGTGTAGTCTATCTTTCCTCTGACAAACTTTTTTTGCATCAGGAAGGCTGAGAGGGTTTCATACCATGCTCTGGGAGCTTGTTTTAGTCCATATAGGGCTTTGTCAACCTTGCAGACATAGTCAGGGTATTCACTACTCTCAAAGCCTGGGGGTTGCTGAACATAAACATCTTCTTTGAGTTCACCATTCAGGAAGGCACTTTTCACATCCATTTGGTAAACTTTGAAGTTCATGTATGTTGCATATGCAAGAAAGATCCTGATGGCTTCCATTCTTGCAACAGGAGCAAATGTTTCATCATAGTCAATGCCTTCTTGTTGACTGTAACCTTTGGCTACAAGTCTGGCTTTGTTTTTAATGACAGTGCCATTTTCATCAGTTTTGTTTCTGAAAACCCACTTCATTTCTATGACAGTGACATCCTGAGGACATTTGATCAAGGTCATGACCTTGTTTTTATCAAATTGTTGAAGTTCATCTTGCATGGCCTGAACCCAGCTTGGATGTTTTAGAGCTTCAGTGACACTTTTGGGTTCTATTTCTGATAGAAAATCAGCATATAGCATTCATTGGCTGAAGCTGCTGTTAACTTAGCAGCCATGCTTCTTATGAGCATACCTTCAGTGGGTTCACCAATGATGTTCACAAGCTTAATGTCTTGAGATCTTGTCCACTTACTTTGTGGTCTAGGATCTGAGCTTGATGAGGTCACTGGAAACTCAGGAATGGGTTCAGGTGCATGAGCCAAAGAATCATTTAGATCATCTGTTGAGATGCTTTGTTATGGTTGGGGTTCATGAATTTCAGGTTCCTGAACATTTGGTTCAATATTACCTATCCCAGAAGGGACTGATGGAGAATCAATGAATTCACTGATTATAGGTTGAGGAAGGTTGTGAGGCAAGACATAGTATGAGATATCAGCATCAGCTTAATACGAGGAATTGATTTCAGTGTTGAACTCATCAAGAGGGTATCTTGATGAGTCATCAATTCCTATTTCCTCCACTGAGGTATTGGTAAACCTGATGCTTTCTGAACTTTCATCAAAGGTGACATGAAAGGTTTCCTCAACTTGTTATCTTCTGGTGTTAAACACCCTGAAGGCTTTGGATATTAGTGAGTAGCCTAAGAAATATCCATCATCAGCTTTTGCATCAAGTATGCCTAAGTGATCCTTGTGATTGTGAATGAACACAGGACACCCAAACACATGAAAGTAGCTGATGTCAGGAAGTCTTCATGTGTAGCTGATGTCAGGACCCAAACACATGAAAGTAGCCTCTTGACAATGATTGACCTGTTTTGAGTGTAACAGGCTGTTTTGACAGCTTCAGTCCAGAAGTGCTTTGAAAGTGCTGAGCCATTTAACATGGTTCTAGCAGCCTCAATGAGAGTTCTGTTTTTCCTTTCAGCAACCCCATTTTGTTCAGGGGTATATGGAGATGAAATTTTTTTGGGAAATTCCCTTTTCATCACAGAAACTCTCAAGCTCTTGATTTCTAAACTCGGTACCATTGTCAGTTCTGATTTGTTTAACTGTAATGTCATTCTGGTTTTCAGTCTTCCTGATGAATGACATTATGGTATCAGCTGCCTGACTCTTTTTGGAAAGAAAGTATACCCAAGTGTATCTTGAGAACTCATCAACAATGACAAGTGTATACTTCTCATGCTGGATTGATCTTGGACTTACAGGTCCAAAGAGATCCATATGCAGAAGGTGAAGGCAGCTTTTGATGGAGAAATTTTGTTTTGTTTTGAATGATGCTCTGTGATGTTTGCCTTTTTCACAGGCTGAGCATGGTTTGTCTTTTGCAAAAACCAGTGATGGTAAAACAAGGACTTTGTTTTTTTTGCCAAGTTGTTTAAAATTTTAAAGTTTAAGTGAGAGAGTCTCTTGTGCCACAGCCAGTTGATAGTTTCAGTGGCTTTGGCAAAGAGACAAGTTCTATTCTTAGAGAGAGTTGACATGTCCAGTACGTATACATCATCTTTCCTAGGAGCTATAAGAACAACTTCTTTGTTTTCATTGAAAATTGTACCTTGTTTATCATTGAACTGCACTATGTATTTTGCATCACGCAACTGACTGACACTGATAAGATTGTACTTTAGACCATTGACATAAGCTATTCTAGAGAAAACTATCCCATTACAGTTTACTGAACCATAACCTTCAGTGGGACATGATGAGTTATCACCAAATACTACCTTGGGTCCTAGTTCCTTTACATACCTGTGCAGATACTCCTTTACACCAGTCATGCTTCTTGAACATCCACTATCTAGATGCCAAATAGGCTCCCTGGCGTGTCTCTGCACAAATAATAAACTGAATTAGTTTCTCTTGCTAACCCACTTACTAGTGGGCTTGGGTCTCATGGTCTGTTTGAACTTAGTAATTGATTCATGGTCAGTGGTTGAGTGAAGTGTGCTACCACAGGTTTTGCATTTGTTTACTGAGGAAAACTTAGTGATGCGGGGTTGTTTTGAACTTCTCCTTGCTTGGATGACTCTATCATGCTGAGATGTCTCATGAGCTGGATTTCCACATATATCACAGCAAGAGTTCATGAGACAGTCATTAGGAAGATGATCATTATAGCCACAATGTGGACAAGGAGGAAAAGGTTTATGATAAGGTTTCAAAATGTACCTTTTTGAGGGGTCATTTAAGCCCTTATTTGATCACTTTTGTATCCGTTATTACTTAATATCGTTCCTTTTCACTTTTTAGGTATCTTGAAGGAAAAATGCTGGAATGACACTTATTCAAACGAAAAGGCGCGAATATACGAAGAAAATGGCCAAAATCAAGAATCGAGACACTCAAGCTGCTGGAACTGAAAGGGATGGCGTCAGGTGTTATCTGCGACACCGTCGCATCACTTTTGTGACGGCTCAGTAGCCAAATTGCTTATTTACAAGTGACGGTGTCAGGTTTTAAAAGAGTAGGTCGTCGCAACTCAAATGGCCTAGATTTTACCCAGACGACGTCAGAGACTGAAGGGGACAGCGTCACAAGCATAAGGTGACGCCGTCGCAATACTAACGTGGCCAAGACGAAACCCTAATGACAGTGACCCGACGGCATCACAAATCATAAGGTTACGCCGTCGCATATGTAATCTTATATAAAGAATCCGAATTTTTTAGTTTTTAGTGTGTAGTCTTTTGGAGTAAAAACCTAAACCGAACCAAGGTTGTTTTGTACAGTATTTTAGGGTTCCAAACCCTATCTTACATCAAGATAAGTGTTTTACTTCATTAATTTAATTATGTCTTCAATTACTTGTGTGTATGCTTGCATGTTCTCCATGTCCGGCTAATTTACTTGTGTGTTTGCTTAGGGAATATGAAACTTAATTATTGAATATTGATTGGTTGTCTCTTATCTTAATTGTTAATAATCTAGTAATGCTATAGGTCATCCGTTGTGTAGTTAATGCTTGATTAATCTTTGTGAACCTTAGTTTATAATACCTAGAGTTGTTGTAGGCTAAACCATCCGAAGAGTACCTTAGAGTTAGAGTTTATAAATCCTAGATATTTTGTAGGCGACACCCTTTGGTAGTTTCAAAGAGTTAGGGATAAACGCATACCCTACGACTTTAGACACACAACGCGATTAAGAATAAGGACGTGACAATTCAACCATCAATAGGAGATAATTAAGGGGTAATAAAACCTAAGTAAACACATCTTTAAATCATCATACGAGCACACAATAATTAGACATAGACTACCCTCACCTTAGTTAATTAGATAATTAGATAGTAGAAGTAATCGGTAGAAATACCAACCCCCAAATCCAAACCTCGAGATTCGTACCTTTCCATTTCCTAAAAAACATAAAAAGATAAAAAAATAATCTTCCTCAACCCCAACCTTAGCGTAGTAACTTCTCACTAGCATTCTTATTCCCCTATAGAATGATATCAATTCCCGTGGCTTACCCTAATACTACACTACAATGATTAGGTTCACTGTCTAGGGTGTTGAAAAACTTGCTCGACGAAAAGGAAGTTCCTTTGACCCCGAACGACGCGTGTAGCGTTATCATGTTTTTGGCGCCGCTGCCGGGGAATAGAATAGCTAGTTAGGAGTCCACCTCGTTTAGGTTTCCTTGCTTGATTCCTATCAAGTAAGCATTTTTTCCCATTTTTAGCTTCCTCGTAGTCTATCCCCCTTCTTTGTGTTTGTGTTCGTAAAACCCTTTTCATTTGTCGCTATGGCAAGTGAAGTTGCATTTGAATCATTAACAAATGAGGAACAATTGAATTTCGCAGATTGGATTGCTTTTTATTGTTCTAATGAATTTTTGGGTGATCTTAGAGATATCCAAAAGGAGACGGGTGTAAGGTTGGATGGATTTGATAAATTTTGTGCTTGTGTGGCTTCTATTCAACGATCATTGTTAAAATCAACTCCTTTTAGTGAGACCCTCTGGAAAAAAATTGAGAAAAGCCTCCTAAGCATAAACCATCAGATGTCACAACTTGAGGAAATGGATAAGGAGGATTTATCCAACCTTAGGCATCATGATCAAAAAGACCTAGTTTTTAAGAACATGGAACCTAAACCCAAACAAGATTGTGAGATGGTTATAGTTGAATTGCCTAGTTGCATGCGTGGGATAGATTTCACCAAAACATATGACACGCGTGAGGAATCCTTTAGGCAAATAGAACATAGTGATCAAATTTTTGAGAATGATTCTTATGAATCGGACCAAGAATTTGAAATGGCTAAAGAAGGATTTGAGATACTTAGGAGTGTATTTGGGTTAGATCATACTAAAACACATGATGAACTTTTAGGAGATCTAGATATAATGGAGAATGAGGTGGAAACTCCAAGCCCACAAGCCCTACCATCACTTGAGGAACACACATCGCCTATAACTTACCCGGAAGAAGTTGAAGAGACTATAGGAACCCCGATTGATATAGAACCTTTGGACCAAACGCCACTAGAGAATGTAGGTTTAGATGCTTGTTATCATGACCTCTCTCTTAGTCCTAGGGAAGTTCCTAATTTTGATGAACCGGAGCCTCAACCAAAAACCTTACCCAATTTTCCATCTTTAGATGTGAATCTTGGAATTGAATTAGGCCCCAATCCACCCATCAAAATAAATAGTCCGGGTAGTTGCTTGATAAAGGTGGTAGACTCTAGGCCATGTAGAGTGGAAGCTCATATAGGAGTAACCCATGACCTTACACACTTATATCACTCATTCATGGTTGATAACAAGAAACATTATGGGTTTAAACCGGGTTTATTAGGTCAAGATGGATCCTTAACTAAGAATCTTTTGAAGTTGAGAGAAGATGATCCATTTTTAGGAGAGAGATTTGATTCACCCGCTACACCCATAAAATTAGGTAAGGTTATAATGAATGGAGCACACCCCTTTGAGCATATAAATCACCCATCACCCTCTCCTCACGTAGCAAATTTCCACCCTAAGGGTGTGTATCGCTACTATCACCCTCACTTAAGCTTAAGTGTAGAAAAAACTTCCCCTTTATCCGTTAAATAAGGGTAGAGTCAAGCTCGTGACTCGAACAAAAACAAGCGCTTCTTGGGAGGCAACCCATGTGTATTTGTTTTTCATTTTTATTTGTGTGTCATATATCTTTTCATTATTGTATGTTCTCATGTTTGAATTTGTGAAAATGCTTTATTTTGTCTTTAACCTCGTCTTAATTACATATAAAGGTATTTTACAAAAGAGATAAGTGTAGCGAAGATTACACACATTTTTAAAAGAATGTGAACATGAGAATTACGATTATTGAAAAGATATATATGTGTGAGTCAAATGCTTGTATTGAGTCATAATGGATGTTTTGCATGAATTTTTCCAGAATTCTAAAGATATAAATTTTCTAGAATTTTTCCAGAAAATCGCAGACCAGTTTCTATCATGATAACCTGACGGCGTCAGGATCCCAACCTGACGGCGTCAGGAGAAGCAGAAACAACTTATCTTACTTTCTCTCGTTTTCTGTGCTACTTATAAATATTTGGAATTTTCCAGGTCTTAATTTTTCAGAAAATCTGCAAACATCCATTTCACAAGCATTATATCTTATTTAAGTCTGGAATTACATCTTGTTGTGATTTTTCTCGGTTTGATGCTTTGGGTTGTTTGTTTTCTTAAAGTGTGCAGGTTTTATTTATCAAGAAGAAGATACATAAGATTGGAAGGAGCTTTTAACGCAAACACTCTTCTTGAAGAAAGATTTAACCACTACTTCACACGGATCCTACCGAGCTAATCAGGGGAGTACTAGTTTCTTTCGTTTTTAATTACCTTCCATTATCATAACTTTGATAATTTTGGGGAAAATTAGGGACAATGTTCAGTTTAAGTGTAGGGAGGAAAAATAAAACGGGAACTTTGAAACTATGTTTATCCTTGATTATTTGCTTTGTCCAATTGCATTTGTGTAATAAACCATGAGAAATATCGGTTAGGGTAATTTTGGCACCAAATTTAAAATTTTTCATGACATATAGGAGTGGGCCATTAGTCTTAATAAAGCGTCTTATGGATAGGAAGTTATATGACTAGCACAAAAACCCTTTACCACTTAAATTCCACCCAAAATGTGAGGATCACCCTTAGATTAGTAGGAATTAAAGCATTCATCTTTGATGCTTAGAGTGTGAACCGGTAGTATAATAGATTCTAGAACTTGTTTTGTGATGCATTCCGAACTCGCTAGTAAGACTACACTTGTGTAGTTAGGAATAACTAAATGATAAGAGGCATTAGGATAACCCTTGTTTGATACCCGTAATATAGTTACTTCTTCCACATCGGTTGAGTAATTCCCCCACACCCTTGCGTTGTACTCACTTTTAGTACACGATACCCCTAGTTAACCCCTCAGAGCCTATCCTCTTCACGGTTCTCGTGATGTTTCGGTTTTCCGGAATATCAATGAAGAGCATTGTTTACACCCCACCCCCATATGTACACCCAAATCGCCTTAGCCTACCTTGTATGCACTCACTTTTAGTGCATTATTGTTATCACCCTAAACCCTTAGTTCAATTATCTAGTTGCTTGCATAAGTTGCTAAGTCGAGTCATATCCTTTGTACACAGTTTTGGGACGATTGGGACTCATGGGAAAAGTTAAAGTTTACGAAATGACGGGAAGGGAACGTTAAATTCAAATTCCCTTTATTTGCGTAATAATCTACTCCAAGCGTTTTGATCTTTTCAATTCGGGTCAAATTAGTGTTAGAGTAATAAAAACTCAAGTGTAAAGATGTGCCTATAAATCCCCATCATTTTGATGTTACCGTAGAAGATGGTAGAGTAAAAGTGTATGCCAAAAAAAAAAAAAAAAAAGGGCTACCATCCTACATCTATCTTTAAATTTATGTATGTTTATTTCAGTTATCTAGAGTCTAGAGTGTCGAGTCTTGGCTTAGCAACGCCATTCTTCGCATGCTTGTAACATAAAGATTTTTGACTTGCCACCACTAAATAGCCTATCCCACCAAACCCTTTGTTTCCCTACCGTAAGCCTTACATTACAACCATTTAAAAGACCTCTTTGATAGTCTTTCCTAGGTGCTTACCCCAAAGCGATGGAGGTTTGATCTAGTCTCAAGCCTATGTTAATCTATGTACTAGGACCGGTTAATGAGTGTTTATCTTCCATTTCCAACTTGTTATATTTCATATACACCCGAGAGATGTGAGTATCCAAACACCCCATGTGAGGTGCTAGTATGTAATTTCCGTGCTTGTTATGACTTTTGCGGGGCTTATATGTGTTGTGGGTTGTTTTAAACCCATGCTTCATGACCCTTAACTTATAAATTAATTGGCTAAAAGCACATTTGTTTGAGGACAAGCAAATACCAAGTGTAGGGATATTTGATTAGGTTTTAAAATGTACCTTTTTGAGGGGTCATTTAAGCCCTTATTTGATCACTTTTGTATCCGTTATTACTTAATATCGTTCTTTTTCACTTTTTAGGTATCTTGAAGGCAAAATGCTGGAATGACACTTATTCGAACGAAAAGGCGCGAATATACGAAGAAAATGGCCAAATTCAAGAATCGAGACACTCAAGCTTTGGGCCGAAAGGGACGGCGTCGGGTGTTATCTCGACGCCGTCGCATCACTTTTGTGACGACTCAGAGCCAAATTGCTTATTTACAAGTGACGTGTCGTTTTAAAAGAGTAGGTCGTCGCAACTCGACGGCCTAGATTTGATCCGACGACGTCCGAGTGAAGGGGACGGCGTCACAAGCATAAGGTGACGCCGTCGCAATACTAACGTGGCCAAGACGAAACACTAATGACGGCGACCCGACGGCGTCACAAATCATAAGGTGACGCCGTCGCATATGTAATCTTATATATAGAATCCGAATTTTTTAGTTTTCAGTGTGTAGTCTTTTGGAGTAAAAACCTAAACCGAACCAAGGCTATCTTGTATAGTATTTTAGGGTTCCAAACCCTATCTTACATCAAGATAAGTGTTTTACTTCATTAATTTAATTATGTCTTCAATTACTTGTGTGTATGCTTGCATGTTCCCCATGTCTGGCTAATTTACTTGTGTGTATGCTTGGGGAATATGAAACTTAATTATTGAATATTGATTGGTTGTCTCTTATCTTAATTGTTAATGATCTAGTAATGCGATAGGTCATCCGTTGTGTAGTTAATGCTTGATTAATCTTTGTGAACCTTAGTTTATAATACCTAGAGTTGTTGTAGGCTAAACCATCCGAAGAGTACCTTAGAGTTAGAGTTTATAAATCCTAGAGATTTTGTAGGCGACACCCTTTGGTAGTTTCAAAGAGTTAGGGATAAACGCATACTCTACGACTTTAGACACACAACGCGATTAAGAATAAGGACGTGACAATTCAACCATCAATAAGAGATAATTAAGGAGTAATAAAACCTAAGTAAACACATCTTTAAATCATCATACGAGCACACAATAATTAGACATAGACTACCCTCACCTTAGTTAATTAGATAATTAGATAGTAGAAGTAATCGGTAGAAATACCAACCACCAAATCCAAACCCCGAGATTCGTACCTTTCCATTTCCTAAAAAACATAAAAAGATAAAAAAAAACAATCTTCCTCAACCCCAACCTTAGCGTAGTAACTTCTCACTAGCATTCCTATTCCCATAGAGAACGATATCAATTCCCATGGCTTACCCTAATACTACACTACAACGATTAGGTTCACTGCCTAGGGTGTTGAAAAACTTGCTCGACGAAAAGGAAGTTCCTTTGACCCCAAACGACACGTGTAGCGTTATCAGTTTAGCTTTAGGTCTTTTACCCTGCTTTGAGGATGAAGCATATTGATGACCTGAGTTGGTATGAGTTGGTTCACTGAATGAACTTACATACTGTAAGTGGTCAGAAGTTCTGTGACTTCCTTTTTGCAGATCATGCAAAAATGGATTATGTAGCAATTATCAGTGGTATGGCTGGTATAATGGCACAGATCACACTTCTGCTTGGGCTTGGTGATTGACTTTGACCTAGATGAACTAGAGGAGGTTGACTTAGGTTCCTTGATTGTTGAATCAGGAGCTTTCTCTATAGAGTTCATCTTATCAGTCAACTTCTTCACAAGTTCAGTCAATTGTTGGATTTGGTCTTCTTCAACAGGAACTGAAGATGGGGAAGTCTCAGTGGGGACTAAATCTTCTTGGGTTGGTTTTGTTGGTCTTTTCAAAATGGTTCTACCACGACCCGACCTTTCTATAGGAGAGTGAGGGTTGAATTGTAACGGATTAAGCTTAGAGCTAGGTGCAGCACCCTGAAGAGGTTTCAGAGGTGGAAGCGGTGCTTCAGATTCAGCTTCAGACTCAGTGATGTTTTCAGTACTACTGGGTACATCAGGGAGTCCAAGCATGCTCTTGAGAGCTTGACTCTCAGGCTCAAGAATCCTTCCAGAATCGAAGTTTGGAAGCTTACTCTCAGGGTTTACCCTTTCAACCCAATCACTAGACTTAGGCATTAACTCCTTTTTGGAATGCATGCCAGCAGACACAAATGGTTTTGGACTTTGGTCTTCACTGAGAGAATCAGTGAGGTCATCTTCACCTAAGATTCTCTTTTTGCTACTAAGGGCTTGAAGAGTGTCAAAGACTCTAGGGTTCTTAGCAGTCCAGCTTTCAATGATATCTTTTTCCTTTTTAAGTTCTTCCTAAAGAGCTTGATTTCTTTTAACTAATTCAGAGTTTTGAATTTGTAGTGTGACAGCCTCAAGCTTGGCTTGTTTCAAAATAAGCAGTTCATCTCTACACTTGTTTAATTCAAAACTTAACTTGTTGTATTTTGAAAAAAGATTTAATCGCTGCTCTTCTACGAACTTAAGGTCAACATTAATATAGTTCATGAAAGACTGCCAATCAGAATTATTATCCATAGAAAGTAAAATATTTACCTTCCTCATAGTGATGTCACCCATTCACCATTCCTAGCATGATTCTTCCCAACAACTAGCTTGTCCTCTTTTGAAAGAGCCATCAGTGCACTGACTTGCACCATTTCATCGTCTGAGAAGACTGGCTCTTCATCCCAGTTGAAGACTTCAGCTACCAGGCCCTTGTTTTTACCCTGCACAGATTTAACATTGTTTGTTGTTTCTGAGGGAGTGGCCTCAAGAAGTGCTAGTTTAGCCTTGGCTTTCCTATACTTGGCTTCAAAATCAACAGCTTTGTTTTGGTCAGACTTGTTTTGGAAGTTTTGATGAGACTGGTATACTTTTGGTTGAAATTTGCTAAAACCTAAGGACTGGTTTGACCCTGAGGGTTTGTAAGAGGGCTCAGAGATGGTTTTTGAAAAACAGTCTTTAGCAAAATGACCCTTTTTGTGACACTTAAAACACTCAGTGTCCTCATTAGCTTTAGCATTTGAAAAACTTTTGTTCCTTCTTATAAACCTTCTGGAGTTAGCAAGGAGTGCCCTTTCCTGGAACTCAGTGTTCAAGTCATTCAGGTACTCCTCGCTTGTTCTCTCATCAGGCTCATCATCTGAATTTTCTTGAAAATCTTGAACCACGCTGTTTGAATAAAAGGCAGTAGAAATTGGTGTTGAAGTGGTGGCCAGGGACTTCTTGACTTCCTGAGACTTTTTCAAGTCAGGGTATCGTCTATTGATGAGGTTTTCCTCATAGACAAATTTCCCATATATTTCAGGAAGTTCAAGATTCTGGATATGATTAGCATTTCTAAGTCCCTGAGAGAAATTCAACCACTTCTCAGGGAGACTATTGAAAAAACCAACATTGATTTCATGTTTGGACAACTTTACACCATCATTTGACAATTCATTTAACAAAGTTTTATACCGGGTGTAAGTCTGAGAGAGAGTTTCTAAGTCTTTAGCCCTGAAGGTATTGTACTCAAGTTTCAGGTCCATAATCCTGTTTTCCTTGGTATCTGAGGGACCTTTATAGTTGTGGACTAGGTCATTCCAGGTTTGTTTAGCTGTACTACGGCCAGTGACAGACTCCATAACATCATCAGAAAGACAGGATATGATGATGCTTTTGAGCCTTTGGTCCTGGTTGACCACTCTTCTCTCGTCCTGAGTCCTCGAGCTTCGTGTTTTGGTAAACCTTCGCAGCTTTGGGATAAATGGACCTTCTTTAATACACTTTATGTAGTAAGGTTCCATCCCAGTCAAATAGCTTAAGAATTCGCTTTTCCATTTGTTAAATTAGCCAACTTCTAGTCGAGGGGCAACAGCAGCATAGGCTCCACCCTTTTTATCGACAAGTTGGAGCACGTCACTTTCAGCCATTTGGATCCTGATTTAAAAAACGTTTTTGAGCGGCTTAAAAAGGTTTTTATAATCAGCGTTGCTCTGATACCACTTGTTTTTCCCGTTTCACAGTTAGTTTAAAAACAATTAAAACGACTAATTGTGAACAATGACTGAAGTAATGCAAAAAAAAATACACTGAGTAATTTTCAACGTTTATATTCTTTATTAAAAAAGAATCAAAAAGAAACATTACCCAATGCGGAATAGCACTTGGGATTGAAATGACAAGTATGGTATGACTCCTCACTAAGCTTAGGCTAAGTCTAAGCACAAGTACACAGGAACCACTGAGCTATCTCAAAGACATAGTTGTATTTGGAGGAGTGAAAGATCGCTTGTGTGTGTGTTTTTCAATTAATGCACAAGCTTAAATTTTTCACTCCAACACTTATGCTATTTATACAATTATGGTTTCTAACTCTATCCTAGAGGACAAACTGACAGGTTACATAAGACAAAATACTGATGTATTTTGTCTCTGTTTACAATGGCTATTTAGAGTAAGTGACAAGGTTACTTTCTTCTTGTCAGTGATGACACTGAGCCTGATAGCTAACGATTCAGGGAAAGTTTGACTTTGGTTGATAAGGACTTCGTCTTATCTGTTCAAACTTATCCCGCCTTGTCCCGCTCATTCTTCTCGATCTTCACCTTCGCCTTTATCTTCAGTGTTATCTTCATGGTAGTAGTTGGTGAGGATTTTTAGGATTCAGTGAGTTATTGTCATCACTCACTGAATCCACCATCTTCTTCTTGACTCAGTCTTCACCCTTAAGTTCCGCCATACTCGTGGAGAGACTTCTTCTTCGCTCTCTTCGAGTATCCGAAGACAACTCACTGAGTGGCTATGCGCTCAGTGACTTGATAGTGTTTAAGGTTCTAAACACTAAGGATATTTTCTATTCAAATCCTAGAATAAGAGGTTTGGGTATTTACTGAACCCAACAGTCTCCCCTTATTTGGATATATAAATAGCCTAATGGGGCGTTTGGTTGGGGAGTTTGAAATTCCGGAATTTTAAATTCTATGAAATTTAAATTATTGAGAATTTAAAATACCTTCGCATGTTTGGTTGACAGAAATTTATAAATATATTTTTAATTTTTTTAATATAAATTTCAAAAATATTCCATTTAAAAGTTTATAAAAAAAAGTTATAAAAAAGTTTATAAAACATTTATAAAAAAAATTTATAAAAAGGTTTGTAAAAAAAATTTATAAAAAATTTGTATAAAAAAATTATAAAAAAAGCTTATAAAAAATTTATAAAAAAGTTACAAAAAAAAGTTTATAAAAAATTTATAAAAAAAGTTTAGAGTAAAGTCCAAAATACATCCCTCTGGTTTGCCCTTTTGTCTCGCTTTACATCCTTAAACTTTTTTTTGGCACAAAACCATCCCTCCGTTAGTAAAGTTGCCACAAATACATCCCTATGTTATGAAATTCAATTAATAAGGACTAACGGTGCAAATTTTTCTCTGTTATCTCCAAACGAAAGAGAAAATATTTGCATCGTTAGTCCTTAGGGCTAACGATGCAATAAAAGAAATTGCATCGTTAGTCCTAAGGACTAACGGTGCACTCCACCGCCACCTACCACCCAACGCCACCACCTACCGTCACCTACCACCTCCACCGCCATGTCCACGCACCACCACCCAACGCCACCACCCCCCACCACCACCACCGCCACCCACCGCCACCACTGCCACCACTACACCACCACCTCCCCCCACCACCACCCAACGCCACCACCCCCACCACCACCACCGCCACCTACAGCCACCATTGCCACCACTACACCACCACCTCCACCCACCACCACCCAATGCCACCACCCCCACCACCACCTAACGCCACCACCCCCACCTCACGGCCGCCACCCACCACTACTCCACCACATCCTCCCACCACCACCCAACGCCACCTCCACCCACCAACACCCAACGCCACCACCCCCACCTCCACCCAACGCCACCAACCACCACCCAACCTCCACCCACCACCACCGAACCACCACCTCCACCATCGCCATCTACCGCCACCACTGCCACCACTAACCACCAGTGCCACCCACCACCTCCACCACCGCCATCCACCGCCACCACTGCCACCGCCACCTACCTCCACCCAACGCCACCACCACCATCACTGCCACCCACCTCCACCGCCACCCACCACCACCATCAACAAAAATAGGTGGTGGTTGGTGGTGGTGTGTGGTGCGTGGTGGTGGTGAAGTGGTGTGTAAGTGGTGGAAGTGGTGGCGGTGGTGGTGGGTGGAGGTGGCGCTGGGTGGTTGTGGGTGGAGGTGGCGTTGGGTGGAGGTGGTGGGTGGAGGTGGCATTGGGTGGTGGTGGTAGGTGGCGGTGGGTGGTGGCGTTGGGTGGTAGGTGTCGGTGGAGTGCACCGTTACTCTTTAGGACTAACGATGCAATAAAATAAATAGCATCGTTAGTCCTAAGGACTAACGGTTCAAATATTTTCTCTTCCGTTAGGAGATAACGGAGAAAATTTTGCAGCGTTAGTCCTTATTAACTGAATTTCCTAACAGATGGATGTATTTGTGCCAACTTTACTAACGGAGGGATGGTTTTGTGCCAAAAAAAAGTTTAGGGATGTAAAGCGAGACAAATGGGAAACCACAGGGATGTATTTTGGACTTTACTCAAAAGTTTATAAAAAAAAGTTTATAAAAAATTTTATATAAAAATTCATAAATATTCTATTTAAAAGTTTATAAAAAAACAATAAGAAAAAAAGTTTATAAAAAAAAATTTCTAAGTAAATTAAAATTTCTTACTTTTTGGAGGCATTTTAAATTCTCCATTTTAAGGAATTTTAATTTGTGTTGCCATTTAAAATTCCTCCTTTCTAATGAACCAAACAAACTAATCGGGGGAATTTTAATTTCAAATTCCACCAAATTCCATGAAATTGCTCCAACCAAACATGCCCTAAGTGTTTGATCAGTGTAAGTGAGCAATTGGCTTCTTCTTACACTGAATGTACTAATGAACATAATAAGTAACACTGAATTTTCTTAACAAAAAAACATACATCGTTTATTCATCAGATTACAAAGTTCCTAACACTAGTACAAAAGATGAAATGATAAAGGTTTCACTGATGTCATTCAAGGTGGATTCCCAGTGCTTCTAGCTTTGGCTTCTTGGAGAGTAGAGTTGCTTTGTAAGGATGATCTCTCACTTTGGCATTTAGGTCAGCACAGAACCTGATGTTTGCAGGAGACTGAATTTGAGAGGCCACTATTATGTAACTCAGCATTGTAGCTACACCTGCCTGATCGATATCACTCCACCTTTGAAATGTTGGGTTCCCATATACATCAATGAAGAAGAGTCCTCTTTCAGGATCTTCAATGACTAGGCAGTTCACAAATTTTACCCCTTCAGGCAACTCCCTGTTACAGTCAAAACCAGGCACCTTGGCTTCAGACTCAGATTCAACCCTTTTTCTTTTTCCTTGGGATGATTGAGGTTGAGATCCTTGAGCCTCAGGAAGAGCTGACTGTATCCCAAGCTGAGCTGGTGCTTCCCTTAGTCTTTCATAACGTTTGCTGAGGGATTTCATCAACTCTTTGACCACCACATTTTGCTTCTTTCCAATGATGGGACCAAGTTCATCAAGTTCAGTGATCCCAAAGTCAGTGAATTTGAACGGATCATGAACTTCAAAATCTCTTTTATCATCCCCCTGTAGACATTCATTGCCAGTGGTTTGGATCTGAGGATGATTTTTACATCAGTGATTTTTTCAGGTGCCCTTCTGCTTGTCATGGTCCAATTATAGTGATCAATTATATCTTGACTGATTGCAGCATTCCAATTGTAGAGAGCTTTTATAGAGCCATCTTACATTTTGACTCCTATCAAAACACTTAAAACCAACACCAAAATTAAGATTAGATAAAACATAGCTAAAACATTTTCATATTAAACCTTCAAGTTTCATAAGTTTGCTATAAACAAGTGTTATTTTATAGTTCAAAAAAAAAAAAAAAAAAAAAACTAGTAATATTTATAATAGTTTTTTTTTAAATTACTTTTGAATATTTGATACGTATAGTTAAATAAGTGTTTCAAACTTAACTTGAAAATTACATTTGCTTAAACGCATATATACTATTGAGAGTTTTATATACTCGACACGAAAGCGACATTAATAATTAGTGACACGTCCAAATTTGGCTTTCAATTCTTAAAGGTTTTAACGAAAGAGACAGACCTATTGTCATTTACTAGTAAAGGTGACACGATTATAGTTCATTATAGGATCAATGTTTTCGGTCATTTACACACTACAACAACTTACACCTTAAGAAAAATTTCTCTTATGACATGCAGATAAAAGATCACTATGTCACGCAAGTGACAATGAAAGTTGAACTTAGGTCACCGAAAGTCAAATTTTGTGTCATTAAGTATCCACGTGTGTCACTTGCACATGCATCAAATTGTATGTGTCACTATGTCACTCTAGTGTCAATGAAAGTTGAACTTGGTCACCGAAAGTCAAAATTTTGTGTCACTAAGTATCCACGTGTTTGACTTGCACATAAAATTGTGTAGTATATGAAGTTGCACCCCAAGCTCTAGATAAAGAAATCATAAACATTATTCTCAAATCTTAATATATGCTCTTCTAAAACACCCCATCCCAACTCAAAGGTCACTCATCTAATTGCCCTTTTATAATACCTCAAATGGAATATATTTTGTAAGGACGGTTACTTTGTTCTTATACTTGTAGCATTTTAAGTCCCAAACAACTTGTATAAGATGATAATTAAATATAATTAAAGTTAAAGGTTACTTGACGGTACCGACAACAACGATAATATACAATCCCGTCAGAGCAGGTTTTAAGGGCGCCTACTATGCAGTAATACCTTTTTAAAAGAAGAGGTGATATGCATACCACAACAACTGATGTTTTAAAGTTTGTTTCTCCTTGTTTCGACAACAAGAATTTCAATAATCATTTTTCCAGAGTGACAATCAACTAAATTACATATTTTAGTAACAAGAAAAAACTATCACTAAAAAAAGTATTCCAACTATGATTTTATGTCAAAAATTCAAACAAAATTATAAAAAAGAGTTCCAACTAACACCTAACTTGAAAAACTACCAACAAAAATAATTAAACAAGCTGTCTCGTTGGTTATAAAGCAGTTGGTTATAAAAGCTATAATTAGGGCCATCAAATGGACCCACAACTTATTAAATTACTAAAACTTTAGCTTATATTCATTAAAGTTAGAAAATGAAACATAAACACATAATGTTTGCCTGGATATGATTCATCTGGGTCCATTAAGCCCAAAGTGGTGTGCCCACTAAATATATTTCAATTTTATTTATTTTTAAATCCTCATCAAATTATTAAAAATAAAGTGTGTCTAGTGTGCACTAATAGTGCAAGGTGGATCTATTGATAACTTCATTTGGTTCTTAAAATGTGGAAGGACCATTTAACATCCTTTTTTTCTATTTCTAGGAAAGTGACAATAAACAAGTCGCAAATCTTGGTCTATTTTATTTCATTGTTGGTGTACCCTAACTACGGTCGGAGCCTAACTTCCGTGCAGTACACATTTAGCGCTCAACATTATCATGGATGTAAACCTTACTAGGTTACAGTAAAAAAATCCGCCAATACACAAAAAGCATATCTCATGGAGTCTTACCTTCTTAGGGGCTTTAGCCTCCAAAGAGACTCATACTCCGAACTAAAAGACAAACAAGGAATATTGTGTGGGCCCTGCCACAGGTGACGGGTTTCCTATATTCCCATATCCACGACAACTGCACATGAGCACATTTTCGACAAACAAGGGAAGGACATCGCAGCCCACACTAGGAGCCTTCCTATTGGCCATCGTGAATGTGTTCCTAACCAATTCGTCTGACGCACATGACATGGCCTAGAACTTCCCTAAGACTTGCCTATAAATACCAACACTATATTCATTTCTCATGTATGTCTCTTTAAACACATTCAATCCATCATCCGATGACTTATTCTCATGTCGGAGCCGGTTCGTAGGATCTACCCATGCGCTCTGATTAACATAACGTGTTTTTTTTTTTTTTTTTGTCTTATTCAGGTCATATCAATCTTTTAAAAGTATCCAATCTACGGCTCATGTAGGCTCTGGTCATAAGATGCATCCATTCTACAATCAATTCTGTTGATGTTAATATATATATATATATATTTCTTTTTTCAATCAAATTTCCACTTGCAAACAAGAAAAAGTCTAGAATTGACTCATCTTCAAAAGGGTTGAAAAGAAAACCGATTAAGATTTTATCAACCATGCTTTCTAATATGTTATTGTGACCTGGTTCGATAAATTTAAGATATCTAGAGTTCCCACATGCATGTTATTGTTGGGTGAATCATTTCGTTGCTTTACACGCCACTCAATATGTTTAAGCAACTCAATAGTTTGCTCATGTCGCTTTGATGTCGATACTAGCACACAAGTGTCTAATATAGTAATATCCAAGTGTCTTAGAAGATACTCTCTAAGAGTGTATATAGTCAATAATGCAGTGACCCTCTTTAGATAAGAAAAACGAAATGACCCATTTGGATTTTGTATTTAACAAACTTATGTCTTAAGATAAGATAACGGCTCGCAAACAAATATGTGGGCCAAATATGAATCTTTTACCTATCACATGTACTTGATGGTCGTTATAAAATTTCATGGCAAGTTGATTTCCCATTTGTAGTCAAACACAAATTTGCTTTCTTCATCTAGAGTCAACATATTCTGACTATATATTAGACAAGGAGTTTGCTAAAGGGCAGTTTAGACGGACTATAGGGGGTTTCAATTATTCCACATATTAGACGGTTGTATAATGTGCATCACGATGTTGTACTATATGCTTCGCGGTTTGTATGGTTGATTCATAGAGGGTTCTTATAACATATCCATTTTGCTAATATGAGTCACTAAGCACATGTTAGGGCTACTTGTTAAGGGGGAATTGCATATATATCTCTTCAAAGCCTAATAATTGCATATACGTAGTATCTCCCATCAAAGCCTTCCTTTCAAAGCCTTAAAATTGTCAAATATATCCAAATGATTATTTTAAATATACTTAATAGAAAAAAATTGTCAAATAACTATAATTGATATATAAAATGACGAGTATACCCTTATTCTTATTAAAAAAAATTACAATTACAAAATATCTTTTAACCATTTTTTGAAGAAAAGAAAAAGCAACCTTGTTCGGCGACTCAACCGTGTTCGGTATCGACGAATCTTGAATAAGAATATCAAAAGCATCATCCATCATTCCATCTAAACGTAAACTCCTATATATATAGATCAAATGACATAATAAAATTTAAACCAATAAAAAGATATTTTATAATTGTAAAAAAATTAATAAGAGTAAGGGTATAATCGTTATTTTATATATCAATTATAATTATTATAGATTTCTTTTCTATTAAGTATATTTAAAATAGTCATTTGGATATATATATATATATATATATATATATATATATATATATATATATATATATATATAGTAGGGATCCAATAAGAAGTAAATTAAAATAAGAGTGGTAAGAAGTGACCAAAACACGCATTTGAGATCTGCAACGACTTGCATTAGATGCATTACTATTCATATAGATGCAACATCTTGAGTTTCGAAAGTTAATTTGATGTATAGATGGTGCAAATTGATTTTCATATGATTTTATGGCGTCTTGAGAACAAAAACGAAAAATCATGAAATACATCTAATATAATGTATATGCATCTAATTAAAAGCTAGAAAACACATTATTGTGCGTTATAATGCATCAAAGATTATAAGGATGCATCTAATTTAGGTCGATGCATATCGGATTTGCGGATTGATATAGTTCTTCTTATTCCTTCTTATTTTAAGTAATCTATATTATTTGATCCTAACTCTCTATATATATATATATATATATATATATATATATATATATATATATATGACAATTTTAAAGCTTTGCAAAAATATTATGCAATTATGAGTTTTAGTTAGATATATATGCAATTATAAAGATTTAAAAAAATATATATGCAATCCCCCCATTTGTTAAACTCATATTATTACTTTTATGTCTAAAATGCTTTTGTTTGAAACTAAAAGTAAGTATAATTAAATGAAAATTCAGAGTTAATGAACTTAACATTTTTTCCGTTATACCCATAAATGCCCTGAGTTAGCAAAACCTTGTAGAAACTAATATATACTTGTGCATCGTGGGTGGCTTAAAGAGTATTGAGTAGTGCCTTGTCCTCTAATTAAAAAAGCCAAAATTTCTAGAGTTTTATTTTATACATACATTATATAATAAACATGTCTGAATCATATACTTCATGTTTACTGCAACTTTTTAATAAATTTACAAGTGTAATGATCCCTATTTGTTGTTATTGTACAGAGTAACCGAAAACAGCAAAATAATCTTCTTAAGTATTTTGTCATCAAATAAGAATATATAAATGTTTATATTTGTTAATAACTGGTGCGGTTTTTGGTACTACTAATTTCTTTAAAGGATTTGGGACATCATGGTTTTTCAACAACTATAATCATCAGCAAGGTTGCAAAAATCGTGAATCGATAATCGGGCGGTCGACCCCCTTGAGCTTGTAATCGGTATAGGCAGAATTAATCGGTGATTAATCAAATTGGCATTTTCGACAAGTTTTGGGTATTTTCGACTATTTTCGGCAAGATTTTCTTTTAAAAAAACTTCTTGTAATATATATAAATAGTGACTATAAGTTATTAAAACAATATTACAGTAAGTTTTAGGTATTTTCGACAAGATTTGCAGTTATCCGGTAAGTTCGACCATCGTTGACTGTCATTGACCATGGACAAATAAAAAATGTTGGTGGCCTTGTATTGCCTAGGCGACGATTAATCGGTTTTGTAAGCCTTTTTTTGCAACACTGATCATCACAATGTTATGCAAATTATAACAGAAGTGGCAAAGAATGAACTTTTTGGGCATTATAAGGTCCAAAGCAAGTATGTGAAATGAAAAGTTAAAAGATAACTATTCACGTAAATTATCAAGACTAAGTGTAGTAAGGGCATATCCAACACGTCTAACTCCGCTATGACTGTCTATCATTGTTACACCTATTTTAAACAAGGCGCGTTGATCCAGTTTTTTGGACAACTCGGCCGGGCAGATGACCGAATATTTTTTTTATGTGAGTATATTGTGGGGTATATTTGGATTGGTTGGTTTGGAAGCTCATAATGATGTGGATACAGAGTTTTCGGTGGCTACCGCTTCGGATTGTATTCGACCAATAGGCAATGAGATTGATTGGTATGATTTGGTGTGGTTCTCTCATTGTATTCTGTGTCACGCGGTTCACATGTAGTTGGTCATTAAACGTAAATTGAAGACTCAAGATAATCTGAGACAATGGGATGTTAGTAGTAATAATAGCTTAAACATGTTTAAGTGTCCCTTATGTGGGTTACAATCTGATTCCCATGACCATCTTTTCTTTGAATGTGTTTTTTCGTTTCAGGTTTGGAATCGCTTAAAGTTATATGTTGGTTTGACTAATGCTCCGTCCTCATTAACTCTGATCGTGAAATATCTTATCCCATGTCAAGGAAAAGGTCGGCTAGAAGTGTTATTGCTAAGCTTGTTTTCGTGGCTACTTTTACTTTATCTGACAAGGATGGAATACTAGGCTTTTCAAGAATCACACGAGGTCTGAAGATCTAGTTATTGATGTGATAAAGTCTATAGTTCGTCTCAAGCTTCTTACATGTAAATTCAAGAAGACACATAATGTGGAGGCTTTTATGCATCTGTGGAAGTTACTTAATACTCTTATCCTGGGTTCTCATTGATGGCTTGCGTTTGTTTTGATTATTGGTTGAAGAGTTGGTCGTCGACTGCTTATATGGCCTGTTTTAGTGATCATTTGGTCGTGGATGTCCCTAGTTTGGAGTGCCAATTGAGGGTTGTACTCTTTTTTCATTCTCCAAGGTTTTTCACTCTTGGTTTTTCTTGGGAAGGTTTTTGAACGAGGCAGCCTCAGTTGGTATATTATACTCCGAGTGTGCAGCAGCTGGATCGGTTTGGTGATACATGTTCATTGAAATGGTTTTTCCCTATTGGTGTCCTTTAGTGTATGTAGCTAGTTATGTGTTTGTTTTGTGGCATGTCACAAAAAACTTAGTGGTTGTTCAAGCGTTGCTTGAAGTTAATGTGTTACTTTAGCCACATTTAATTGTACTTAATTTTTTTGTGAATAATATATTTTACCAGAGTAATCCCTTATAGCCAAAAAAAAATATCGTGAAGGTATATTTATGTTTAAGTAGAGTACGTTTTTGTGGTGATATTGCTTGTCTTGTTATATTATATTAATGGCAATGTTAGTGATATTGATATTGATATAGCGTTAAATTGACGATGATGATCCTGTTCACTATTGCACCCGACCTAAAAAGAATATTGGTAAACATAAGGTCAGTCTTAAAATTCTTCTAATGTGAATATTCCTCCACCAATTATTACCCAATGAACACCATTAAAAATCCAACTTGATCTAATCTTTATTCTTTGATCTGATGTTTATAGGATTAGATCCCATTCCATAGCCTTTTCCCTACAATAACGAGTGTCACCAAAAAAAAGTTATAACCAAAATATCTATTAATGTACAAATCAAAAGTACTACTAATAGATTTTATTCCTAATAGATTTGAATATGAGTACATAAATTAAAAGTAGTAATTTGTTAGGAAAAAATAGGAACCCACGAAAGTGTAAAAGTTCTACTTCTAGAAGCCTATATCATGAGATTTCAGTTAGAGCACTCACAATCGTAACACCGTAACACCAATAACACCGTCCACGTCAGCGCCACATCAGCTTTAACATTTAACATTAACATCCCCAAAAAACACCCACAACAATAACATCCCAATAACATCAATAACACCAATAACATTTCATATTTTCAATTTCAACCCCTAAACTAAAACAAACACTTCATTTTTTAAAACACATATCACATTTAACATTAAAACACCAAATACATTAAACGTTAAACACGGATTACATTAAAAATTAAAGATACAACTACTAAAAATTAAAAAAAAAGGTTAAATAAAACCACTAAAAACTTAAAAAAAGAGTCATCCGAGTCCCAACCATCATCACTTGTTGGCGGAGAATAAAACTCCCCGTTCATGTTTCGACGCTCCATTATGTCGAAGAAGTTGTCTTGGAGGTACTGAGCTTCCCGTGCTTCTTGCTCACGGCGAGCAGCCTCTTCACGTGCCTGCTCTTCCATAATCTCCCTCACGGTTTCTTCATCTCGTTCCAGTTGCCGGAGGGAAGCCTCACTTAACCCGATGGGGTGGTTTTGAAAATCCACTGTGACTTCACAGGTGAACTTGGAACAATTGGGAGGTACGAGATGTTTTCAAAACCCACCGGAAAGACATTTTCTGGTGGTGTAGAGTAAACGTCAGGTTCTGGTAGTGTTGGAAAGCTGGTTTCCGGCAAGTGATTTGGATTTGGAAAGCTGGTTTCCGGCAACTTTTCTGGGCTGGGGAATTGCTGAGAAAAATCTTTGCGAGACATTTTTTGTGTGTGAGTTGTGTGTGTAACTTGTGTGTGTTGTGTGTTCTAAACAACTCTGGTAGAGTTGTTTATATAGGCAGAGTTGATTTTGAAACTAAATATATCCCGCTCATATTTAAATTTTAAATTTCAAATTTGAATTTGAATTTATCCCGCCCAAAACTGACCAGTATAATTTAAATTTGAATTTGAATAGGTGGATGGGTGTAAGTGAAAATTTAGTTGAAATGGTTTAGGGGGGTGAAATGAAAAATTTTTTTTTTAACGTGCGTTACCCTCCCAACGCCTCCCCTATAACGCGCAAATAACGCCTCCCCTATAACGCGCAAATAACGCCCCCCTCCAACGGTATAACGCGCGTTAACGGCGTTATTTGCCTAATAACGGCGTTATACCGTTATTATTGAAAGTGCTCTTATAAATTCAATTACAACTATTATACAGAGTTAGGATCGAATGAAAATCAATAAAATAAAATAAAAAAAGTGAAAAGAAACCAAATCAAGCATTTCAGATACACCTATAAAAGTAAATGCATCTTATCTTAAAATTCTCTCTCTTACTTAAAGTGTGCAACTAAATTTTTTTTCTCATTCTTTTTATTTTTGTTTTTCTTCTCACTGAATTCGTTTCCCTAGCGTGCATCTTAATATCCCAAAAAAAAGTTGTAAACATGAAGATTCATGTTATGTTCCCACATCTTTAAAGAATGGGCTTCAAACCTATATAAGGCTATATTTGTTAGTCCAGCCCGATAGCTAAGTTTTTAGCTTGTGGTCTCATAGAATTATGAACTGAAGTCTGAAGGGGTGTTTGTTAACTCATGAGCCTAAAACTAAGCTTAACCAAACACTTCTGAAGTTCATATACAGCGAGACTGGATTTTCGGCTAAGATAAATCGATTTATGAGTTTGTATGCATGTGAATAAACTTTTCGTAGACTCAGACAATTTCAGCTAACTTGTTTAAACTCCAATAAGCAATTATTTTACAATGTAAGTCTAATAGTCTATAGTTCAAGCTTAGTATATGTCTAAAGTATAATTAGACCTTAAGTCAAGCTATGATAATTACTTTTAGCATTATGTAACAACCGGTACACGACAGCCGAGAATGTAAGACGAGTTCGTTTAAGACCTTCAGCATTGCTCTTGACACCATTTGAAAATTCAACAATTTTAGTTTTATTATTTCCTTGTCAAATATCACAAGAAATTTAAAGAGCTTTCAATGTGATAAGCTATATGTGATTTATAACTTTATATCATATTTTATCCAAAGATGTAGTGGTGAATATTCTTTAACTATTTATCAAAAGTAAGATCATAAAGTATCAAAGATGAACCTTATCAAAGCTAAGATTGATATGATTTGATAAAGATTAGATCCATCCTACAATTCTACACTACAATAATGAGTACCACAATCTTAGATTACATATTTTAATTCCTACTTAAAGTATTATCTTTGTCGTTTATGTTTCGAAAAGATTTGTTTAATCTTTTCACATAAATGTGTAAAAGAATGTCAAACTATAGTTTAGTGATGAAGAATGTAGGACACAAAATAATAGAATTGTTGTATTCCGAAACTTTTATCAAACGCTTGCAATATATTTTGTGATACATGATAAGAAATTTTAATGACTTGGACGAGATAGAAGAAAATTTTAAAAGCAAAAATATATAGTAGCACGATAATAAACGCCACATTATAAATATCCTCTTAATAATATGTGTTGTGAATTGATTAGAATACGATAAAATGAGCCGTTATATATATATATAATTTGAACGACAACTAAGTAGTAGCAGTGTAGCACCACACACTATCTCACTCGTTCTAAGCAGGACTTGAACCCATAAACATTTGATTGTGGAGCTTCTCACGTAACAATGAGTATCATTAAGACACACAAGTCATTTGTTGTAAAAGGTTACAAGTTTGATTGTGAAACGAGTAAATATGATAGTGCAAATGCTTATATGATGTTAGGAGAAACTATCTGATAAGATTTTTATTACTAAGTAACGGAAAACAACATAAAAACTTATTAAGATGTTTGTGTTACTAAAACCACGGGAAAAGAACCAGTGAGAAGAAAATATAATAAGAATGATGAGAAATACTTTGTCACACATTTCAAATGAATAAGAAGAAATTTATAAGAAATGTGCGATTGTGGTTACTTCTCATTCTTCTCATTTTACTTTTATTTTTCATTTGATCCTTACTCCTAAAACCACATAAACTTCAATAGTGTTGCCTGCAAAAATAGATTTTATGTACCTCTTAAATTATACAGATTACTTTAGTTCTATTCAATCTAATGTACAGAAACACATTGTCCATTTGTTTTTTCTTCAGAGAAATGATTTTTTTTTTTTCTTTACAAGTATTGTATTAATCATTGATTATGAATTTACTTATTTTTCATACTTAATTTGGGCATAATCCGAATGTACATTCTTAGCATTTGGGCCTCGTCAAAGCAAGAAGTATAAAATTTGGCTGACCCAACTCAACATAATAATTGGGCTTCCAACCCAAATTTCTATTGACTAGAAAAGTAGAAATTATATGAGAGGATGTATTTGTAAACTAGGATCACAAGAGAAATTATTAACTTGAAAAATTATGAAATAAATATGAGAAATTAGTCGCATTGATTAATAGTTTTTCAAGAAATAATTTTTTGTTGATTCAACACAAATGGGTGATACACAATAGTCATTTTAATGTAGATTTACTGAAATTTGTAAGTTGAATCAAAACTTTGATATTTATATAATATTTTGCAAAAAACATGAACAAAAGGTTACATTTTCAAAACTTTGAGCAAGTACTTTTAGAGTTATATTATTGTTTGACCAAGTAAAACAGTTTCTAATTATGGATCAAATTGATTGATGTAATTAACACAAATCCCTCATTTTACGATGGAGGGGCGGGAGTATTCTTCCACTGGTGATATCTATCCCAACCACATTAGACCTAATTCCGACGATGAAGAGGAAGAAGATCTTCTGGGCACACAAGACAAAACCTATATGATCCAAGTCCCAAAGGACCAGATTTATCGAGTCCCACCACAAGAGAACGCGATTTTTGTTGAGCAACGACGCATTTTTGTCCCCGAAAAAAAGTCATGTTTCACATTACATTGCATATTAGTTTTTGTTCTCATGTTACCCCTTGTTATTACATTCATAACCAGGATATGTTTAGCTTTAGCCGATAAAAAATGACCCAACATTTCGTGTTAGGCACACCTATGTCAACACGAAAGGCAAGGGACAACACAAACAACACGAGTTCGACTTCATATTAAGTTCAAAAAATACCAATGGTTGCGCGGTTATATCTTACGAAAAAAGTGGTAAAGCTTCATTAGCTTATAAATATAGATTCATTGGCAAAGGGAAATTTCCAACGTATAAACAAGATAGTGATAGTCTAGAGAATATGAAATTAAAACTCAGTAAGTGGTTCAGGGAAGACATATTAAATTGTCATTAGGATTTAATGTTCCATTGAGCTTTAAGGTTGGGGTGTTTCATGTTAAGAGCAAAAGATTATATCTATAGTTTGTAATGTTTAAGGTTAAAAAGCTAGCCCAACAAGCACGTATTTTGTCTCAAAACTATGATTATTCCACTAGTTACTTGAAAATGCGTGACTTAAAGGAGTTGGTACCAGCAGACCACTTTGAGCCTTTACCAGTTAAAGAAATTTGAATTGAAGAAGTTAGAAGAAAAGAGAAAAAGATTATAAATGGTGTATGGTGGGGCAAGTCACGTGTAGAGTTTGTTTTTTTTAACTTAATTTGTAGAGTTTGTTGGCTTCTAATTAATTTTCTTGTGTTAGGATTGGCCTATATAAATTAGGGCTGCATGGATTTTACTTTGAGGCACCTTTTAATCACTAATACCGAGGTTTTCCACAACCCTAAAAGTTTATCAACACCACTCGAAAGACTTAATTATACAGGCAGGCCTAAAATGAATTTCACGAATGTTCTTACGATCGTATGGTGGTTCCTTGGCAAAGTGACCTCGGTGATATGTTGCATGCCACAATCTGATGACGTAAGTTTTTTTTGCCATGCACAAAAATACATTAAATGACGTCTCTTTTTAAATTTTTTTGTTTGTTTTCTAAATAATGCAATGTGTTTTTTTCTGAACAAATTTTGGATACAACATAAAGCTAAGAAAAGTAGATTTTAACATAATTTATCATGATAGCTATCAATTTGGGGCATAATTAAAGAGAAGAAATGTGGTAAATATGTAGATAAGTAAAAACAGAAAGACCCGTTGTATCATGTTTCAACTTGATTTGAATAGGTGCTGGCTTAGCATTTGTTGATGCATTAGCTCTTGTTTTTCCATGGTCTGTTTATCAGACTGGTCTTGTAAAATAGATAGAAGACGCTATAAGTACATAAGCTAAACATGCAACAAAGAACAACCCTATACATTAATCAATTGGCACAATACTTACTTGATCAAAGTAAATCACCAAGAGGGTGTTCGTGATTGCTTATTTGAAGTTCTGGTCAGCTTCTTGTGTCTTTGGGTACGATAAACAAACAGTTTTAAGTGTTTCGATAGAAGCAAACGATTCATGATTATCCAATTATTCAATTAGAGAATGCAAAACGCCTTCTTAAAGAAGTACGGAGTAGTTGTTATGACAATAAAATATCCCAAGTAAGCATTACCATTGCTTAAAGTAGCATTTTTCTTTATAAGCATAAGGTATGTAATACAGTAATATTTATGTGGATGAATGACGACGGGTTCTTCTATTAGGTACTTCACTGGTCTTTTATCCCCTATCATCCAAGAGAAAACTCTCAAAGTGAGGTTAACTGAACTGGAAAAAAAATTAAATAAAATCTAAGAACACAATACCTGCTACCATATCCTTAGAAACAGAATCCACTATCATCAGTACCATCCGCACCATGGCACCTCACTAATAGCCGTGAGGAAAAAAAAAAAAAAAAATCCATAAAATAACTATTTAATTGAAGTTTACCTTATAAGACTCTTCAACCATTACTTGAGACTTTTTGAAGACGAAAAGTTGCTTACGATTTTTCGGGATGCGGGTTTGATTTTTCCAGGTTTTGAGAGTTTTCTCTTGGATGATAGGGTTTAGATGTGAACAAATGTTAATAAACCAAAAAGTTCTATGATATAGTGATGTGAAATGACATATAATCGATTTTTTCTGGTTGTGGTTAAAATGATCTATCTATTTTTATTTATTTTTTATTGATCAACATGATAAATTATGTTAAAACCAAATTGAGAGGATCTCAATCCCTCCCTAGCTATCAACATGATAATTTTGAAACAGAATCAATGAGCGAGTAACTCAGTTGTACTCCTTCAATACCACACCACTCGAGATACTAACGGCGTGCGTGATCTTGTGTCACCGGAATTTAAATATATATATATGGTTCAAACTGTTATAAGAAGGTTTTAATTTAGAGATTAACAAATGTTTTTTTTACGCCTTGTTTATATATGTTACATGTTAGTACATTTTGCTACCGAGCAAACATATTATCGGGTGCGACAATGGTGATTCTAGATCCACGAAATTTGCCAATGATAGGAATTTTTGTTATCCAAAGTTGCAAACTTGCACCACTGAAACTTTCATCTTTGAATCAACTAAAATGCTAAATAAGGAAATATCATTTTGAAGGTTGATGTTATCTAAAGTTGCAAACTTGAACTACTAAAAAAGTGTTAACATGAGGATTAGTCTCACTGTAATGGTTATGCAAAAGTATTTTGTTGAGAGTCCAACTGAATTTGGATGTCTAACATTATATATCGACATTGGCACACCGGAAAACTAGAAAAATCCAACGGCCACAAATGTCTCCTACTTGTTTTAACTTAAGAAATTGTTTTATTTGAACTCGTCCCATTCTGTTATATGTATTTACCAAAAACCAAGAACGATGTGATTCTTTTGTCACTAATTATAATCTTATTTCTTTAGGTACAGCAAGTACGAGACGCCCCAACGAACAACGACGACATTCAAAGGATCATCACTGACCGCCAACGAGAAGAAAATCACACCAGATTCAAAATTATTTTGACAAGGGGGGTTTTTCTTTGCTCCGTCGTTTTATGTATTGCTATACCAACTACGATATTAGGTGTTAGCGATATTTATTTAAAAAATACTGGCCTCGAATATATGTCTGTCAAATTCAAAACGAATAATGACAGCGTATCATTCGAGCCAGCAATAATAGCCCTAAGAACCAGTTTCTTGAAAAAGGGTCACATTCGGGCTAACCCTCAACTGGTAACGTACACCCTAAGTGCAAAAGGTATTAAGAATCAGAATCTTAATGTCTTTTGTACTAGACAATTTGAGATTTCCGGAACTAAACGATTAACTGAGGTGAAGTTTGATCCCCGTCAAGTTCACTTAAAAGACAAACAACTCCGGGATTTCAAGTATAATCTAGACCATGGAAATGTATGGATAAAAGTTAATGCGGAATTTAAAATGAAGCTCACGTTGGCAAGATTTATACCTATTCCATATGTACACAAAGTTTTGTATTTTACTTGTGCTGTTCCTTATACGGACACTCCCGTTGAAAATGTGTACTTGAAAAAATGTGATATTGAATAAACTTGATAATAAAATTGTCTTATTATTATTGTTGTTATTTTAGTGTTCAATGAAGTGTTTACTTGTATTGATTTGAAGTTTTTTGTACTTGAATATTTAAAGTTGAATATTTAAACTAGAAAGGAATACCAAGTCTCGAAAAACAATACTAGTTTTTCATGGGGCTGCATTGAATTTGGAGTTGAAGCTTATTTTAAGTTGGTATACTTTCCATGTCTTATCTCATTTAAGTTCGGCCTATTTGTGGACATCATTTCAACCCATCACAAATTACACATTGACATTTTAGCCTAGCCCAATTGTCCTAAAGACTACAATGAAAACATATGGTGAGCTTCGCACTTTAAGCATTCCACTTTTGGTGCAAGTTAAAGAAAAACAAATATATCACACATAACATGTAAACACTTAATTAAATAAACACGATTAATATTAATTTGTAAGTTTAGACATTAAATAAGTTGTCCTAAAATGAATTTAATTTAATGCATTCACACTTTCTTTTTTAGAGTAAACGAGGACCCCTAAGCGTTGTGGGGGTTTTTTTTTTTAAGTGTGCGCAGTATGTAAACAGTTGTTGAAAATCGAAGACGAAAAAATTGCATCTGTTAGAGATCTGTTTGCTTTCCGATTTGAATATTATTATTTTGCCAAACGGTTCTTTACACTTGGGAACACATTTAAGACGTTCGTCGGTAATGTTAAGACGCGATGTTCAAGATAGCGAGGACCGGCTGCTCGCCCGCTCGAATCCCTTTTGCTATTTCAACAATCTTTGTGCAACCGTCTACACCAAACGCGTTGTTAGATTGTTGTAATAACGAAAGGAATTCGTTCGGAAGATCAGGTCAGCGCATGCTCGTAAGCATCTCATTTCGACATAAACATACCAGGTCTGCGATATTCCATTGGGTGGAAATATTTTAATCGATATCACAACCATTCAGTTGCATACATTTATACAAATCAGGGATTCTTCCAAACTGTTACATAAAGCGTAAATGCATAATCTTGTCGATAAACCTTAGAAGCTATCTAGTATTCAAAGCTGCGGCAGACGTAGGCAACGCCGAGGATGGAACTTCTGTATCTTGATGTTGTAGAACATGGGGAACGAGCATCTTGACACTGTTCCTGAAAAGGAATCGGACGAATTCATAAAGTCTAGTGTTGAGAACCTTGTTCCAATCCCGAGAGAGTCATAGGGAACTTCTGAGCATATATGTGATTCTCTTTCCCCTCTTGAGTGTTCAAAAAATCATTTTGAGACTTTCTCCGATTTTAGCGATGATTGTAAATCTTATGGGGACATTGAGAATGTTGAGGCATCACTTTCACATTTTGATGTTGATCCTCTTCTTGAGGAGTTCACCGATGAACTCACTCACATCATTCCACTTTCATCCGAAAGTGATGATGATCTCTTTGATTTCAAAGCCAACCTAGGAGAAATTGAAAGTCTCCTTTGTAATGATCGTTCACTCACTTCTCACCTTAATGCCCAATAGAGAATGTTAATCACTTTGTTCTGGCGTTCAAAACAACTCTCACTAATCCTCTATTTGAATTCGACTCCGAATTCACTTTAATTTCTGAGAATCCACTCTTTGATACTCAGATTGAGGATAGTGATGAGTCTACAGTGGAACTAGAGTTCACAGACTTACATCACGTGAATGATTCCCTTTACGAGGAGTTCTCCTTTGAACTCACTCATATCATATCTCCACCTGAGTATGATAACTTCCACTTTGATCTTGACAAAAATGATTTTTGTGTTCCGGAGGGAAATATTCTCAACCATGAGAACTTGCTTGATATCAAAATCCCATCCCTCCCACCCAGAATATGTCTTGATCAAATGAGCTTAAATGATGAGATTCATGATCCAGAAATCATGAATTCTCCTTCTGATGATGATGAGTTAGTCATGATGTTTATCATGACTTTCTTTCTCTTCTTCACCTATCCTGTGGCTTCTCCTGTTCTTCACTCCTTCGGGAATGAAGACATTATTTTTGACCCCGGCATTTTCATTTATCATTTGTGGTGGTTCTATGTATATCTCATCGATGTGGAACTTTCACGTACTTCAATGTTTATACAAACATCTTAAATGAAAGTCCGATGGAGATTGCCTCTTCCACTTACTTCCCGTGAACAAATGAATTGGGTCGAGTCAAGCTAGTGACTTCGGTAATCAAAAACAAGTAGTTAAACATGGGTTTTCACCCGTGTGTACCACCTTAGTGTGGGGGAGATGCCCACATGTTGTATATAGATCTAAAAATGAATGAAAATTGTACAAAAAAAAGAAGAAAGAATAATTGTTGTGTTTCCACACTTTGAATATTGAGGACAATATTCATTTCTAGTGGGGGAGTGTGGGGAATTCTGGCGAATTTGATCATAAATGTACCCCTTTTAGTCCCTTTTTCCCCCAAAATGGTCAAATTTTAAAAAAATTTGTAGTGGAAGTACTATGTACTAAACACAGCAAATGGTAATCAGTCCACCATGTCTAACCCACATAAGGATTGGCTAATCCAGGAGCAAACGGCTCTTGGTAAAGATATCTCAAATCCGTTGATAGCTTGCAATTTGCCCAAAATTGTATGGTGTTCAGCTCACCATATATTTAATTAGTAAAAAGTTGGCTAGCCCGCAAGTTTATGGCTTGTGGTAAAGGAAGTTGGAAATCCATAATTGGTAATCGACTCACCAAAGATAATATTGATAATTTATCTAAGAGTTGGCTAGTCCAGAAGCAAACGGGTTCTGGTAAAGACAAATCAAATCCGTTTACAGCTTATGATTTGCTCAAAGTCATATGGTTATCATTGTACCAAGGTTCTTACTTGAACTAAAACAATTGGCTACTCGAGAAGTAATGGCTTTTGGTAAAGAGATAAAATCCATTAAATTTTCATAAAACATTACTAGGGACTAGCAATATCTTAGTGTGGGGGATTGATGAGTGTCTAAATACTCATCATTTTTGTACTGTTTAGAATGCCAAAACATCTGAAAACACTCAGAAATGCATCAAAATGATGAAAATATCACAAACAAGTGTTTTATGTGTTTTAAATGCAAAAATATATTAAAATCAGATGAAAAATGTATCAAGTTTGCATAATTGGCAGTTTTAGTCCCCCAAGTTTCAAAAGTTGTCAAATATAGTCCCTGGTAAATCAAAATAATGTAAAATGTTATTTAAGGTCCTTGGGATTCAAAAGTTGTCAAAACAAACCCCTCAAAGTTTAAAAATCACAAAATGACAACTTTAGTCCCTAAAGTTTGAAAATTGTCATAAATAGTCCTTGGTGAATTTAAAAAGTGAAAAATAATCAAAAATAAACCTTGTACTATTCATAAATGACAAAATTGGTCCTTATGGTGAACTTTGGAAATATTACAATTTCAGTCCCTTAATTTTCAGAAGTTACATGAATGGTCCTTGTGTTTACTAGCTACAATAACCAAATGGACCCTTTTAATTATTAAACCCAAATCCAATAAACCCAGCCAAGCCCAAGTCCAGTCCCAAGCCCAAACCAGTTTTTAAATAGAAACCCGCCTCCACTGTACATCTCCTCTCCCACACATCAAACCAGAAACTGTGAAACAGGTGGTTTCACCACCTCCCACCACTTTCCACCTTGCCATCTTATCCCCCTACCTGTATACCAACCCCCCTCCACCTCCACAACCTCCCAAAACCCATTAAATGCATAAACATGCTATTACCACTTTTTCCCGCCAAAATTCCACATGGACGGTTGTGATGATTTGGAAAGATTTAATGGCCAAGATGAGGTGGGATAGTCTTAGGGATGTCGACAGAGATGAAAAAGATCTTTATATACAAGAAAGAAGCAGTGTGGAAGAGTAAGTAGTGTAATTTTAGTTTAGGTATGTCGAACTAGTTAATTTTTAATTTCCAGTGTTTAATTAAGCTTCCAAGTACTTTCTTATGTAATTTCAGTGTATTATAAACCCTTTTTCAGTATTCAATTTCAAGAACGAATTTATCTTATGCAATTTTCAATTTCAAGATATCAAGTTCATGTGAATGTTGTTTGTAGTTGATGTTATGCCATATAAGCTCCTATATAAGCTTTTATAAGCTCATTTTAGCTTATTATTTACTCAGAAATTCTCTACTCAGATTTTACTCTCAAAATCACCTCAGTCAACAAAAGTCAACTGTGGGACTAAATTAGTGATGCAGAGCTGGAAATGGGATGGAATCAGAGTTATTTGGGTTGATTTAGTATAATTTATGGTTGAAATTAATAGGATAGTGGTTCTTTGATCATTGTGCAAGCCATAGTGGCTAAGGACTTAAAGTGAGTTTTGATAATTTTTGGTTTAAAATCTGTCTTGATGATATGATCATGGTTGCTTGATTTTGATGCTTGATTTACTGTTATTATAGCTTTAGAATAGTTGTTACTTAGTTGTTTTAATCTTGGTCACTATGGAATAGGATTAGTTAGTTTAAACTGCTTATTGAAGTTTTTACAGTAGTGTTTGGATCTGCTGAATTAGTGGATTTGATAGTTGTTTCAGTTGTTGTTATTGCTTGATTCATGCTACCTTAGCACTTATTAGCTTAGTCAAACAATAAAATTTAGTGCTTGTTTAGTAAAAAGTTAAAATGATCTTTAATATCTCCTTAGTTATTAACTGTTGAAAATTAGGAATACATATTGCATCAAAGTTGCTTGTAACTTGATACTTTAGCTTAAATTCATCTTAATATAGCTTAATATAACTTATTCAGTCCATAGAATCAAATCAAAGTTCATAAAAGTCAAAGTTTCATTTCTGTCTTAAAAAGTCAAAAGTTGAAAATCCAGTTTTTGCTAATCTTTATGGAATTTTCATGGTTTTGTTTCTGAACCAAAATCAATGAAAATGGGATATGTCCTAGTTCAGTTGGTCAAGATCTTAAATATGATTTTTGTGAAATTTTAGTAAATATCTATAAGCTCTAAATTAGCTTCTCAAAATGACCTCAGCTCCCCTGTTCACACTCATGACTCAAACAGGTGTGTGCTATAAACACTTCAGAGCTTAATCAGGGTTTAATTTAGCTTGTTAGAAGCTAAAATTTGGTTTACAAAATCTTTGGTTGGTTGTCAAGAGTTCCTCAATTCCAATTTTCCATTAAGCTCTTTAGATAAGCTTGTAGATAAGCTGCAAAGTAGAGGGTTAGGATTGTTTTACACAAGTCACTTCTAGAGTTTTAAATCATAAACTAAGCTTATAGCTTGTTAGGATTAGTTGATATCAGTTAGGATTAGTTAATTTTAGTACAAATGAGCTTCTGTACCAGTTTGGTAGCATATAGTACCCTTTAGCTTAAATTTAGAGCTTATCCTCATTGCAGTTACACTACAGTTTCATTTTCGTTCACATAAGCCCTAGTTTTTATATTTTTCATTAATTTAGAATAATATTTTAGACTTTTTCTGAATTTTTCATATTTTTCCAGCACTGTTTGATATTTTTCTTATTTTAAACTAGCTTTTAATCCTTTTTAAATAGCTTTTAATACAAATAAATCAGAAAAAGCTTAAAAAAATATGTTTTCAATTTTCCTAGATTAAGATAAATATAAAAAGCCAAAAAAGTATTTTTCCATAATTTTCTTAGTTTAAATAGTATTTTCTAATATTTTAATTAGTTTTAAATAGTTTTTAATTCATAATAAATAGATAAAAAGTGTAATAAATATATTTTCAATTTTAAAATAAGTTTTATAATATTTTAGATTTTTCTAAGTCATAATTTTATTTTTCTAGCTTTATTTCATATTTTATCATATTTTAGGTTATTATTAAATAGTTAAAAATAGTTTTTAATTAATAATAATTAAATAAATAGTTTTGAAAATAATTTTAATTTTCTAATAATTTTCTAGTATAATTAGGATTGTAAAAATGTATTTTTCATATCCGTAGGTATTTTCCTTCTTTATTTTCACGTTTTATTTCGTACGTTACGTAGTTTTTAATTTAAACGTACGTTTTAGGTTTTAAACGTTAATCGACTTTAAAAATAGTGATAGCGTTTATTTAATATAATTTAGCTTTTTAATTTTCTTTAATTTGCATTTAAGCCCCTGTAATTTACAAACTTTTTCTTTAGGTATAAATATTGTTTTTAGATTTTAGACGTTTCTAAGTATTTTGCTTTCACGTACTTGTTCTTATAGCTTGTTTAAGCTATTTTCTTTTATTTCTTTAGTTTAATCAATCATCACCCCCTTTCCCATTCAATATCACTCGATCACAGATTCGTCTTACTACAGTGTTCACACCTCGTTGGGACTTAACGACCCGGGGATACACTAAACTCCTCTGATCTTAATTGCATTGTTTCTGAGCTGTTTGAAGTTTATCACGGTTGACCATTCACAAGTGGTTAGCTTGTGTGATAAAACTTGACCGTTAAGGAGCCAATCACCCTATAATTAGTTAAAAGTAGGTAACCGAGTTACTTGATGACGTTGATGACCAGGAGACGTTTTTTTTTTTGCGCTGACGCTGAAAATGTACTGCTACCACTCCATTTGTACCTTAGAAAACAGTAAGAATGGCTATCGCAAAGTTTGTCTAAATGGAATGAAACATACGAATATTTATAGTACAAAACTTTTATTATAATCTAGCGTATAGGTTAACATACCTTTATAAAACGATGACACGTGCGGGCTATTACCGGTCGTTTTTACGCCGCATATCCATGCGGGTTATCGGCTTCGAGGTGGCATCGTACGCAAAATAGTTATACTCCGTGAAGGATCCGTTTACTGCGTGCTAAGCTATCGTTGTGTCATCGATTCTAGTCTTTCCATTTGCGAGCACATTTCAACCTTCAACCGTCAATCGATAATGTTGGTACGCGATGTTCAACATATTGTGGCCTGTTTAATCTCCCCCTCAAATTCCTTTTGCTGCGGTAGGAGTCTTTGTGCAAAGGTCTGCACCAGACGTATTGCTAGACCGTTGCCACAACGAAAGGAATTCGAGGGGAAGATGAGAACATGACAATATCTTAAACATCCTGTATCAATATTACTAAATGAAGATTGGACTATTTTGGCGAGTGGAAAGATTCCAATCGATGACACAACATTTAGTTCAATTAGATGTAACTCACGTTGGGTGCGTATATATAGGCAATTTTAATTAGAAATATGTAACTATCCATGCTTCTATGAGGTAGTGCAAACACGTATACAATACGTGAATAGTGTTGCGTCACTGACTGGAGTCTATCCACTCGGGAATACATTGCAAGTGTCAGTCGGTAATATTGAGACGTGATGTTTAAGATAGTGAGAGCCGTCTATTCGCTACATTGAATACCTTTTGCTATATCAACAGTTGTTGTGCAAAGGTCTGCACCAGACGTATTGCCAAACCGATGTGAGAACGAATTTATACTGGGTGGAAAGATCCAAATCAGTGACACTGCAATTTAGTAGGAAAAATAAAACCACTTTAAAGGCTTAAATTATCAGCAAGTACGCAAAGAAAACAAACCTTCTGAGCGTCAATTATAGCTTGTATGCACACAATACCGCTAACTTGTTGTATAGATTCTGCGTCTGCTTACAAAAGCTGTTCAAAACTTTCGCATCAACAAGACCTAAAAAAAATTCATAATTTGTTTCGCTACTACATATAAGGAAATCGAGAGGGCGCAAGTGAATATTATTCAATTAAATACGTAAAATCTGAATTGGATATTAATACCTGTATCCGTAAAGATAGAAACCTGAATCACATTCTGAAACCAATACAATAACAGTGCGGATGGTTGTGTCAGCATGAGCCTGCTCGCAAGTGATATGTTGCTCTAAACGGAAAAAAAATTACAGATATTTATAATGCTATACTTTTACCGCGATTCACTGTATAGCCCAACCTTTCGCGTACCCTGTGAAGGTTCCTTTCGTTCCATGCTTGAATATCGTTGTGTCATCGAGTTGAATTCTGCCACTCAAAAGTATACCTCAATCATCAGTGGACGAGTACGCGCAATGTTCAAGATAGTGACATCCGTCTAATCGACCCCTCAAATTCTTTTTGATGTGTCAAGAGCCTTTGTGCAAAGGTTTGCAGTAGACGTATTGCTAGATCACTGTCACAACGGAAGGAATTCGAGGGAAATATGAGAAGGAGGAAATATCTTAAACATCGTTGTTTGTCCAAGCCGCAATCCAGGTTTGTTTCTCGAATGGCATGCCAGATCTAGGATGATCTATAAACTGCACAAACGATCCTAGGTTTGACATGCCATTCAATAAACAAAGCTGGATTCCAAGTAAACAAATGATCTGCGGATGTCGTCAGTCGATGATGTTGGCACGCGATGTTCAGGATAGTGAGACGCGTCTAATCGCACCCTCAAATTCTTTTTGTTGTGGGAAGAGTGTTTGCGCGAAGGGCCGCAGCACACATATTTCTAGACCGTTGTCACAGCGAAAAGAATTCGAGGGGAAGATTAGAACCGGAAAACATGTTGAATATTGCGTATCATCACGCGTGAGGTTGGGCAGTGACTGCCGTCGATCGTCCTTTCAAATTCCTTTTCTTTGTTTCAAGAGTCTTTGTGCAAAAGTCTGCACCAGACGTATTGCTAGACCGTTGTGACAACGAAAGGAATTCGAAGGGAAGATCAGAACAGGCCAATATCTTAATCATCCCGTATCACCATTAGCAAACGAAGATCGCAATACTCAACCGAGTGGAAAGAGTCCAATCGATGACACCACTTACCTGGGTAAGATTCAACTCATGACTGCTGAATAGATACAGACAATTTTAAACAACCGTTAGTGAAAAAAATGCAGCTACCTATGACTTTATAGTGGCATTCGAATAGGAAACAACAAAAGCAATGCACATGTAATAAATACGTAAAAAAAATTGTAGGCTCAGATATATGTATACAATAGCGATACCAGGCAATGAAAATGGCTGCAATCACACGTTCAATGTGACTGCCCTGCCACGATGCCGTCCAAGGAAATGTATACGTGTTGGTAAAAACACTATCATCATCGCCTATAGAATGATTGAAGGCTGATGAGTATTCAACCTAGAAAAAGCAATCAAAGTACATAAGTAGCAGGATTCATTTTTCTCGGTTGGATACTGAGCGCAAATTCAATTTGCCGAATAACAAAAAGCAAAAGCGGAGAGGACATAAGTACAGGACTGAGATCTGATCGCAGTCATAGAGCTAAAAAGACTTAGGTCTGCAATTCTTGAAGTGGTACTCAAAACCCCTGGCTGCAACCGCCAGGTCGCCATGCCAAGACATAGGTTTTGATAAACAACACTTTCAGAAACGGAAATTGTTTTCACGTTTCATCATCGTCTGAAGTGTAATCAAACGTCGTAAGCATCATCGGCGGTTGGAGGCCGAGAATCTGGACAAATATATGGACATACGAAAGTTATAACGAAGGACACTATAATCATCAAGAAAGATAGAACAGAAATACACACATATGATTATCAATTATCAGAATGTAAGTGGTACCTGCATAGCCGGAGGACTCTTCGGTGTTCCAAGAAGTGTTATCGATGGTTATAGAACAATTAAACACGCCTGCGAGAACCAACGCGAGGCCGCATGGGTCATTATATTATCATAAAAACCACTAATCGTTGTGTAAACATATCAACAGCAATAAATGCGTAGCTCAGATTAGCAAACATGTGAATAAAAAAAGCTCACCAGAATCAGCCATCGTTAATCGCTCAGAAATTCCCTCGTAGATAAATTAAGGTGTATAAAATTGTGGAACAGTATGGAAAATGAAGCGACAAAACCACCACGTATCCATTGCACTAAGAAAGCCGGGTAGACATAAGCCGTCATCCGTGAAAAAGAAGGCCAGTCCCCAAAAAAAGGCAATTAAATTGTGTAGGATCTGACCCGTCCCGTTTTCTTTGCTATCTTTTCTTTTTTGAATTGAACGTGGCTAATACACGATAACCAATCACGCAATTCCGAAGGCCTATATTATTCCACCGACCCTCACATTAATTTGGTATAATAGTTCCACAGCCAACCAGTGACAAGCGGAGATCAGTATTCGACCAAGAAAAAGCAATCCCAGCACACCAGTAGTAGGATTAGTTTTACCTGGCCGAATACTGTTCACAACTTCCGTTTGCCGAATACTGATAAAATTTTTAACTAAAGATCTCATTATATAATATCGGAAAGGCGGCATTTAATGAGGCTCAGATTTTTCAACAACTGAATAAAGAGGATACATCCGATGTGGTTGCAAAATTTATAGGCTGCCCTGCTAGGTGAAGATGGCTGCAAGCCTTGAAAATTGCCCGAGTTCTGAAGGGGATATAATAGCGATCATAAAAAGTTGCGGCTGAGGAATTGAAATCCCGATGTCAAATGGCAGTCATTCAACTCAAAAGGCTCAGGTCAGCAATTATTGAAGCGGTACTCAAAACCCCATGGCTGCAACCGCAAAGTCGCCATGCCAAGGCACGGGTTTTGGTAAAGAACACTTACAAAAACATCAAACGCAGACAAATCCCATCATTGCCTACAGTGTAGTGTAACGTCGCTCTTTTGACAACAAACTCCTTTTACGCAACCTGCATTATGTAAAAGTTTTAAACATAATAAGAATAACCTCGAATGAATACATCGCAAACCTAACGTAAACAATACTTGCAGCCTTCAATGATATTTGGTTTCCACGCAACTACTGGTAACGAAACTTTCAAATTTGGCAAAAAGGTTAAGCAACATACCTAAAGAGAACATCGTTGTCTGCACGTCCAGAACCGAAAAAACAACCACCATTGCTGCTTCTGTTGTTACCAACAGCAGCTTTATCCATAGACAACTATCTATAAATCTTAATCCTTGTTGTCGATGGGCCTTGGAAACACTTTCCCAAGTCAGGATTGGGGGATTTACCCGTTTTCTTGTAAATAATAGGAATCCGAGTACATCAGCAGCATGAATAGCTTTTCTTGGCCGGATACTGGTCCCAACATGCATCCGCAAAACACTGATTAGGAAAGCCTAAGGCTCAGGTCAGCAATTACTGAAGTGGCACACAAAACCCTATGGCTGCAAACGTGAGGTTGTCGCGCCAAGATATGGACTCTGGCAAAACAGCATTCACAAAAACAAAAGCGGTGACAAATCCCATCATAAGCCTACAAGCGATCAAGCGTCGCCCCTAACAACATACGCGTTTCCACGGAACACTGCATACGTACCACATTTAAATATAATATGAATAACTCCAAACGACTACATCCAGAAACTAACACAAACGTCAGATGCACCATTCAATAATATTCAGCCCCCGTGCAAGTAATGCTAGTCAGGTTTACGTACTCTAGAAAAAACCGAAACAACGCACCTAAGGAAGACAACCTTCTCCGCATATCGCAGTAGGGAAAACTATCATCATTGCCAGCTTTGTTATTCTCACCAATAGCACTCTATCTGCATAATTATCTATAAATCTTAATCGCAATTGTCAACGTGGTTTTGAAATTGCTTCCCGACTCATGTTAAGAGGCTTCATCTATTCCAAGGACCGAACTGTTTACGATCAATAGGTGCACCTCCTGAGAAATATTATCGCTATATCAAAAGTACAAAATAACCACATAAACCGTCTGATAAAAATTCGGTTTATACTTTTGCCAAAAACATAACGTGCCGAAAGCATTCAACAACAACATATACAAAAAAATTACCTGGAACCGACTGAATTTGAACACCTCTAAATGTATTGCCAAGGTTGCTAGAACTCTCAGCAACAGGAAAGGCAACATCTATCAAGAAAGAAATGCCGAATAAGTATACGAAAGTTGCAAAACGCAAGAATAAACAAATGAAAGCCTATTTTGTCGTCCGATGTACCTGTAACTACCACTATTAACGTCTGCTTCTTCGTGCCTCTAGCCAGAGAACCAAAACGGTGAGTATAGGTTTTCCTAATAAAATGCAAGCAAACCTTAAGATCCCACGAGATCTGGCCACCTATCAAATTTCCTCCTAGGTTAAGAAAGGTTTCTCTAAAATTCTGGAATGAGAAAACTACTCAATCGTCAACCAAATAGACGTACAACATGGGAAAAGCCCATGAGGCAAAAAGGCCCGCTCACGTAAAAGAAACCCCAAATCAGCCCAAAACCAAGCAGGCAAAATCCCAGCGCAACCGACCATGGTATAGGAAATTATTTAAAATTATCACCGACAGGGCTAACCATGGGATAGGAAATGATTTTAAAACTTTATCGACCACAGTCTTACTGTCTGACACGACCATCAGAACTTAAATTTTGCCAGAAACATGGCTCACACTTGCAAATACTGAAGCAGTACCAAGCACCCGTCAGTGGTGCAACCAGAATCCCAGCGTAAAAGAAACCCAAACAGTCCAAAGCCAAAAGGTAGAATCCCAGCGTCAAAGGCCACAAAACATGGGATACGGAATGATCTAAAAGTTCTGGTCAGAACCCCGGTATCGCATACATGAGAAGCTACGATTTGCAACAAATAAGGCTCGGACTTGCAAATACTCAAGCGGCACCAAGCACCGTAATGGTGCGCGACCACGATCCACGTGTGGCCACGCATAACGCGGTTCTCGATAAACTGCTTTCCAAAGTAAATACAAAGTAAGATCATCATCGCCCTTACACATAACAAAACTAATACGATTGCAAACAATCACATAGTACTAAACACCCGCCATGGCTGCAACCCCCATTCGTATGTGGGTACCTCGCCAAGATACGGGGCCTCGTACAATGGGACCTGAAAGCCACGGTCCGCGCGAATGAAACCCGACACGAGAAATAATAGCGAGGGTCGACAAGCCCGGTACAAAACCCTGACACCAAAAACCCCGCCACCTTACAAAGAACCTGGAAGGTAATTAAATCGAAAACCACCACCCTTACTCCACACACAAACATGAAGCCAAGTTAACACACAAGTAAGGAAGACCACAATCAAAACCTCATAAACAACCTTCAAGGTAACTAAATCGAAAACTACGATCTATACTCCACATACAAACATGCAACACCCGCCATACCTACAACGACCATCCGTAAGTAGATGCGTCGGTAGGATTATGGCCTGAAACCCTAAGATCATATGAGATCGAAACGCAGCCCATTTTCCTTCTGGTGAAGAAACGTTACCAAAATGACCACCGAACCGCGTACCAACTACAAAAGGCAATGAGCTAATACGCCGCACCCAAATAGCCCCAAACCAACAACGAAGGTAGAAACGCCACCGACCAAGATATAGGAAACTATTTTAAATTGTCACTGCCAACGTGGATTAAGATTTATAGATGACTTGAAAATACTCAAGCAGCACCAAGCACCCGTCATGGCTGCAGCCACGATCACGTCGGCTACCTTGCTAACATACGGGTTCTCGATAAAGCGCCTTCCGAAAAAGATAGATGCACATATGACGCCATGCCAGTAAACACAGAAACAAAACTAAGGCTTAGAGCTGCAAATACAAAAACAGAACCACAACCCGCCCATGGCTACAACCGCGACCCATGTGCGATTACCTCGCCAAACCGCAGCCGCATTCCATTGTTTTTCCGAAAGAAAGTAAATACAAAGTAAGATCATCATCGCCCTTACACATAACAAAGTAATACGATTGCAAACAATCACATAGTACCAAACACCCATGCATGGCTACGCAACCCCCATTAGTATGTGGGTACCTGCCAAGATCTGGGGCCTCGTCAGATATGACACAGCCAGCGGTCGCGAATGAAACCCCAACCTGAGAGATAATAACAGGGTCAGCAAGCATGTACAAAACCCCTTTGACACAAAAAAAAAACAGGGACCGCTACCTTACAAAGAACCTGGAATGTAATTAAATCGAAAACCACCACCCTTACTCCACACACAAACATGCAGCCAAGTTAACACACAAGTAAGGAAGACCACAATCAAAACCTCATAAACAACCTTCAAGGTAACTAAATCGAAAACGACGATCTGTACTCCACACACAAACATGCAACCAAGTTATGACACAAGCATCAAGCACAACCAAAAGATTGCATGTCAACCAAATCGTAAGAACATATGGTATGTGAGCACGTATCAACTTATCTCGTAACTAAAGGAGATAACCACCGACCATGTATCGGCAAAGAATTTTAAAAACCCGACCAACAACTTGGATTAAGGTTTCTGAGATAATAAGGCCGTCACTCCCCTTACACTAACCACACGCCATACCTACAACGAGCATCCGTAAGTAGATGCGTCGGTAGGATTACGGCCTGAAACCCTAAGATCATATGAGATCTGAGCACCGCCCATTTTTCCTTCCTGGCGAAGAAACATTACCAAAATGACCACCAAACCGTCTACCAACTACAAAAGGCAGCGAGCTAATGGGCCGCACCCAAATAGCCCAAAATCAACAGCGAAAGTATAGCCCAAACCCAACAGCGAAGGTATCAGCGCCACCGACCAAGATGTAGGAAACTATATTAAATTGTCACCGACAACGCGGATTAAGATTTATAGAGAATTACACTGTTCGTCCTTGTGATTTGTGTTGACCGCAACCAATCATCCTTTGACCAAAAAAATGCATCATCCGTCTTTAAGTGGCAAACGTTATCCGTCATTTGTCCCTCCCTCTAATGACTGCCACTAACATTCGTTAAATCTCTCATGTGTAATACACGTGAGGGTATAATTATCATTTTACCTTTACTTCTTTCTCAACCTTCACCACCGCCATCTTCATCCTCTTTCATATAACTTCATTTTCATCTTCATCACCACACCCACCATTATCTTATTTCTAAAAACACCATTAAATCAAAACACCCAATTCAATACCATAAACCACAAATAACTTAAAATTAAACCACACCCCCCCCCCCACCAAACCATAATCTACACAATCTTATGCTTCTTTACTTAAAACCAAACCCCACTTTTGTTTCTAAAAACTCATTTCTTCATCGTAACATCAAAAATATTATTTGTTCTTTGTAAGAAATGCCTCTTTCGTTTTATCAACCCGACACTAAATTATCATCATCAGGTACAAAATATACATGAACTTCATTGTATTAAACTCTCCATCTTCTAACGTTTATACATTTTATCCCCAATCATCACCATCCATCACTATCTTTTAAAAAATAAAAATAAAAGCTAAAAATCAAAATGAGTTAAAAATCCATTAACATCACCAGGAACAAAAAACATCAAAAAATCACCATTTTAATATAGTCATTATCATCATCAAGAACAAGAAAAATAATACATAATCGATTCACCATCAAAGAACAAAAATATCTCTAAAAAACACCAGTTCATCGTCAAGAAAAACAAAATCAAATGCAAACTCATTTGAGCTACCTGTACGAATTTAATATTCATCTGGATGAACTTAAGAGACTGCCGTTAACAACCCATTTGAGCTTAAGCCAAACTAGTGAACCACCCAACATTTTGATGGAAGTGCTTCTAGAATTGAAGAAATCTTATGATTTTTGAATTGCTTGGATTTATTTGTTTGAATGAATGTTGAGCTCATTTTGTTTGACAACGTTTTTATAATGGTGACAATAATATTAAGAATTGATTCAACATGTATATATATTTTAAGAGTGATAGAATCTTTGGTGTCTAAAAGGTTGAAAAATAAAGTATGAATAAAATGGTGTTCATTTACCATAGTAACTAAAGGAGAAGAAATAAATGGCAGTGTGAAAAAAGTCCAAAATGCCCTCACGTGTATATCACATGAAGTGACTTAACGACCGTTAGTTGCAGCCGTTAGAAGGAGGGACAAACGGCGGATAACGTTTGCCACTTAAGAATGGATGGTGAAATATTTTTGGTCAAAGGATGATTGGCTGCGATCAACGCAAACCACAATGGTGTAATTTACTCTTCTATTTATCTATGTTTTTTTTTTTTTTTTTTTTTGGCAAAATAGAATTTATATTGATAATATAGACTTCAACAATGTTGAAGCGCAAATACAAAACACTTGACTAGAAAACCTTACTAAACTACAATACAAACTACATTTGAAACAACAAGCTAAACACTTCAATTGAGCTCCCACAGTTGATCAATCCAAATGTGATATTGTGAATCATGACATACTTTTTGCTTAACTGCACACTGAAACGTTTTTCGTTTGACAATGGTTACTGCTTTAGACCAACAAAAGAACTTATCATTAAACGTCGCCTCGTTTCTTGCTAACCAAATTTGCCAGATGGCATAAGGACCAATTAATTTCCATATGTTGCGAAATTTTGTTATCCGAAAACTTTTTTGAAAAAAAATCACTTTTCAATAACTGTCCAATAAAAACTCAAACATTTAATGCTGCCAAGCATAAACGCATAAAATTAATTAACTTTGTGCCATAAATGCTCATTTAATAACTCTTATGTATATAAAAGAAACAAACTTAAAAGACCTACTATAAATATCAAGTACTCAAGTGCAAGGTCATACAACATAACCCATATTATTTGCTCAGTCTTAAAGTTCTAAGTTCATGATGAAGTCAAGTGTTACATGTCTTTTATTCTTGTACATCTTATCAATAAGCATCACTAATGGTAATGCTAACCCAAACGTTGAGTTTTGCCAGGATTACGGTAAATTACGTCTCACTTTTTTGGCTATGCCTATTACAACTCATATATTTCAATAGAAAAAAATAAAGAGTATTAAGACATTTTTAGATCTTATAATTTTATTTATATTTCAGGTGACGGCTTTAGATCTTATAACTTTAATTTTGCTCCAAGAAAGTGCGTAAAAGTCAGTTGTAATCTGATATGCATGGATCACAGGCCTTACAGAGGAGATATATCATATTCAGGATGTCATGATACTTTTTGCATTTGTTGTATGACTGATAAAAAAGATTAATAAATCTTATATACATCTTAATATATAAACACAACCATGTTATCACATTTTCTCTTATTTGATTAAAATTTTGTTATAATGTTCTCTTCCATAATGCTTTCATTACAACATCACAAGTTTATTATTTATATTACAATAAACATAACTATTTATAAGTACGTGCATGGACAAAATTTATAAATTAATCAAAATTTGTTTTAAAAGAATTTAGTTTAATATACGTGAATAACAAAAGTTATTAGTGGTTAATGTTTTGTAGGTGTATGTTGCCATGTTGGTGATGTTTTTAGTATTACGGTCGATTAAATAATACTAAGAGTTAAGTCCAAAGATAGACAACGAATTTTCTCAAATTTTCACATCTAAGTAACGGACTCACGAATATCCTCTTACCATCATTATAACTTTTGAATTTGTTCTAAAGTTACCAATTCCGTCACATTTCTTGATGGGTTACCTGTTGATCAGGTAAAAAACATGCCACGTCACTTTTAATTTTAGAGTATACTGCAAAAATGGTCCATGTAGTTAGGCCAAACTAAAATGACAAAATGCCCTTTTCTTCTTCCTCTTTAACTTTCACATGAATTTCTTTTTACTTCTAGATTTCAGGGGCGACCTTCGCCCATGGTGCATTTAGCGAAATTGAATTTTTTTAGGCACATGGGGTAAGTGCTTTTGTACTTTTAGGGCATTTGAAGAAATAACTCATAACTTATTTAGATATACTTGTTGTGTTTATCAACTTTGTATGTTCTTGTGTAAACCGTCTTGTAAAAAACACATCCACACACACACACACACATTGTAAGTTATTGGATTTCACATACACATCAAACCATTAACACAAGTAGGCGTACAAGAGTGTTTTAGAGAGAGAAAGTTAGAGGTTTAGGGAACTTAGTGAGAGAAAGTGAAAGATATTATTATGAGCTCCAACTCTCTACCTTGGAAGGTAGAGAGTATTTATAGTCTTACAATAAAACGCCACACAACGAGTCGTGGATCGGGCATACTGATGGGTAAAGACCATTCCGTCCTCCACGGTGTTACAAAACTAAATACTACTTAACATAAAAGTACTATGACTACGAGCTTTCTAACGATTACATATACTTGAGGTGACCGACTCTTTAATACATGGAATTTCTAATTCCTAACAATCTCCCCATAAGGGAGGTCACCTCAAACATATACTAAAATGACATTGAATACAATCAGATATTACATTAACAATTGATCTTGCATTCTTGATGTAGTACTTTGCTTGGCTTCGTAGTCATTGATTCCACTCATTGCATGTTTGGTTAATCCAAGTGGAGGTCTTTTCCTGATCCACGTGATAATAATGTTGAGCCAGCTTTTGAGATCATCAGCTAATAGAAAATCTCGATACATCCATTGTGGTGTTGGTATTAAGTGATGTTGTGACATTCGGACCGACATGCTCACATTATGGATCATGATATCTTCTCATCAGAGTAGCGGAAGCTTTCGTTGATTCATGATATTGCGGCAGTAAAGCGTAAGCATAGAGTTAGAATATCAGAGTCATTGATGCACCAATCATGATTTCTTTCGATATGAATGTGTTGTGTGAGCATGCGCTATGGATTGACCGCCCATTCGATCGGTACAAACGCGTCGGGTGTACCTGCATAAGGCGTTAGCAATAAAGCAAAGTGTCTTTGATCACTTTCGATGAATTGAGGTACACGCCCACGGTTCCCGTTGATCGATACCGCCTCGCACGTGATCGTATAATTCAAGAATTTCCTTGACAGGTTTCGCATGCTCTATGTTTCAAACCGAACGCTCAAAGAAGACAACACGGAGTGAGTGAACCGGTAATTTAAGTCCACCGATTGATGAAAAGAGATTTGAAAAACAATCGTGTATTGCTCAATAGAAATTGTTTTTGCAATATAACGAAGGTTTTAATGAAAATCAATTATCAATCATAAAACACCTTTTGATTTGAAAAATTAGTACACGATCGACGTGCTAAAGAAAAGAGCTTTTAAGCACAAAGACCGGTTTTTCAAAGGTATCCGTCAATCCATAACTGAACGTGATTGATTCAAAAGATTGAATCGCCCCATTGTTTCTTCAGCTTGTCACATGGTTGATCTATTTGATAGATCTCACATGCCACCTACCGTGAGCTTGTTTGATGTTGGCTCCTAAGGCTTTCCATCTTCATTGTGAGTATGTTAGCATATCACTTTCAGATGTTCGGCAATACCACAAGGATAATGCGTTGGACTCAAGATAAAATCTCTCTTTCCACATTGTGTGAAACAGAGAGTCTTCATTGAAAGTGTCCTAATGAGATTTATTGATGATCTCGTGGCTCTAGACTCAATTTGTGCATATTTGGTTCCTATATCGGAGACTAGGGAGAGGGTCTCCTTCTTCAATATCAACAATCTCTAAGAGAAAGTCGATAGATATGTCTGGTTCCCTCGTGAGAATGAAACAAGCCCTTTTAAGAGGAACTTGAGTGGTTTGGGAAGTTGTAGTGCGAGCGTCCGGGTCCATGACGCCTTGTCTTCAATACCAATGTTACCATCAGCATATGAATTGAACCCGGTTTCGCCTATGGTTGAATAATTTGGGGGGCTATTTGTTTTCACCCTTTTCTCATTCAATTCTTTTTCATTCTTCAACCCTTCAATGCTTACCGAGACTTCATAGCAAGAACCTTGTTGGGTTTATTCCAAAGATTACTGCCTCACCGCACTCTTCCCATATCTCATTTTTCTCCTTTATCATCATACCTAAGAACTCTACACTAACTAGTGGATAGTCCCTGGGTAGATCCCTCCTGCGGATCATGGGAACAAATAGCTAACCTTATCATCCTTATATCAGCATACATAAAGTAAAGTTGGTCGGTCTATTTGGTATTGTTCATCTGCCATTTGGAACCAATTGAAAACCATTTGAAAATCAATCCAGATACTTGTAATATATTATCAAAGCATTTTGTACCTGAATTGTTTTGATATTTTTAGAAAAAAAGCTCCCCCTCAACATGTGCATCAAGTGTTTGAAATCGTTTTGCACACGGAGGCAAGAGAAAGAATTAACTTCTTTGAATTCCATTTTCTAAAAGATATCAACATCACTTCCCTAATCAAATCAAGAAGATTAAGCATTTTTGGGAAGGATGAGGTTTTCATGTTATGCTCCCCTTCAATATGTGCCTCGAGGTTTGAAAAGAGTTTTGCACATACTAGAGGGAACTTGCACATTGAGATAAATGATCACGTTTCAAATCATTGTGGTTTAAGATAGATGCTCCCCTCAACATGTGCATGGAAAATTTGAAATCGTTTGTCACATGTGGGAAGGAGAGCTTGTACAACCTTATAAAACCATTTACCAATTATCGTTTAAATCCAATTTAAATCACACATTCTCCCCGATCACAATTATCAAATCATTTGAGATTTGTGATCTCTTATAGATTTAAATTGATTTTGAAAGCTTTTAAGGAGAATTGTGACTTGATTATGAAAGCGTTTTAACCGATAAGGATCGGATTTTGAGACTTTAAACTCCATTGATAAAACATGCATGAATATCTTTTGAAAACAATTGAATGACAAATAACTTTTTAATTTAATTGAAATCATTCTCCCCTCAAACAATGACATAGGTTGTTGTTTGAGAGATAGATATTTTGACAAATAAGTCCAAATGATTATCAAAAATAGAGTCCGAGTTATTTTTCAAAAGCAATTAGTTTTAAAGATAAATGTTTAAAGAATCGAGCATGAAATTTTGAAAACATGATAAATTATGGCTCGTTCTTTCTTTGAAAAGCTGGTTATCAACAAATGACAATAAACCATTGTTTCTCTTTTCTCTCATTTTTTTTTTATTATTTTTTATTTTTTATTTTTTAATTCAACAACATCTAAAGTCACCGTTGAGATATAATCTGAGAAAAACATGACAAATTGACAATATTTTTGAAGATTTTTCTAATTTTTTAGATTTTTATGGATTTTGAAAGTTTTATAATTTTGTATTTTGTTTTTCGAAAAATATTTACAAGAGATAGATGAGCATAGACCTTTACTCCTCGTCTTCTTCCGAAGGCGTTTGAGTGTTATGGTTGAAAGCTTTTCAATCATAGTCGAGGAAGTATGAACTCAAAACGTTCTCTTGGAAGAGCTTTGGTGAAGATGTACGCTAACTGATATTCAGACCTCACAAAATATAGTTCCACCACACCTTTTCCACTTGTTCCCTGATGAAATGATGTCGAATGTCGATATGCTTTGCTCTTGAGTGTTGAGCGTTGTTGCATGAGAGAGCAATAGCACTTTTATTATCACGATCAGAGGATTTTGTTGAATTCAAAGCCATAGTCGGATAATTGAGATCTCATCCATAAGATTTGAGCACAACAAGATGACATGGCTATGTATTCACCTCGTAGAGGAATAGAAGTACTCATTTGCTTTTTGAAGACCACTCACAAGCTTATCACCCAAAAACCGAGCACCTCGCACGTGCATTTCGACGAGTATCTTGACATCCCGCATGATTAGCATCTGCATAGGTCGTTAGTGACATACCGGTGTCCTTCCGGGTACCAAAGTCCCATATTGATGGTTCCTTGGAGATACCGAAAGACCCGCTTAACCGCTTCAAGGTGCTTTTAGTAGGCTTAGCCGGTATCTAGCACACATGCAAACAACAAGATGTCGGTCTACTAGCGGAGGTACATCGGGGATCCAATCATACTACGATATTTCGTTTGGTCAATCATGATCCCGAAAGTGGTCCTCATCTAGTCTGGTTCGATCAATCATGGGAGTGTCAACAAGGTCACTTGAATCAAATCCAAATTTCTTTAAGATCTCATTAGCATATTTAGATTGATTTATGAAAATGCCTCCGTGACTTTGTGAAATTTGTAATCCCAAGAAAAATGACATTTGTCCCATCATTGACATTTGAAATTTTGAACTCATTTCATTTGAAAATGGTCACACCATTGGGGTCACGAGGAAAAATGATATCATCAACATAAATTTGAACATGAATTAAATGTTTGCGACTTTCCGTGAACAATGTTGGATCAACTACTCCTTTGCTGAATCCAGTGGATAGAAGAAACTTTGATAGCGTATCATACCATGCCCTTGGAGCTTGCTTTAAACCATACAGAGCCTTCTTCAAACGATAAACGCGTGGGTAGGATGTTCTGGATTCACAAAGCCTTCAGGTTGGCTGACATAGACAACTTCTTTAAGATCTCCGTTCAGGAATGTCGTCTTCACGTCCATTTGATGGACTACCATGTTCTTACTTGCAGCATTAGCCAAAAAGATTCTAATTGCCTCGATTCGAGCAACTGGAGCAAACAATTCTTCAAAGTCAATACCCTCCTCTTGACGGTATCCTTTAGCAACTAATCGAGCCTTGTTCTTCAACTGTTAGGTCACAAGGTTTACCACACAAGCTTATATGAGAGATAGAGAGGCGATTGAACAAGTTATACACACACACACACACGTATGAGTAAAGACGGTTTAGGCGTAGAGTGTAGTGAAAGAAAAACTTGAACAACCAACCCTCAAGTGAGGGTTATTACAAAGTATTTATAGGCAAAGAGCTAGGGCAACACACCTACCTTCCTTTCTCCTAAGGGCTTGGGCCTAAGCTCATGGGCCTTCTACATAAGCTTAAGGCTAATAACAAACATAAAGGCCATAATAAGCTAACTATTACATATGAGTAACTAACACTTGAATAAGGTTTAGGAGTGATTCCAACAATCTCCCCTCAAGTGTTATTACATATGAGTAACAAACACTCAAGTGTTGGTGATGAAAAACGGTGAAGGCGTTGATGTAATAGTAGCTTTGACGCGTCTTCTCGACATTCTTCTTTCTTGTGAGAAGAATTGCCTTGATTTGAACAATCTCCCGTGTAGAGATAGTTTACTTTGAACGGTTATGCTTTGACGCCATCTTTAACTTTGTTCTTTGATCATTGTTCTTTGTGATGAAAGTGATAGTATGTTGTTGTTGTCGCATCAAGTGCCTCAGTCTGCTTCGCGCTACAAGTGTCTCCACGTCATTCTTCAACATGCTCACGCGCTCTTTGGCGTTGGAATTCAGATCATGAAGTTCTTTAAGTCTTTAACTTTGTAGATTCTTTGATTTGATGAAGAATCATTCCGATTTGTTGTGTTGCTTTAAGATATAACTTCCATTAGTGATGATGTTGGCGTGAGCATGAGAAGAATCAGCCGCGATCATTCCGCTCCAGAGCTTCCATAAGAAGAAAACATAAAAACGGTTAGTAATAAGCGGATTCCGGCACTTACAAGTTTGAACTTCGAGAGTGTTAACAAAATAGTGTGAAAACACAACTCTAATTCTTACAAAGGCCGCTCGAATCGAGTCCCACAAGTGAGATAACACGATAAAAGTACACCTACGATTCAGATGAGTCAGCCGAGGTACACCAAGCATCACCTCACGCATCGTAGACCGCTTGAGACCACTAAGCGCAATCCACGGGAGTTGCCGGCGACTTCTTGTCGGTCGCTTGATGTTGACCCCGCAGAGTTTCCATTCAATACTGAGGATCACAAATGTGAACCTCTCATAAATGTTCTCGACAGATTGCTAAGATCCGTGAAGGACTCGATAATGTACCACCGAAATTCTTATTGTTGAATATCAAGTGATGAAATGTCAAGTGTACCTAAGAGATCTTTTGATGAATCTCGTGGCTCTAGACTCAATAGTGTGTTTTGGTTTTCTGGCGGAGACTAGGGAGAGGGTCTCCTTCTTCAATAATCTCTAAGAGAAAGCCGATAGTTTACGTAGGGTTCCCAGTGAGAATGAAACAAGCTTCGGTTGAGAGAAACTTGAGTGGATAAGAAGGTTTAGTGCATGCGTCCTTTGGGTCCATGACGACTTTTAATCTTCAATACGGTGTCATCTAGTGACAACCAAGGTAGCATATGAATTGAACCCGTGTCCGCCTAAGTTGAATAACTGAGGGCTATTTCTTTTCACCTTTTTCTTTGCATTTCTTTTAATTCTTCAACTCCTTCTTTCTCCGATTCTCATTTTCTCCTTTTTATAATCATACCTAAGGACTTCTAAATACTAACTATTTGTGGTGTCCTTGGGTAGATCCCTCCTGCTCTGGCGGATCATAGGACGGTTATTCCTAACCTTAGTCACCTTATAACTCCATGACTAACCTATGTTGCCATTAAAACCATTGTTGTGAAAAATCTCTCAAAGTGTTTGTGAATGAAAAACATTTTAGTACCACGGTTGAGATAAGATTTTGCATAAATACTCCCCCTCCACATGTGCTTAAGAGTTTTAACGGTTAAAATGCACAGTGAGGAAAGAGCGCGCACATTTTGAATTGATTCACTCAAGATAGACATTCCCCGCGAGACACGGTTACGTGGCATAGTTAAAGAGTTGCATTGTCAGCTTTTAGGTGACAACTAGCTCTAATAACTACCTTGAAGGTGTAGACAATCCTCGAAGGTTGTCAAACCCGTCAGATTTCATGTCTACCAAGAGTTTCTCGAATGGTACATTCTACTCGACAAGTCCTTTCATGCGAGACACGCTTACATCACTAGCTTAACTAGCTTGAAATTATTACCCGTCCAGGACAAGTCTTTTCGAGTTACTAACAGCTAAGATCTCGTCAATTCATGGGTTAAGTCTATAGCACAAAGATTCATTTGCATTGACACAACATATTTCTTATCACTTATTTTCTCCCTCTCAAAAATGGCATATATGATGTTATTTTTGAAAAGTTGAGAATAAATATGACCATTTCGAATGTTGCGGGAAGAATGACCACTGTGAACAATTTTTGAACAAAGTTTTAATTCAAGTACTCCCCTCAACGAGTGATATAAACGGTTGAGGTTTTGAAAATCATAAAGGAAAGTACTTGTTCTTTTGAGCAAAACCTTGAAAATGAAAGGTTTGATAGGTTTTACTCAAAAGTAAGAAGCTTTCGCTCCTTTTATAAGGATTGTGGCAATCGAGCGTACCACGGGGTCCTTTATTTACAAGTACGGGTTGTACAATGTAATGTGTGCACAAGCCATTGACATATTAAATCAAACATCCAAAATTATATGAAGGAAACAATTCAAGGGGTACCGTGAAGTGCGATGTTCCTGAGTGTGCATGTGGCGCTGAAAGCCGGTTATGTTAATCCCGGGTCGCCACCGACATAACTCTCCAATCGTCTGAATCGATCCCTTCAAACAACCGCTCATCAATCATTGTGATGATCCGCTCACATCCCTCCTTTCCGAGAATTCCAAACGCTTAGGAGACCCAATTTTCTGGCGTATATCCTTCAACCTCGTATGCCAATTCCATCCCTAACCACTTTCAAAGTATGATCCCCAGACTTGTGGAGTTCGCTACACGCCATTAAGCAGTTTCTTTGAAGTTCACTACGGTAAACAACGCCAAAGGTTTGTCGATGAGTGTATATTGAGAAAGCTGGTTGATATCGGGAAGATCAAGCTTTGGAGGAGTGAAGTTGACACGCGGCCCGATAAGATTCAACGGCCAACCGGAGATCTTCTACACGTTACTTGATGACAATGCGTCTTATGAAGATGAGAAGTGACTTGATAAATTCGCGTTGTACTTCATTTGAGAATTGTCTCATGCACCTCGCACTTTGGCAAGGTACATGTCTTCGATGTCATTGAGAGACAAATTCTCAAAGTCACCTTCAGAGAAAGCATAGTCCCGCTCATCTTGTCGTTTGACTACGATCTTCTTTAGGAATGTGTAGTCCCACTTAGACTAAAGGTCAACGTGTATGATGGCAACGATATCCTTAGAACTATACACAGCATGTTGAGACTTCAACCCGGCGGCTTCACTGTAGTAGATTCGTCGGCGTTTGGCGCCGCTGATGAATCCCATACAATGCATCTCGTCGTATGCTTCCACTGTGGGAGAACAAGTGATTGGCACGCTCCTCAATGGCTATGCAATTGAGTAGACAAATTGGGAATGGAAGTGTTAACGATGTAGCGTATTTTCTTGAATCATCGCCACCGTGTAGAAGAAAATCCAAGTCTTTGTTGAAGAAATATCCGAAAGGAATCCTTGGTTCAGCCGGTTGGCCAATTGTTGGTAGAGGTTTGGTCCAATCGGTGTAGTATGGAGGGTTGTCCCTTTGTGTGAAGTCAATGTTTGCTTCCGGTTTGAGCCAATCCATGTTGTTAGACATAGCTCGAGCAATGTTTTCAAGGTGATATTCGACCTCGAGGGCACTTTCGAGTCGTCTTTTAGAAGTTGAAATGCTTCATTCTTGATTCGCTTCAACTCAGATTTCGCCATTTTCTTCACATGGAACTTTTCTTGCAGAATTTTAGCATGCTCCAATGTAGAACCGTCTACCAAATTCGACCTTCTTCGTGGTAGGGAGTGTTGTTAACAAGAGTAGCAAACCATTCAAATTCCTCGCTTTATCGTCATCTAGCCATGATACGACGTGGTATGCCTCTTCTTCTTCTTCTTTTTCAAGGCCTAGATGATGATTTTGGTTTCTGAACTTGTTTGGGAGAGGTGGGTTGTTGTAGGGGCTCAAGGACCTCTTCATCGCCACCACCCGTATACTCAAAGTGATCATCGGTTTTCTGAGTCGGGGGTGGTAACTTCGGAATCGTCCCCGAGGTTTTCAAGAGAAGAACGAGGAGGAGACTTTTTGTTGAGCAGAGGCCGTGGGGAGGAGGTTGCATCAAAGAAGATTCACCGCATAATGCTTCGACGCGGTGCGTAGTCTTTATCCTTATCCTTGTCTTCATCGCCTCTAGGACGCGTTAGACTTTTCAAATTCGGCAATCTACAAGCTTGAAGTTGGTAGTCCAAAGAATGCTTGAAACAATTTTGCTTCTTCATTGAGCAATTGCCGATCGTGAACGACATTTGTGTTACAAGCTTGGCCACCAATTCATTATTTGAGAAAACTATCGGATCGGTTGGATTGATTGTGACGGTTAAGGGCGTTGATCGAATAGTTTGCTTGGCGACCTGCATAAGATTTGGATAAAGTTGTTTGGTGAACAACTCCTTTGTGACTTTAGGAACGCATCTAAGGTACTTTTATGTAGCCTTCGATCATTTCGCTCAGTTCCTCTTGACGGTGATTTTTCATGAATTCCTGAACAAACTTCCTTTCTCCTTGCATCTTTTCATTCTCGCCATACTGATCTTGTCAGATGTGATCAAAGAAAGAAATTCAGCTTTTGTTGAGCACGCTCTTTCTTCGACTTGTTTGACTTTTGGTAATTCGTTTCATGAGCTTGAGAAATACAAGATTTAGATGGTTTCTTCACGGATTTGGATGATGATTTGGTTGACTTTTTTGATGGTGGTGGTGAAGGAGTGAGAAGAGCGAACGATGATGAAGAGATATGAGGAGACTCACGGATCCTTCTGGAGGTTCAGAGGTTTCTTCCTTTGATCGTGCATGACTATCTAGAAGAAACGTATCATAATCAACATCTTTATCTTTTGGACTTCTCGGTTCGGTTCCTCAAACTCTTATTCGATAGTATCCTCCACAAGCTTTTTTTGTTGCACAAGAGTGGTGGCACCGCCCCTTATCGGGTTGATTAACCGCATCGAGATGGTTCGAGTGGGCAAGACCACTTGATCCTCCAAGACCACCCATTTGGTCTTTAGCAAATTCTTCAGCTTTGTGTTGGTGTCTAAGGAATTTGAATTGCCTCTTGTATGAAGTATCCAATTGCTCTTCTTCTTCATCTCGAAGCTTTCATCATACGGACAAGTAGTGAGTCTTCCTTTTCCTTTGTCACCGGTGGACTTGGAGGTTTTGCGATGGAGTGTCATCCTTTGCAGCTTCTGAGTAGGTGAACCTCCTCATGCGATTGTGCTCTTCAGAGCTTTCGGCCCACAAGCTTTCTTTGTGGTTCAGGTGTAGGAATAGGAGCAGCTTCCTTGGAGGGAACTCTCCTTTTGCTTGGTGGAGTCCTCTTGGGAAACTTTCTTTGACTCTCAGTTACTTTGCAGCACTTCCAAAGCACTTCCTCTTCGGGTTTTCCCCGGTAGGTGTACCGTAAGATTTTATCATCGAGATGACCAACTTTGTTCCTCTTTTACGCTAATCAAATACCTTTTGTATGTTTCAAGCTTTTGATTTCATCTGAGAAGGTGATCCGCAACACAAAGGCACCTTGTTTCTTTGTTGACGATTCTTTGATTCGGCGATAAATGTATGGGTTCGGACAACATGTCGTGATTGTCCGGTCATTGAGCTCTTTGGGGATATCGATGAAGTCCAAGTGCTCTCTGATCAACAACAGCTTTAGTGTATCCGATGTAGGGAATCTTTGAGCCAAGCTTTTGTGAAATGACATCATGTCATCCCATAATCGAGCTTCAATTTCAATGTCTTCTTGTTGATCAGAAAGATTTGCAGTTCCATGAGCTTGGGATGCTCATAGCCACCGCCTCACGACGAGACCGATTTTGTGATGATCATGTAGAGTGGTTCTCCAGGTTGAGGAATATTCTTGAGAGATCCACGGAGAATGCTTAGTGATGATCACCCCAAGCTTCATCATACCCAATATCATCAAGAATTGCGAACGCTTCTTCAAGAGGTGTAGCAAAGAAGTCGGTTGGTAGGATGTCGAATGAGGAGAACAGCCGTAAGTCGCAGGAGTGATGGTGACTTGTTTGTGATTAAGTGTCACTTCAACTTTTGACCTTTGACCATCTCGCATAGTATTCCGTAATTGTGAATGTAGATCTCGAACTCGTAGGCAGTGTGAGAGCATGTTCTCGTAGGATGATTCCTTAGAATATCCACAAATGATCAAGCAAGAAGATTCTGAGCAAGTGAGGGTATCAAAGTTAACCCTAAGGTTGTTCTTTCCAATCTTCTCGATAGCCATTCGGGAAGATATCGAATTGTGAGAACTTCGTGCATCCACATTCATTTGTTCACCATGTCGCGGATCTCAAATAACATTAGCCAAAAGAACCAACATATCGAAAGACATAATGTTAGTCAACGGAAGGTCTTATTGTCTAGTTATTGAATGTACAGAGTCAATGATTGTTACGAGTCCTAAGTCACTTGTTTGTCCAATAGTCCAATGACGTCGTGAAATGTTTCGTGAGTTAGTTAACTTTAAGTTTTAAAGTTTATGTTATCACTTATTGTTCACAACATATCAAACGCTAAGTTTATTAGTGACATTATTGGATTCGTGACGCTATGATAAGTTTATTAACAAGTTTGTACACGTAACAATTCATAATGAAGGTCAATCAAGGCATAGGCGAATTGGCAGTTAAGCAACAAGAATGACATATGCGTAGATCTAAAGCTTATGCGTAGATCTTAACTTACGCTAAGAAATGTTACGCCGTAGGAAAGGGGACCTTATGCGTAGAGCTTACGCGTAGGCGATATATATACCTTACGCGTAAGGCTTACTCGTAAGAGTAGACCTTATGCGTAGAGGTCATCTTTGTTTACGCGATATCCTTCAGTGATACACGAGTCCCATTGTAGAACCTTACGCTGTAATAGTTATATGCGTAGGATATATTCTACGCGATAACATGACTACGCGAAGGGTAATCCTTATGCGTAGAGATTCAAATGACCTTGATTCTGAATTTTAAGCGTAGCAAAGCCTGAAATAAATTCATCAAATCATCAATATTAACACAAGAATTCATTTTAACAACAAATCATGGCATGAACATTCGTTAAATTACAAGCGTAGAAAGTCATACGCAGAGGTCAAAACCCTAAGGGTTAAGATTTACGATATGATTTCTAAACCATGGATTTGCACCAAACAAATTCTCGTAGTTCTAAGATGTTGTAGAGTCTTATGGACCAAGTTTAACATCTAATTAGTTGAGAATCAAAAATACCCAAACTTATGAACTTTAAACCCTAATTCCAAATTTTTAATCAATTAGAGTTTCGGGTGGTTAAGACCTTGAAATCATCAATTCATCAACATATGAACATAACCCAACAATCTTTTTGACCAAAACACTTCACATTTGAAAATACCCAATTCGACTCAAGAACCCTAATTTTCAAAAATCATCAATTCGTTTTCGGGTGGGTTTTGATGGTTAAAATGTTATCATTGATGTATTAGAACGCTTTGACATTATCCATTTAACCACAAACACACACACAATGATTGTGTGTCATACGCTTATGTAGAACACATAATCACGCTAACAAAAAGTTTTAACCGTAGGATTTACTTGAAATTCAAAACCTTAGCTTGTAAAACATGTTAAGATCATGAAAACACTTACAAAATGATGATCTAAAGCACGGATTTCTTGAATGAATCTTAGGCGTAGGATGTTTAAGGTTGAGAGTAATAAATGTGAAGTTAGAAGTAGGTGGGAGGTGTTTTTATTAAAATAACTTTAACATTTTGACAGTTTTGGTCCCTCCACCTTTTCCTTTTTCATACAAAGCCATTTAACTTCCATTTTGGTTACCAAACAAAGATTTTAAGAAAGAAACTTTGACGACACTCCTCTAACTTAAGAAAATAATGAAAGGTTATAAATTTTAGTCCGAGGAGTGTCATTGAACCATAAAATTTACCACCATTGATAAGAGAAACAACCGAGATATGATAACATGCAAGTACACGATGTTTTGAAACAGCTTAAGTGATAATTCTCCCCTCAACACTTGATCGAAAAATATGAATTTTGAAAGATTTTGGTGTTGAAGGAAGAAATGTACTTGCCATGTTGAAAGAAAAATAGATTAGAAGAATATTTTTTTTTTTATTTTTTTATTGTATTTTTTTTTGAAATTATTTACAAAAGAGATTTTGGTGTTTGACAGTTTTAAGACTGCTTTTAGGAGGTCATCCAATTCCTCTTGAGTCAAACACCTCATACCAATCCCGTGGACCAACTCATTAAACCTAGCGGGAGGCAAGGCTTTGGTGAGAAGATCCGCCAATTGGTATTCTCGCACTCCAAAAATATAATTCAACGTACACTGCTCCACGTGGTCCTTGATGAAGTGATATCGAAGATCGATGTGCTTTGATTTCGAGTGCTGAACAGAGTTGCACGAGATCGCAATGGCACTCCGATTGTCGCTAGCATACATCGATTCTCACAAATACGTAACCATAGTCTTTGAGTTGTGTTCTCATCCAAATGACTTGAGCACAACACGACGACATGGCTACATATTCGCTTCGTTGATGGACAAATGTACAATCCTCGCTTCTTTGATTGCCATGACACCGCTTTATCACCAAGAAATTGTAAAGCTCCCAAGTACTTTTCCGTGAGTCTAAGCATCCCGCGTGGTCACACCACCAAAAGCGATTAGTTCAAAACCGTAATCCTTCTGGATACCGTGATCCCAAGTTAATGGTTCCCTTATGTATCTGAGGATTCTTTTAGCCTCGCAGAGGTGGGTTTCAGCTTGGTCGCGACGATAACGAGCAAAGATATACGGCAAAGACAATATCGTGTCTCGCTAGCTGTTAGATATATGGGAGACCCAATAATACTACGGTATTTTGTAGGGTCCACCAATTTCCCATGTAAATCGCCTAGCTTCTTGGTATGGGCCATTGGTGTGGCATAGGTGTCACTGGTTTTCATTCCAAATTTGTTTAACAATTCAAGGGCATATTTGGACTGACTCAAGAAAATACCACGGGTGATTGATGAACTTGTAGTCCTAGAAAGAACGTAAGTTCACCCATCATGGACATTTCAAAATTTTTCTTCATTAGTTTTGCAAAAGTTATTGAAAACTTTTTATGTGTAGACCCAAAATGATGTCATCCACGTAAATTTGAACAATTAAGATATGTGCCCCGTGATATTGTATAAAAAGAGTTGGGTCAACCAACCCTTTGGTGAAATTATTAGCAATGAGGAAGGATGATAGCTTATCGCACCATGCCCGAGGAGCTTGTTTGAGACCATACGAGCTTTGTTCGCTTTGTAGACGGATTCGAAACTCGTGATCAACGAATCCATCCGTTGGTCGACATAAACCGCTTTTAAGTTGTCCATTGAGAAACGCAGCTTTGACATCCATCCGATAGACCGCCATATTCATATGAGCCGCGAACGCTAGAAATATCCAACCTTTCAAGACGAAGCAACCGAGCAAAAGATTCTTCAAAGTCAATACCCTCTTCCCGACGATAACCCTTAGCCACCGTGACGCGACTTATTTCGATAACATTTCCTTCAAAGATCCAATTTGTTTTTCCAAATCCATTTGAGACCAATGACGAGACTCTGCTGGTCTTTCAACCACCTCCCATACTTCAAGACGCTTGAATTGGTTGAGTTCTTCTTGCATGGATTCAATCCAGCTTGTCTTTGTCATTATGCGTCTTTGATGTTTTTAGGTTCAGATTGGCAACAAAATGAGTGCATAAATGCAATGTTCACCATGCTCTGAGTGAAGACGCTTGTCTTGTAACGACCGGATTGATTCGGGTTGCCAATCATATTTTCTAGAGGATGGTCTTTTGTCCATCTATGTGTGGAGGGTTGATGTTGGTATACATTGTGCGCATTCCGAGGATTCAAATGGTTTGTTGAAGATTCCGCGACATCCGGTGATGCAGCCTCATTAGCAAACGGGTTGAAGAACGATTTGGATCAAAAATATGCAGGTGGGGGTACTACATTCGCATTATCATCACGAGCTTCATCATTGTTGGAACCGGTTTGTTCAACTGTTGTGGTGGAGTCAACTAGTGTAGGTGCATCAACAATGTAGTTGTTGTAGCAGTGTATCGTATAAGAGTATTATCGTTGATAAAATGGCGGAAACAACGGATACACTGAGCACGCTCATCAATATCGCCAGTGAACAAATGGGAGCAAATAACCTTCCATTTGTTGACGAAAGTAAATGCAAGCAGCTTTGTTCAAATTGATGATGGGGTTTGGGGAAGTTTAAGCCGTCATCACGCATTGTGTCCCCCAAGTCAGTATACCCGTACAAACGCCCATTGATCGTTTGCACCGTGACGGGCCACACAAATCCATGTGAAGAAGATGAAGCACATCTTTAGAGAGCTTGTTCCACCTTTGAAGGTAAATGAGCACGAGTGCTTTTGCCTTGTTCACAAGCCGAGCAAAGGTGATCTTTAGAATACCGAAACCGTGGGAGTCCTTCAACTAGTTTGTGTCGAACAAGGTTGGTGATGGTTTGAAAGTTTAGATGTGAGAGACGACGGTGCCATAGCCGGGATTTTGTTGATGTTGCCTTTGAAAGTAAACAAATGGGAGATGAAGCAACCATGTCTTTCATAGAGATAGTGTAGAGACTAGAATTACGATCGGACATAAGGTCATTTCCTTGTAGATCACTTAATGAAACAAGTTTTCTCCCCGAAAGCAACCTCCAAATCTCCATCACAAAACCGACCTATGAAAGCAGATTATGACCGAGGCCTTCCACATAGTAAACCCTGCATATTTCGATGTTCCCATTGACATAGTCTCCGTAGCCCATGATAGCCGCTAAGTGATCATTCCCTAACCTCGACAAAGTGCCAATGAACTTTGCAATAAAGTTTGATAACAGCTTTAAGATTGCTTCATGTGTGAACATCCGCTATCAACAATCCAGAGAATGATCTCAGACACCGTGCATTACACCTGCATCTACACAGGATGGAATAGAAGTAGATGTGGAGACCGAAATGTTAGAGGGTTCCGTAGCATGTATAGTAGATATACACACATCAATAGCTTTAGGTATCCACTTAAATCCTAGTGTGTTATATATCCATTTCGGCCATCTCCAACTAGTGTTTGCTTTAGTCTTAGTGAATGCACTAGGTGGTACTACATTCCTAGGAGGTGAAACCGAGCTGAGGACAACAATGCGTTTCTTAGAATCTAAAGAGGGCGGTCTACCAAGCACTGACTTAGAAAGATTAGTGGGCCTAGAGGTATTCCGATTCTTAGGATTCCTTAAGCGAGAGATGATAGCTTTAGCAACACATTTATCATGACAATCAGAATTCATACTTTTCGACAAATAACACAAGGTGCATCGGTCAATATCAAAAGTACTTAATGGTTTAGCATTCGTTACATCACTATTTCTATTACATTTGCCGAACGCAATATCTATAGTGGAGGCAGCGTGAGTCTTATTCATAGTCCTAGGGTGTTCTTCTACTTTAGCATTCTTGATTGATCTTTCCTTAGGTCGCAACTTCCTATTCTTCGATTTAGTGCTTCTAGGCTGTGAAGTGCGGACATTTGGAAAAGATGCAACTATTCCTGTTTCATTAGAAGGAGGCACGTTAGCAACTTGTGATTTGGTAGTAGGGATTCTAGGTTCATGAGTACTAAGTGTTACCGGGGCTAATCTCTTAATGATGGTTGGCGGAAGTTGTTCATACTTTCCTAACATTTCTCTTAACTTGAGGATAGTGTGAATCGGATCTTGATTTTCGAATAGAACATTTCCAAAGAAAAATGCATAACTGCGTTAGTGTGTGCAAGATAATGATCAAGTTCATTTGATGCTTCATCACGAGTCTTTTGAGTAAATCAAATATGACACCATATTCCTTTTAACTTTTACAAGTTCTTGTTCATATTTTGAGATTTGACACTTAAAAGACACGCTTTTGATCATCCGTTGCTCAATTTTAGGATCGAAGATTTTGCACGCGGGATGATTTTGTGTTGAAAAACAAGTTGTTGATCGTGAATATCTTTTGACACCAATTAAGACGACGAATTGCATTTGAAAGTTCGTTTGACAATCGCTTGTTTTCAACTTTTAAGGACTCGATCGAAGCACATTATCGTGTTCTCAACATTTATCACAAAATCAACAAGATCGCAGAGATATAATCAAATGCATATGACAAAGAATTCAATAGCACAACATTATGGACATCGACGGATGACATCTTCCAAGAGTCGATCAACATCTTTTCTCAACTTTTCTTTTACGTTTAGTGTTAGAAATAGATGTTTTTGTTTTCTCAAAAACGACCTTCATTAATCCAAGTTCCTTATGAAAGTCCCTTTCCCAAGACAATGCACAACTTTTCAAATTTTTAACATTTGGTAAAAGATTTTTCTCAAAAATGTCTCTTTGTTCTCGCTAGAGGCATTGAAAGTGTTGAACTTTGATTTAAGAATGATATTCTATCTCATGTTGTAAAGTTTTGAGGTCAGCCATGAAAATGTCAAAATATCGAAGAATTTTGCGATTTTCGTGTTTTGAGTTTACTTCACCGATGGAAGGTAAAGGACCATAAGTTTGTGCATAATCACGGTTGGGGATTAACATTAGAAGACTCATGTGTTTTGATGATTACCCTTGGTGTGTTAGAAGAATCCGTTGGTGTGACGAAAGTGACCGCTTTTGAATAGTTAAAAGGTTTGTTGTAAACAACTTTTCTAATTTTGATCGACTCTCGTCTTCAGCATCTAATTCCTCTTGACGATGATATTCAACAACACTCATAATGTAATTATCAACTTTATATTCTCGACCTTTGGAAACTTCGTGATTTGGTTTGAATGCTTTGGTTGAAAGCTTAGGTTTAATGTCGGAAGATTAGGTCCATATCCATTTGGATTGGGTTTTAAAGTAAACTTTTCAATGGTACGTGACCGACTCGCCATGTTTGTAAAAAACAATTTTAAACTCTTTAAGTTTGTTTTGCAAGCCGATGATTTCTTCAAGATGATCATCTATTCGTTTCGTTGAATGCTTTTTGTATGCAGAGAACTGCTTTTTGACAAGTTAACAACTTCGGCCTTTAGCTTTTTGATTTTACAAGGTGAGAGCGTTAATTTGCTTTTTATGTTCATGTTTCAGTTGTTCTATTTCGGACAACAAAGCATTCTTCGCGCTAGATCACGCATGTCTTTCTAAATATTTTTCGTTTTGATAAGATTTGGCAAAGGTCGCTTCAAAACCGTTTTCCGCTTTTCTTGAGTTTTGTAAAAGTTGAGTTGCTTTTGTAAACATTCAAAATCCTTGGTTAACAGTGCATTTTTGCATTTCAAGTCTTGATTAATGGCATGACATTTTTCCACTATGGTTTGTTGGTCTTGTATTAAACGAGCAAAATCTGGATGAGGCAAAAGTTCGGCGTGTTCAACGTGAGTCTCAACATGATCATTCTTGAGATCCTCAAGTATAACCACAGAGTCAATTTGATTATCAAGGGAAACCGGTTGGTCATCTTGATCGTCAAATATAACTACGGGTCTAGTTGAAAATCGTCGGAATGAGATGTGGACGACGCATTTTGAACATTCCGAGCCTTGCCGGATTCGGATGTTGGCGAGATATGAGATCGAGATAAATATGGTTTGTTCGGTTTGCACTGAGACAAGCCATCGATGTCATACATGGGCTGTGTCACTCATGTGTAACTCATGCATATTAGCCATCAACATAACAGTACATTGGCCCGCAAGTCCTCCATATCATCATCCGAAGTCGGCATTTGCCATAAAGCTCGTTCTTGTCCGTGAGAGTTCCACCGCCTTCATCCTTAAGAGCCAAAAGAAGAGCCTCTTTGAAATAAGCATTGCTCCTAGTCCTTGGCTTTGGGCATGCATTAGCAGTGTCCCTTCTCATTGCAATTGTAGCATCGAAGACCATTCAACCCATTCTGAGCATTTCCCTGTTCCACCACTGAGCTCGATTGTTATTCCTACCCACAGCATTAAACCCTTGACCACCGCCCATCCGACGACCATAACCACGATTCAGAACTTCAACTCGTCCATTGTTCACAACAAAGATTCCTTGTATTAGATGAAGAGCGAATACGGTTGTTGGATTTGTTGGTATAACGGCTAAAGGCATTAGCAATCATAGCAAATCCTTGTTGCATGCTTGAGCGGATCGATTCCTCATTAGCTTCAGCTTGAGCATTGTTGTTGTTGTATGGAACCAATTGAGTTTGAGATGGAGGTTGTGAAGGATCATGTGGTGTGATTGTAGCAGTTGGTTGAGTTCTGGTTGAGGAGAATAACTGTTTTGAGCATATAAGGCAAGTTGTTGATTTTCGGATGTGTCGGTGGAGCAATTTGAGCACGGAGAATCCTTTCCCTATCAACTTCCTTTTCATGAGGCTTCAAGTAATCGCACAACAATCCATATGTAGAATGATGCATATTCTTCGCTTGACGGAGAAAAATGACATACTTCTCCCATTCGTGACCAAGACTACTTTCAGAACTTAGTATTCACTTCGATTCTTGGCATGATGATGTTGTGTTTATCCAAATCATTGATGATGTCCTAAAACGGTGATGATAGGACTCTAGTGTCTCTCCAAGTTCAATCATGAAGTGTTCATAAGCCAAGTAAATTTTGGATTCCAAATCTTCTGATTGAGTACTGATCCTTCCATAAGAAGACGAATATGATCCCACATTTTCTTTGCAGGTTTTTGAGCATCAACACTACGAAGAATTGGGTTTGGTAATCCTAAGAGGATATATTCCATTGCAAGCTCATCTCCTTCATAGTGTAGAAGTTCTTGAGGATTCAAGTCCGCAACAGTAGCAATGTTCGTTTGTTCATCTCTTGGTGGAATGGCATTTGGATCTCGGGGTACAATGACATAGGGCATCTCAAATGGATCTTCCAAGATAACCTGCTTTAAGAACTTTCCATGTGGCTTCTTTAGATCACAAAACCTAAAGAACCTTATCACCCATTGATCATAGTTTCTGGAGTGAGCATTGGAGGTCTATCAAGTGATCCAACCTCATGAATTGATTGTTGGTTGCTTAAAGCTTCAAACATCTTTGCAAACCAAGTGGGTTCCTTCATAATGGTCCTTGATGGATGTTGATTGAAGTCATTTGTGTACGGTTGAACTTGAAGACTTGGTGGTGGTTGAACCATTTGAGGTTTTGGATTTGCAGCAAGTTGTGGAGTATGTTGTTGGTTAAATTGTTGTTGATAAATTGCTTGTTGTTGATTCCATTGTTGATGTTGTGGAGTTAGTTGTTGTTGAAGTTGAGGATGAGGATAAGTGTAAGGGAAATAGTTAGAGTATGGTGGTTGTGACATGTTGATAAACTTGTGTTGGTAAAAATGGATCTTTGTAGTCGAATGAACCTTTGTTGATGAAGTATCCTTAGGCGTAGAAATTACAATAGACAAGTAGCACTTATGCGTAAAAACACCAAAGTTACGTAACGATTAGAGTTACGCGTAGATTTAGCTTACGCGTAAGTAAGGAAAAGACGCTAAAGTTATGCGTAGACAAAAGTTAGGCGTAGAAAGTTAGGTGTAGGATTATCTTAGGCGTAAGACTAGGCTTAGGCGTAAGAAAAATCTTATGCGTAGGATTTCTACGCGAAAGCTTATGCTTATGCGTAATTTTAGGGTTTTATCCCAAGTGATCTTTTACACTTCACGGTGCAAAAGATATCCAAAGTCGACGTATTTTCAGACTTATCCAAGTAAGAAAACACGGAATAAACCACGAAAATGAAGATCAAACCAAGGAGATGCTTACGCGTAGTTTTAGGGTTTTACTACGCGTAGAACTACTCGTAAATTGGATATTGCTCAAAGATGTTTCTAAACTAGTTTTTGTGTGATGAAATAGCTTCAATAACACCAAAAGACACAAAAGTGTGAAACTTGATGAACCAAAACTCTTAAAACATTACGCAGTAGAACAATACTCACGCAATAAAACTAGCTCAAAAACAATGATCCACGCATAAAGTTTGAAATTTTTGCCAAAAACAAGTATTTTAACACCTTAAAACGTTGAAAGTACAAGAATCTTGGATTCAAAAGTGTAAAATTAAGTTTTAAGCGAACCAAAGTGTCACTCACTTTTACGCGTAAGACCAAGAAAAAAACCTTCAAAAACAAACTTGTTCACCAAACTATTTGGCGATTGATACCACTGTTAGGTCACAAGGTTTACCACACAAGCTTATATGAGAGAGAGAGAGGCGATTGAACAAGTTATACACACACACGTATGAGTAAAGACGGTTTAGGCGTAGAGTGTAGTGAAAGAAAAACTTGAACAACCAACCCTCAAGTGAGGGTTATTACAAAGTATTTATAGGCAAGGAGCTAGGGCAACACACCTACTCCTTCCCTTTCTCCTATGGGCTTGGGCCTAAGCTCATGGGCCTTCTACATAAGCTTAAGGCTAATAACAATCATAAAGGCCATAATAAGCTAACTATTACATATGTGTAACTAACACTTGAATAAGGTTTAGGAGTGATTCCAACATCAACACATCACCATGCTCATCAAGTTTCACTTTGAAGATCCATTTTAGAGCAATAATCATAGCACACTCGGGCCGTGTACTAACTCCCATACATCAAGTCGATCAAACTCATGAATTTCTTCTTGCATGGCATTGAACCGCCTATCTTCATTCATGGCGGTTTTGACATCTTTGGTTCGATTTTGGAGAGTGCGGAGTTGAAGAAAGCACCACAAGGCATCGCTGTGCAAGTTGTTTCCGTGTTGATCTTTGGACGAGAAGGATTTCCAATGATGTTTTCTAATGGATGATCGTGAGTCCATTTTACGAAGGTGTTCATGTGGTAGTTGCTGAGGGACTGAAGTAGCAGAGTCGATGTCTCCTCGTAAGAAGATGGTTCAGATGATGATTCGAGCAAATATATTTTCAAATGGAGCATCTTCGAGTAGCAGGGATTGACTTCATCCGTGAATGAGAGGCATTTCATGATGTACACTTGATGATTAAAGATTTGTTGATGAACGACATTGGTCGACAAAGCAGCGCTTCTTGACTTAATGACATAGAAGTTGAAGGGTTAATTTCATTGATGGGATAGAAGCGACCTCTGTTGATTGGATTGACATATCATTGATACTTGGCTCATATTGTTCATCAAACATTGGATCAAACAGTTTCTTTAAATCATCTTACGTGGGGGGTACATGTGGAGTTGGCTGATGAGGAGTTTGTACAAAATGAACCAATGGGATTGTTTTGAAGTCGCGGGTCAAGCTGGAATGTCGGGAGCCATTTGACCGGTCAGCTCATCAAACGTAGCGTGAATTGTTTCCATGATATTTCGGGTTCTTTTGTTGTAGATTCGGTATCCCTTTTGTTTGGTGCGTACCCAACAAATACTCAATGTCTGCCTTTAGCTCTAAGTTTGCCTAAGTCTTGTCCCTCATTGGTTGGATAACACAATGCACCAAAACACGGAAGAGAGATTAGGATTTCGTTGTGGACAAGTTCATATGGAGTTTTTCCATGAGCGGTGTGAATCGGGAGCGATTTTGTGTGTAGCATGCGTGGCAATAGCTTCAACCCAGAGAAACATTGGAACCTTTGAGTAAATCAGCATTGTTCTAGCGGCTTCTACAAGAGTTCGATTTAGTCTTTCAACTACACCGCTCATTTGAGGAGTTAGGTGGAACACTTCTTTGATGGCTTATTCCAATGCTTTCATAAAATTCACTAAGTTGTTTGTTAACAAACTGGTTCCATTAATACTGTCCGGATAATTAAGCGGTTTTGTTAAGTCGGACATGTAGCTGTTTGATGAGTTTGATGATGATATCAGGAGTTTCATCCTTTGTTCTTAAGAACTTGACCCAGGTGAATCTAGAGTAATCATCAACCACAACTAACACATATTTCTTCCCAAAGATATTCTACACTCTCATTGGTCCACATAAATCAATATGAATTGTATGAAGAACTTATGTGACAGAGTTAGTGGGTTTGGGTTTATGGGCATACTTCTTACTTTTTCCCAATTGACATCTTTGAACAAAGATGATCCTTTTCATACTTGAGTCTAGGTAAACCTACAACTAAGTCCTTTTTGGAGAGATCATTGATGGTGCCGAAGTTCAAGGGTGATTGAGGCGGCGATGCCATAACCATGACTTTGCTTTTGAAGCCTTTGACAATAAGCAAATTGGAGAAGACTTCATCATATCATCGATAGAGATGGTGTATAGATTTGACCCACGTGAACCTCTTAAAAGCTCCTTACCATCAAGTTCTCTAACAGGTGTGTTTTAGAGGCTACTTCTAGATCAGAATCGCAGAATTGACCAACAGAGAACAAGTTATGACCAAGACCTTCTACATAGTAAACCACGAGATAACACTTCACCAACAACATAATCTCCATAACCCATAATAGCACCGAAATGATCATTCGAATCTAACCGTCTCCCATGAATTTGCTCCGAAGTTCATGAGCCGTGACCGGTCGCCCGGTCATATATGCTTGGAGCGGCCTGAGTCCGTGTACGCAGAATGATTTGAACGATCCGGCTTGAACACAGAGACAAGAATGGATAAATGGATATTTGGGATCCCCATGCAAGAATGGGTTCCACTTGGTTAGTAACAATAATTGGAACACCCACATCGGAAATAGAAACATCCATATCAGAAGTAGAAGCAATGGAATCATTGGGAATAGATGCGATCTTTGGTGTGTCGATGTATTTGACCTATTCAAAGTATGTTCATTTCTTAAGGGAATACTTCTACGAGGGTATCCATTGTCTAGTGGGCATAGTCTTAGCGGTTTGAGAGTAAGCCCGATTATTCTTATGACCAAAAGGTATCCAATAATAAACTATCTTTATAAATGTTCTTCCTGTGGGCTTCCTTGTTTTCTAACAATCTTTCGTTTTGCCTTTTTGTCTTCATTGCACGATTATTAGCATTAACAATTTTAATCGGGCATTTGCGGATTAGACAAAGCATTCACACCACATTCATGATTAGCACCAGAATTCAAGCAAACATCATTACAAGGTTTGCAAATAGTATCGAATGAATTAATTACAAGACGGCTTAAGGCTAATACTAGAATCAACACGATTAGTTTTATTCAACACAAGCTTAAAGTTCCTAGATTGGTCTTCTACTCTCTTCCAATGCACATTCTTAGCTTGCAAGGTCCTATCATTCCTTGTATTGTCTTGAGACTTTGACTTGCTCGCTTTAAAGTCAGCGATTACTCACTGTAGGGAATGGGAACATTAGTTGGTTGATCTAACTTTTGCATTCTGAACGATGTGCAAGGATCGAACTACTAGAAGGCACATTAGTGTATACTTAGTGATTTGAGCTATTTGAGGCACACTAAAGTTCACCTTCTTAGCACTAACATATGAATCGAACTACTTGAAGGAACATTAGTGTTTACTTTCTTAAGGCGGGCATAGAGCGGATTTCCTCGCTTGGCACTAGGCATAGAATAAGGCTTCACAGCTTTGCCTTTTCACCTAAGGGTTTTGGACATGTTGCAATTACACATTCAGCAACTCTTGAGATGTTTGCCCCGAGGCAAGCAAACCTAGTTTCACTATCAAGAGGTTTGTTAATGAAATCCTCTTCAACAATCTCACGGAGACATTCTAGACTGTCCTTAAGGTGAGCACAGTAGTCATGAAAAGCATGTTCATTATTCCTAAGATGAGGAGGAATATATTTAATCACGTCAGTGTATTTGCAATCTAAGGGTGACTTTGAGACAACATTCTTATTGAAAACAAGTGACAGTTTCCCATTTCCATGACTTTTTAGATTCTCAATTTCCTTTTGTAAAGACGTTATTTTTTCGTTGTTTTGGTCACGGGTGACTTTTATTGAATCATATAACTCTTTAAAATGTCGTTTAACTTTTTCATTTTCTTCTAGAAAACTCTCGTTTCCTTTTGTAAGGCATTAACTAAGTTTTGAAGATGAAAAGTTTGAGAATTCTGAGAATCTAAAGGAGGAGGCATTTGGGAGCTGTCATATTGTTCTTTTGACCCTTTAATTGAGAGATTTGGGCTTTTAACTTCGATAGTGTTATGATGAGCTTGAATCTGTTCATCACGTTTGTTAATTTAGAAACGCATCAAACTCTGGAGCATTTAAGGATGTCTTGATATTTGAAGTTTTGACATTTTCTTTAAGATGTTGATATTTTAGTTGTAAATTAAAATGCTTTCGGCCTCTAGTTTAGACAAATGTTTAACCAAATTGTGGTGATCATCGGTTCAATTTTCTCGCATAGTTTGGAATTAGTTTTTTCAAGCTCAATGACACGATCATGGGAGACTTTCAGGGCAATAGATAATTCATGAAATTGGGAAGCATTAATAGAACAATTTGTAGCAGTGAAAAACACATCTTGAGCAACACATTCAGATATCATATTCTCATTCAGTGTATGCAAGTTCTTCCTTTCAATCTCATTATATTTTAATGCTCGCTCATAGTCACTAACCTCGACTATCATAGCATCAAATTCCTTTTCCATTTCTTTAATGTCTGAATTCATTCCCTTTTTAAGACTATCAAAGTGATCTTTTAGTTGTTTAAAGAAAGGCATGACTTGATTAAGTAACATTCTTTAGTTTACTCAAAACCTCTTTCTCCTTGATTATACCAATGGGTGTGATCCTTTTCTTGCAAGTTTTCTCAAAATCAACAAATAGTTGAAAGATAACATATTGATTGATTAAGGTCTTGCTTTTAGTGGCAATTGTTCTAGGAACTAGATGCATTGGTGTATTTGGAGGATACCGCTTCTAGGCATTTTCCAAAGGGGGTTGGTTTCAACAATATTTTCAGCTTTACGCTTATCTAAATCCATTTTCCAGAACACTTGTTCGGGGAGTTAACAATGTCTGAGGCTTAAACTTGTTTAAGGCAATCCAATTCTCCTTTTGTAATCATGGGGGTGTGATGATTACTTTCTTTTCTTTACATTTTGGATCAGCAAGTTTCTTGTTTAACTTTTCCCTAGTGATTTCATCAGATTTCTTATCTTCCTCTACGTGCACTCAGTAGCAACTAGGTTTTGTCTGGGTTTGAGTTTCCTTGCCATCATAAAGAACCTTATGAGCATTTCTAGCCTTTTAATGACCTCTGGATTTGGTTCCTCAACAAGGGAATGCTATGCTTATCGCTTAGGACTCTATGCTTAGTGATCATGTGAGAAGTCTAATGGTGTTTCCTTATGCGTACAACTTATTTTCAAGCTTGTTTTCAAGGTTTTTAGATTAGAAAAATCATTCAAAAGTTTTGATTCCTTAGCTCTGAATTCTTGCTTAAGCATTTTAACATTTTCTTGAAGTTCTTGTTTTTGCTTAGCAGTTTTGAAAGTTTTTCTTGTAGGAGTTTAACTCTTGTTTTAATACTTCTTCTACTAAACCTACTTTTCTAATAGTTTATGCGCATTTGGTCATCCATTTCCTGCTTCACGGTTGGTCAACTCAAATTTTGCCGTTGTTCATAAATAGCAACACGGGTTCTTTATAGGCATTTAGTTCGAAACTACGAATCATCGAGAGCACATGCAAAGGTGAATTCATCAAAAACATAATCATTGTTGGCTGCATCAGATAGATGCATCACTTGATATAATTTCACTTTCACTTTGTTTCACATATTGATCATATGGGACAACATTGATATTACCTATGTTTTCAATATTTGATTCAATAGTTTCAGTTGATTGTACTTTGTCATGCATCTTTTTGTACATGGCATCATCATATAGTTTTAATACCTCAGAAATGAGTTTGTCTTTGGATGGACCAGCTTGTGGTGGAGATGAGATCTTAGGAGAGAACATTGGAGAAATGCTAGCCATGAAAATTGTTTGGGTAAGGTCCATCATCAACATCAGTCGTTATGCATCACAATCAGCTACTTGAAAGGCATTACGATGATTGTGACCTATCTCTTGAATCGGTTCATCAACATCAGATCATAGGTTTTGGCATTTCTTGAGCGAAATAGTAACTCCTCTTCATCCAAAGCTTCTCCATTGTCTTGAGCTTGTACTAGTAGCATCTTATCCTCGGAAGTACTTTCGGCATTCGTGGGCGTTTTGGAGATGTACATTTCCTTGCAATGTGTCCCTCACCACCACAGTTATAGCATTTGATCGGCTTAGCTTGATGAAGAGTGTGTAAATACTCATCATTTTTGTTCCTTCTACACTGCAAAAACAGTCAAAAACACTTTGAAAAGTCTTAAAAAGACAGAAAAAATATTTAGGACGTGTTTTATCAAAAATTGTCAAATCTAATCCCTGGTTAGTCAAAACAATGTAATTTTTCATAAAAGGCCCTCAGGGATTTTCAAAGTGTCAAAAATTAGCCTTATAAAGTTAGTTTTGCAAAATGGCAACTTTGCTCCCTGAAGTTTCAAAGATTGGACAAATTACCGGGACATTTTAATTTGAAAATTATCATTTTTGGTCCTTGGGAAAATTGATCTTGTCAAATATAGTCCTTATGATTAACTTTTGAAAATTACATTTTTGGTCCCTCAAGATTGGTGGAATTGTAATTTTGGTCCTTGTGTAAACACCACAACCCAACCGGACCTAAAATTACTTAACCCAAAATATAATACAATAAACCCAAGTCAACCCTATCCTCCTTCCCTCCTCCCAAAACCCGGAAAAGAAATACCAAACAATCATGTCTCCCATGTTTCCATGCCTTTTTCTCTGCTACACGCTTATCTTTCTTTTCCCTCCTATAAGCCCATTACCCTCTTCACGTGATGCAATCCAAGCTGGCAATCCACTATCACATTTTCCCGCCAAAACTGAGTTAAAGGGCTAAGATTACTTCCACTCAATCCAAGGGTTGGAAAATGGTCAAAAGAAGTCAAGAATGAAGAGAGAAGACAGAAGTTATCTTTGGTATAAATAGGAGAAGTAGGATTAGTGTAAATTTTGTCTAGAAATTATTGTTCTAGTCCCATTTTAGTTTTCCTGCAATTTAATTTCAATGTACTTTTGATTTGATCAATTCAAGTTAATTTCTGTTTACTTTCTTCATTACATGGTTCATTCAATTTTATGCAAGTTTTAATTTATTGTTCATGTTTGAGTAATTTATTTAAGGTATTCTGAATGTTGTTTTAAGATCGGTTTTAGTTTTGGTAGTGGTGCAAATTAAGCTTTTAAAGTCTCAAGCAAGGATTGTTGAAAGCTTTTCTTATTTACGCCATAAAGCGGTGTTTGGGTCGAGTTCTTACATAGTCAAAAATCCATTTTACCGTTTGACCGTCTAGTCAAGTTCCTTTTTGTTCCAAATTGTTCATTTTAACTAGGTTAAGTGTAATTCTTCACATGTGTATCAAATGGTTTTAAAAAGCTAGTTTTTGAACTATGCATACAGGATTCTTCTGTTCCTTCCCACTTTCTCTGCTTATTTGGTTTTGAAATCTTGCAAATTCAGTTTCTATTAAGTCTTTGTCACCTCATCAAACTTAGGTTTCAGTTTCAAGCATTAAAATCACTTCTAGCATAAGTAAAATAGATTTTGATATATCGCCTTTGAGAGTTTTGGTTACTGTCTCACCGCAAGCCACATTGTACGACTTATTTATAAGCTTTACACATTATTACCCACCAATTAGCATTTTAGGACATTTGCTTTGTGCTAACTCGATTTTTGTAGCTTGCTCCTACTTTTGAAGTCTATCTCTTAGCTTAAAAATAGGCTCCAAGTTAGCCTCATAAAATTTGTTTTAGCCCTGCACATCAGCACCATTGGAGCCTTTTCACAAGCTTATTACAAGCTCGTGAAGGCCTCTTGTAAGCTAGGTACGGGGGTAATTGATAGGTGGGTTGGTGGACTCCTTAAGCTCAGAAGTTCGAAAGCTATATCGCCCTCTAGCTTATCCAAAGTAAGCTCTAAAGGTACCCATGAGCTGTTTGGGACTACAAGTTATTCGGCAACCATTCCACATCGATTGTACTTCCTTTTGTCGAATGCTTATTAGGTCTTTTTGCTGGCTTATTTGGGTCCTTTGTTGCCCTTTAGATAAATCAGTAGAATTGATTCCTTTGCGACTTATTTAGTGCTTATTGTAGGTACCTTAGTGCTTAAATCTCTCATTAGTTAGCTTAGGACTCCCTAGATTAGCCATTCTAGCCAACTGTTTTTTCCCTTAAACTAGCTCTTTGTAGCTTAAAGTAGTTTAAATAATTCTGTTATAGCTTATTTGTGAACCAATTTTGGCTCACCTTATCGCTTATTACGTATCTGTCCAAAATCGATTAGCAAAGGGTGTGTTTGTGAGGATCTGTCGGACCAAGCGACTTATTGGGAAGGTTTCTTAAAAGGGTCTTTTACAAAAAAAGCAATCTTAGTCCTTATTTGGTTTCCAACAACAAAAAAAGAAGTGAAAAAGTGATTTTGGCCAAACTTTGTGGAATTTTCACGGATTCATTATAAGTCCATTTGAGCTCAAATTTGGGATACAAGATCTTTGGTTGGTTGTGAACATCATGGCTATTTTAGTTTATTTTTAGAAATTTTTCTATCTAGCTTATATAGTGCTTAAAGTAGGGCCTTAGAGGCCGTTTGGCATATAGTTATTAAAATCTGGTCGCGAGTTTTTTTTCTGTAGCTTGTGCTTTTTACTTCCCAATTAGTTGCATTAGCTCATTTTAGGTTAGATTTAGGCTTTAGTAGCTTATGGTAGCTTATAGTTAGCTTTTAGCTTATTACAAGTGCTTATTCAAACTGCTTATTCGCCCAATTCAGCTTATTAGTGGGCTTATCTAACTTTTATATTTTTCTAGGCTTAGAATAATATGTTAGATTTTCCTGTAAAGTCTCATAATTTTTACTGTTCATTTGTTATTTTTCTTAATTTTAATTAGTTTAAATTAGTTTTTTAATTAATAATAATTATTTAAAAAGTCTAAAAAATATATTTTCAGTTTTAAAATAACTTTTACAATATTTTAGATTTTTCTAAGTCATAATTTCACTTTTATAGCTTTATTTCATATTTTCTTATATTTTAGGGTATTATTAAATAGTTAAAAATAGTTTTTAATTAATAATAATTAGATAAATAGTTTTAAAAATAATTTTCTTTTTCTTAAAATTTTCTGTTATTATTAGAATTGTTAAAAAGTAATTTTCATTTTCATGAGTCTTTTAGTTTTCTGATTTCACATTTTTATTTTACACGTTTACGTTTGTTTTAGTTTAAGTTTTACGTTTTTAGGTTTTAATCGTTAAACGTTTTTTTTAGAATAGAATTAAAATGAATTCAACGTCTTTATTAGATTTAATTTCCTTAGTGTAATCAATCAAACTCTTTTCCGTTCAAATCTCTCGATCACTATTCGTTTGGTGATTCTTAGCGATAGCATTTGGGACATAACGACAGGAAACACTATACTCTCCGATCTTCATTGCATTTGTGTCTAAGTGTTTTAAGTTTCTTACGGTCCCATTCACAAGTGGCCACTTGTGTGAAAACTTGACGATTTAGCACGAATCAAATTTTAGCGCGGCTTTGATTATCTTCCGTCTAGAAGATTAGTGATTTGAATATTCACTCCTTGTTTATACCATCTGTATGTATTTACATTTTCTTATAAAAATCAAAACCCAGATTTTCATTCTTGTTTTTGCAAAATGTTTATCAAAACCAAAACATTCATCTTTACCCTCTTACCCTTTTTGATTCTTTATCCCTTTACCCTCAATCCATTTGATTCTAACTTCTTCTATTCTCATGGAATCTCTCGACTACGACGAATTACGGGACGGTTGAAAAACTGACTTTATCACAAATGTCAAGAATTCGTTGTTCGTGATGATCCATTAATTCATAGGAAATGGAGCGAGAAACCGGGTGACAAAGGACGGTACTTCCATCGATAATGGAAGTGCTAAATACGTCAACCTATGGTTATCCAAAGACCTAACCCTCAATTGCTCCTCAGCCGTCTAGAATTGATCCTAAACTTTCACGATTTACGGTTAAAAGCAAACATGTAGAATTTAGACCGGTGACTAGCAAGAATGACTTACCTAATCTTCCGTTTCTCAAGAACCGAACCGGAAGACCATAGGAAGTGGTGGAAATAGCTAGCTCTCAGAGCACACCACTTGTCCCACCTCCGGATTTTTCAAAATGTTCTTGGAGACTTGATAGTCATTCAGATCACCATGTTGGTTTTGTTGATTCTTTGAATAAACCGATTCCTTATCATAACTATCAAATGAAATCGTTTATTCCTTGTGTCGGTTGTGGTGAGCCTCTTTTGGTTCACCTGCGTTGGATGTGTCGATGTGTACAATGTGGTAATGATATTCATAATGGGAGTTGTTTGTTTTGTGGTTCGAGGAATTCATTTGATTATGATCCTAATCGAACTCATTTAGCGACTCCTCAAATTTTTCCAATTACCCACCATACTTATCTTCATATAATCAACACTTACATTTGTGAATTTTGTGGAGGTCCTCACCAGGATTTGAGTGTCAATCCGGAACACGTTTGTCTATGAGCAGTTTTCCGGTGATGCTCGAACTTTGATTATGACCAATATCCATACAATGCACCCAGACTCAGCAGTTTTATGTGTTGAAAATGGAGGTCCCCAGCGATTGTCAAATAGGGAATCCATTTCCTTGTAACAATCATGACTCTCTCAGGTTTGACAATTTCCAACCTCCACAGCACCATACGGTTCAAACTCCACTTGAGCCGTTGTCTCAAGAAATCTCCCAAAATTTTGAAACCGCAATGAAAACACTTGAGGATATGATGAGTAACTTTAAGAATCAAGTGAGTGGTGAAAAAACCATGGGAGAATTGCTAGCCGAAGAGCGAGAGGCCCGCCAATCTAGGGAAGAATTATTAGTCCTAGAGCATGCAGCTCTAAGGCGTTCCCAATTTCTTAAGGCGACTCTATATGATGATGGCGAGGAGTTTTTATCCTTTTAAAGATAATATTTCTCAACTTCCTCGGTCGGCCATTGATATCCCAGATTGAGATTCCATCTCAAATAAGCGCTATCACACAAGCTCCCACTCACTCTCCGAACATGGGGACGAGCATCTTGACACTTGTTCACGAAAAGGAATCGGACGACTTCATAAAGTCTGGTGTTGAGAACCTTGTCCCAATCCCGAGAGAGTCACAGGGAACTTCTGATCATATGTGTGATTCTCTTTCCTCTCTTGAGTGTTCAAATGATCATTTGGAAACTTTCTCCGATTTTAGCGAAGATTGTGCTTCCTATGGAAACATCGAGTATGTTGAGGCATCACTCCCGTCGATCATCTTCTTGAGGAGTTCACCGATGAACTCACTCACATCAATCCACTTTCATCGGAAGTGATGATGGTTCCTTTGATTTCGAAGCGGTCCGGGAGACAAAGTCTCCTTGATAATGATCGTTCACTCACTTCTCATCCCAACGATTCCAATAGAGAATGTTGATCACTTTGTTACCGAAACATTCAAAGCTACTTTCACCAATCCTCTATTTGAATTGACTCTGAATTAGTTTAATTTCGAGAATCCACTCTTTAATACTCGGCCAGAGGATAGTGATGAGCCCACAATGGAACAAGAGTTCACAATTTCACTTCATGTGAATGATTCTTTTTATGAAGAGTTCTCCGGTGAAATATCTCATGACATATCTCCTCCGGAACATGATCATTTCTATTTTGATCTTGAGGATGATATTAGCTCGGAGGAAGGTGTACTCTATCATACGAGTTTGCTTATTAATGATACTACCCTCACCCTTCCTCCTGATATGTCTACATTTGAGGATGAAGAATGGATCTTGATTGTTATCAAAATCTTTCTTCCTTTCCTCAAATATCTTGTGATTTCTCTTCATCTTCACTCCTTAGGGAATGAAGACACTATCTTTGACCCCGGCATTTTCATTTATCATTTTTGAGCAGGTTCTATGTATATCTCATCGGTGTGGAACTTTCACGTGCTTCAAATGTTTGTCCAAACATCTTGAATGAAAGTCCGATGGAGATTGTCTCTTTCCACTTACTTTCCCCATGAACCAATGAATGCGGGGATCGAATCAAGCTAGCGATTCGGAATCAAAAGCAAGATAGCATGCCATATGGGTTTTCACCCATATTTCTGAATTCTTTCTATCTTTCTACCACCCTAGTGTATGGCGAGTTGCATTTGTTGTATATAAGTCTTTCAAATAATGGCCGTAGTATTTCCCTTTTACGTTCTATGTTTCGGCATAACCGCGGGTACTTTGAATATTGAGGGCAATATTCATTTCTAGTGTGGGGGGGAAATTCTCACGAATTTTATCATGTAATTATACCACCCAATTCCCCAATTTTTGGCCAAAATTTTTTTGGAGTAAGTGTTACTTACTCGGCTTATGGTTATCGATCCGCCATGTCTAATAAACAAAAGGATTGGCTAATCGAGGAGCAAACGGCTCTTGGTAAAGATATCTCAAATCCGTTGACGGCTTGCAATTTGCCCAAAATTGTATGGTGTTGAGCTCACCATATCTTTAATTAGTGAAGAGTTGGCTAGCCCGCAAGTTTATGGCTTGTGGTAAAGGCGGTGGAAAAACCATAATTGGTAATCGACTCACCAAAGATAATATTGATAATTTATCTAAGAGTTGGCTAGTCCGAAGCAAGCGGCTTTTGGTAAAGATAAATCAAATCCGTTGAAAGCTGGTGATTTGCTCAAAATCATTTGGTTATCATTGTACCAAGGTTCTTACTTGAGCTGAAACATTTGGCTACTCCAGAAGTAATGGCTTTTGGTAAAGAGATTCAAATCCATTAAGTTTTCAAAAATGATTGCTAGGGACTAGCAATAGTTTAGTGTGGGGGATTGATGAGTGTGTAAATACTCATCATTTTTGTTCATACACCTGCAAAAGCAGTCAAAAACACTTTGAAAAGTCTTAAAAGAGAAAAATATTTAGGCTGTTTTATCCAAAAATTGTCAAATCTAGTCCCTGGTTAGTCAAAACAATGTAATTTTTCATAAAAGGCCCTCAGGGATTTTCAAAGTGTCAAAAATTAGCCTTATAAAGTCAGTTTTGCAAAATGGCAACTTTGCTCCCCAGTTTCAAAGATTGACGAAATTACCGGGACATTTTAATTTGAAAATTATCATTTTTGGTCCTTGGGAAAATTGATCTTGTCAAATATAGTCCTTATGATTAACTTTTGAAAATTACATTTTGGTCCTCAAGATTGGTGGAATTGCAATTTTGGTCCTTGTGTAAACACCACAACCCAACCGAACCTAAAATTACTTAACCCAAAATATAATACAATAAACCCAAGTCAACCCTATCCTCCTTTCCTCCTCCCCAAAACCGAAAAGAAATACCAAACAATCATGTCTCCCCATGTTTCCCCATGCCTTTTTCTCACGCTACACGCTATCTTTCTTTTCCCCCCTCCTATAAGCCAGTACCCTCTTCACGTGATGCAATCCAAGCTGGCAATCCACTATCACATTTTCCCGCCAAAACTGAGTTAAAGGGCTAAGATTACTTCCACTCAATCCAAGGGTTGGAAAATGGTCAAAAGAAGTCAAGAATGAAGAGAGAAGACAGAAGTTATCTTTGGTATAAATAGGAGAAGTAGGATTAGTGTAAATTTTTTCTAGAAATTATTGTTCTAGTCCCATTTTAGTTTTCCTGCAATTTAATTTCAATGTACTTTTGATTTCAGTCAATTCAAGTTAATTTCTGTTTACTTTCTTCATTACAGTTCATTCCAATTTTATGCAAGTTTTAATTTATTGTTCATGTTTGAGTAATTTATTTAAGGTATTCTGAATGTTGTTTTAAGATCGGTTTTAGTTTCAGGTAGTGGTGCAAATTAAGCTTTTAAAGTCTCAAGCAAGGATTGTTGAAAACAGCTTTTCTTATTTCTCGCCATAAAGCAGTGTTTGGGTCGTTCTTACATAGTTAAAAATCCATTTTTACCGTTTGACCAGGTCTAGTCAAGTTCCTTTTTGTTCCAAATTGTTCATTTTAACTAGGTTAAGTGTAATTCTTCACATGTGTATCAAATGGTTTTAAAAGCTAGTTTTCCGAATCATAATGCAAAGAAATTGATCTTGTTCCTTCCCACTTTCTCGACTTATTTGGTTTTGAAATCTTGCAAATTCAGTTTCTATTAAGTCTTTGTCACCTCATCAAACTTAGGTTTCAGTTTCAAGCATTAAAATCACTTCTAGCATAAGTAAAATAGATTTTGATATCCGCCTTTGAGAGTTTTTGGTTACGTCTCGTAAGAAGCCACATTGTGCGGCTTATTTATAAGCTTTACAGGTCATTAATACCACCAATTAGCATTTTTAGGACATTTCTTTGTGCTAACTCTGATTTTTGTAGCTTGCTCCTACTTTTGAAGTCTATCTCTTAGCTTAAAAATAGGCTCCAAGTTAGCCTCATAAAATTTGTTTTTAGCACATGACATCAGCTGACCATTGGAGCCTTTTCACAAGCTTATTACAAGCTCGTGAAGGCCTCTTGTAAGCTAGGTACGGGGGTAATTGATAGGTGGGTTGGTGGACTCCTTAGCCTCGAAGTTAGGAAGCTATATCGCCTCTAGCTTATCCAAAGTAAGCTCTAAAGGTACCCTGTGGCTTTGTTTGGATTTCTTTATTCACGAACCATTCCATCGATTGTACTTCCTTTTGTCGAATGCTTATTAGGTCTTTTTGCTGGCTTATTTGGGTCCTTTGTTGCCCTTTAGATAAATCGGTTAGAATTGATTCCTTTGACTTATTTAGTGCTTATTGTAGGTACCTTAGTGCTTAAATCTCTCATTAGTTAGCTTAGGACTCCCTAGATTAGCCATTCTAGCCAGCTGTTTTTCCCTTAAACTAGCTCTTTGTAGCTTAAAGTAGTTTAAATAATTACAGTATAGCTTATTTGTGAACCAATTTTGGCTCACCTTACGCTTATTGATATCGTCCAAAATCGGTTAGCAAAGGGTGTGTTTGTGAGGATACGTCGGGACCAAGCGACTTATTGGGAAGGTTTCTTAAAGGGTCTTTACAAAAAAAGCTTAATCTTAGTCCTTATTTGAGTTTCCAACAACAAAAAAGAAGTGAAAAAGTGATTTTGGCCAAACTTTGTGGAATTTTCATGGATTCATTATAAGTCCATTTGAGCTCAAATTTGGGATACAAGATCTTTGGTTGGTTGTGAACATCATGGCTATTTTAGTTTATTTTTAGGAATTTTTCTAGCTAGCTTATATAGTGCTTAAAGTAGGGCTTAGAGTAGTTATATAGTTATTAAAATCTGTGTGAGTTTTTTCGTAGCTTGTGCTTTTTACTTCCCAATTAGTTTCATTAGCTCATTTTAGGTTAGATTTAGGCTTTAGTAGCTTATGGTAGCTTATAGTTGGCTTTTAGCTTATTACAAGTGCTTATTCAAACTGCTTATTTGCCCAATTCAGCTTATTAGTGGGCTTATCTAACTTTTATATTTTTCCTAGGCTTAGAATAATATTTTAGATTTTCCTGTTAAGTCTCATAATTTTTACTGTTCATTTGTTATTTTTCTTAATTTTAATTAGTTTAAATTAGTTTTAAATTAATAATAATTATTTAAAAAGTCTAAAAAATATATTTTCAGTTTTAAAATAACTTTTACAATATTTTAGATTTTTATAAGTCATAATTTCACTTTTCTAGCTTTATTTCATATTTTCTTATATTTTAGGGTATTATTAAATAGTTAAAAATAGTTTTTAATTAATAATAATTAGATAAATAGTTTTAAAATAATTTTCTTTTTCTTAAAATTTTCTTTTATTATTAGAATTGTTAAAAGTAATTTTCATTTTCATGAGTCTTTTAGTTTTACGATTTCACATTTTTATTTTACGTTCGTTTGTTTTAGTTTAAGTTTTACATTTTTAGGTTTTAATCGTTAAACGTTTTTTTTTAGAATAGAATTAAAATGACTTCAACGTCTTTATTAGATTTAATTTCCTTAGTGTAATCAATCAAACTCTTTTCCGTTCAAATCTCTCGATCACTATTCGTTTGGTGATTCTTCGCATATTTCGGGACATAACGATCAGGAAACACTATACTCTCACGATCTTCATTGCATTTGTGTCTAAGCCGTTTTAAGTTTCTTACGATTACCATTCACAAGTGGCGGCTTGTGTGAAAAACTTGACGATTTAACACGAATCCTTGACCTTGATTTCCATTCCTTCCCGACTGATTTGCCACATATTCTCTGACTCCACCTCTTCCTTGTCTGTCTTTCTTGAACTGGCGCACCATGACTTTCCCATCTCGACTAGAGCATGATTGTGAAGATTGGAAGCGATTCGATTTCATGTTGGTGTGAAGGCGGTTGGTATGTGGACTGAGTGTCAAGTTTTGTTTAACCATAAAGGCCAGTTGAGTAATGAAGTGTCAAGTGTCCCACGGCATCAGATCGGCTTGTTTGAATCTTGGATCTGGAATGAGTTTGTGTTTGCCATCACTCATGGGTATAACTTGAGATGCTTTGGTGGTGATTCCAATGTTTGAGTAGAAGGCAGTTGAATCATTTGATGAGCTTGTCTCTCCGGGATTTGTTTTGAATTGTTCAAGAATCCTCTTTTCAAACATGGCATGTCTCTCATTATGAAGAAGGAAGGCATAGAGTTGCTCATAGTTTGTATTCTTCAATCCTTTAGTGAGCTTCACGAAGTGACAAACTTGTGCCATTAGGGTTCATGTTGTTCACAAATTTTGAGTTCAGCTGAATGTTAGGCATAGTCATTCAGATGTTCCTCATATCATTAACAAGCTTGTGGAATCTCACATAGTACTCATAAACACTCTCATCCGGTTTCATCTTGAAGTGTTCAAATTCATCATAGAGTTGTGATTCTCTGTCTTCCATAGTTAATTCTGAAACTGAGAGAAGCATCTTGACATTATCCCACACCGCCTTGGCCGGTGTTGTGATTGATCAACTTGTAGATATCTTTTGGAAGACCTTGAAGTATGATGTTAGAAGCCCCGATATCAGCATCGAATCTCTTTTTCTCCTTATCATCAAGCTCATCATATGTCTTTGGTCTGTCAATTCCATAGATCATTGTTCCATCTTCAATTTGTATCAATTAAGTCTCTAGTTGTCTCAACCTTATATGGTCCTTCATCAATGGATTTGAGAATGTTGATTCCATTTTCCTTTCAAGGCAGTACAATGATTCGTTGAGCCCTAGAGTCGTAGTCAGTTCATCAAGCATGGGTGGGCGAGTATCTGAACAGCCTACTTGAACATCCTTGGCAACAGATGGAGATGATTGTAGAAACTTTGGTAGACATGATGACAAATTAAACGGGATTTTATAACTCTATGATTAAACCGGAAATAGATTCTTTCACGGGATTTTACTAAATCAAGAGAAAACCGTAAAAAAAATCACCCAAGTCGCTAGAAAATTATGCACCAAGTCGCTAACTGCTAAGTCGCTATTCCACCAAGTCGCTAAAGTTCCAAGTCGCTAAACAAAAGACAAAATTAAGTCGCTAAATAGCAACTCGCTAAGCCTCTGAGTCGCTAGCAAAATTTTGGCGACAATTCGCTAAGATACAAGTCGCTAAAGAATCAAGTTGCTAAATAGCAACTCGCTACTTACCAAGTCGCTAACACCAAGTCGCTAAGATACAAGTCGCTAAAGAATCAAGTCGCTAAATAGCAACTCGCTACTTACCAAGTCGCTAACACCAAGTCGCTACCCGTAGTGGAGAATCCTCTACTTGTACTGTTAGTCGCTAAGTCTAAGTCGCTAACTCCACAAACTGTAACTCGCTACAAAAATGTAAAGCAAGTCGCTAGCAAGAAAAGTAATACGTAGGTCAAGTCGCTAGCAAGAAAACTTCACAAACATCACTTTTCAATCCAAAAACAACCCAACCAAGATGATTCAAGCTTACCAAATGAAAACCTAAACACTTGTGATGATTCTAAACAAAAAAGTACTAACAAAATCCAAGCTTTAACACAAGAAATCAACCAAATGATGCACAAACCACTAAACTTTTTCAAACTCAAAAACCACCTAAAACCCACTAGAAATCCAAAGATGTGCAAGATATGATCTAACCATGGCTCTTGATACCAATTGTAAGTTATTGGATTTCACATACACATCAAACCATTAACACAAGTAGGCGTACAAGAGTGTTTTAGAGAGAGAAAGTTAAAGGTTTAGGGAACTTAGTGAGAGAAAGTGAAAGATATTATTATGAGCTCCAACTCTCTACCTTGGAAGGTAGAGAGTATTTATAGTCTTACAATAAACCGCCACACAACGGGCTGTGGATCAGGCATACAGTGGGTAAAGACCCGTCCGTCCTCCACGGTGTTACAAAACTAAATACTACTTAACATAAAAGTACTATGACTACGAGCTTTCTAACGATTACATATACTTGAGGTGACCGACTCTTTAATACCTGGAATTTCTAATTCCTAACACACATATAAGAATATATATATATATATAGGGTCCGGATCTAGAGAAAAGTATAATTAGATAGAAAACTGAGAAAAAAAGTTATAGGGTAGATTACGAATATAGTTGAAAGTTCAGGGTAGAAAATGGAAAAAACACAAAAAAGAAAGAACCGTCATTTTTCTTTTAATATTGATACAACCACACAGTCTGTATTCAAACACACACACACACCGATTCAAACACACACTCACTGTCACCACCAGTGGCGGACCCAGGATTTTAGAGGGCGGGGGGCAAAAAATTTTTTTTTGATAAAATTTGTGATGAACTTTAATAAAACGGTCATAAATTTTTTTTTACACTAGAAACTGGTTTTTTTTAGATTAAAATAGAAATATAAGGATTTTACATTGTTTGATCTTAAGGTGGGGGGCAATTTTATTTTGTAATGGGGTGCACTTTAATAAAATGGTCATAAAATTTTTTTTTACACTAAAAATTGATACTTTTTGGCGAACCATGGAGGGCACCGCCCCCCCTAACCTCCATGTAGTTCCGCCCCTGACCACCACCACCACCGTCGCCGCCATCACTGTCACACCACTATCGGTCAAAAAAACACATAATCCGATCAAAAAACACACATACTCCGATCAAGAAACCCTAAAAAGCTATCAAAATCAAATAAAAATCAGATAAAAAATCGTGGATGCGCTAATTTTATTTCGATCTTCAGAAAAATGACAAAAATGAATTTAGGAATCGTAAGTGAACCAAATCCGATCATCAGAAAAAAAAAAAAAACAACAGTAAGTGTTTACATGTTTTTTAATTTTTATGTTATTTTAGTGCATCTTTGTGTAAATTATAAAATAATTGTTGTTATTGTTGAATGAAATGATATATTAAGGCATATGTATGTATAAAGTTACAATTTAGTGCACCTCTCTTAATAGTATGTTACAACAATTGTTTGTCTGAAATATATGCATCACGATTCATGTTATTGCATCTGTTAGTATGATTAGAGAATCATATTATAAGTTAGGGAATGCATTTTTTTTATTAGCGCATCTAAAATAAGCGTTAGCGCATATGTTAGTATGATTAGGGCTTCATGCGACTTGTTACAACATTTGTTTGTACAATTAGTGCTTAAAAAAATGAGTTACAACATCTCTGTTTATTATACAAGAATAATGTTAAGTTAGGGAATCTTCTTGTTTTCTTATTGCATCAAAAAATGTATTATGACATTTGTTAGTATGATAAGTGCATCAGGAATAGTTTTACAATATCTGTTAGTAAGACTAGGGCATCAAATGACTTGTTATGGCATCTGTTTGTGCGATTATTGCATCAAAAATATGTTTAGTGCATCGTTATACATATTAGAGCATCAATGAGTATGTTTAGGGCATCATTGATTATGATTAGTGTATTGTTAAATATATTAAGGCATCGGTGTGTATGTGTGTGTGTTTAGTGTATCTATTTGTATGTTTAGTACATCTGGTTGTATGTTTAGTGCATCGATGAACATATTCGATCATCAATGAGTAAGATTAGTCTAGTGCATCGTCAGACTTATTAAGGCATCATTGTGTATGTTTAGTGCATCATTGGAACTACTTGGCATCTGTTGGTAATGTTTAGCGCATCGTTGGAACCACTTGTGCATCTGTTTGTATAATTAGAGCATCGATGAACATATTAGGGAATATATGAGTATGATTAGTGCATCGAAAAGGTCGATATTGGGGCATCTATGAGTATGATTAGCGCACCAATCTGTATGTGGTGAACTATTGTTAAAAAGGTATTATTTTCTAATCATGGTTAATTATAAGTAGAAAAAACAACCAATCCCCCTAAACACAATATCAGAGGTTCATGTGGCTTTTGACACTGTTGACATGTCTCCTTTGTAGCTAACCTTTTTTATTTTACCTTATATTGATCTATCATTATCAAAAGACATTTCAAATTGACTTGATTGTACGAAAAAGTAGGTGTTAGATTGGAGGACACTAATTTCTTTCATTCTTGATTGACAGACTGTTCGTAGGGGTACAAATGGTGGTGTGACAGTAGCTGGTCTTCAAGCAGCTGCAGTCGTAGGAACCGTCATTGGACTAGCATTCGTTTTACCTTGTCTCTTTACAAAGAGTTGCACCAACGATGCGTTTTTGAAGCAGCTACTAGTGATACTTGTTTCTGCTGAAGCAGGAATTGCAGAGAGTCTAATTGATTCAATTTTGGGATCAACGCTGCAATTTAGTGGATGTAATAAGGTACTCCCTCAAGCCAATATGTATATTCAGTGAATACAACTTTCTAAATCTTTCTTTGAAATCGTATTGTTTTCAATTTTTTATAATCATATTCACCACATCGTGTACTTGTACTATTTTTAATGGCCAAAAAGTCTCTGTTTGCATGTTTAATGCATCCATTTACAAGTTTAATGCATCTGTTTGGACAAATTAGTGCATCCATTTGCACGCTCTTGATTCAGTAGAGTGTACCATCTAGTCTTGCTATATTGCCATGTAATTAAATCAAGAATTGTTGATTCATACTACTACTAGTTGTGTGCAAAATTTAGTTCACTTTCTTATTTCATTTTTGTTTGTTCTAGTGTAGTTTTAGGAGTAAGATTCACCTCGAGTAATTAGTTACCGAGTTGGTTTCACCACTGAGTTTTAAACTTTAGTGAGGCGTTCTGTCGACGTTCCAAAATAAGTAGTATAGTGTCAAAATTGAAAATAATGCTTAGTAATAGGGTGAATTCAATACTACATAACCTGTTTGAAGTTGATCTAAGTGGCTAATGTGTTATCTTGTTGCAGCGAGCAATTAATGCATCGGTTTGTATAATTAGTGCATCAAAGAGAAGATACAATGTGGTTCTTACATTTGATTTCTTGATCACCTTTTTTATATGAAGATAAGAGGTTTAATTAGCAGCTAGAAACAAAAGAGTTCATATTTTTTTTAATACAATACAGAACAGACTCGGTTTTTCCTTTTATATTTTATCAATGTAAACAATTGAGTATATATTGGGAATCTTTCAATCTATTTAACCTGTTTATAGTTATCTAGGTTCTTAAATATCAACTAAATACGTTTCAATTGGAGATATAATATTAAACTTCTATGTAAACAATTGTTTAACATGATATTAAACTTCTATTTGTAGGTTGTAAGTAACGGTGCAGAAGCTAAGGAAGACATCTGGACTCGAACCTACGGATAGAGTGGAGGTGTACTTCAAATCACTGGATGAAGATCCATTTTTTCCGGCCCTTATTTTAAATCTGGTCAAGTTTCCCTTCTTGACTACTCGGCATATTTCTAGAGGAAGCAAGCTGCCAATTCGGAAGTACAACCCAAAATCAAATGTTCCTTTTTTTTAAAGTGAATTGTAGGAATCAAACTTGGCTTTAAAGGGTTAGTGAGTTATTGGTATAATTACTGTTTTATCTAAAGTTCTTTCATTTAAGGGGTTAGTAAGTTATTGTTTGGGACCACTTAGATAACAATGATGATGCTTTTATACTTGAAGGAGCAAGAGGAGAAACAAAGGCAGAGGCTGCTGCAAATTATGTGCTCGTACTGTTTGACACACAACCTGCGTATGATTATTCACCCACATAATCATTGGATGACTTTAAAGGTAATGCAGATGTTATTTTGTCTATTAACAGCATCTATTTGCTTTATCTTCCTAAATCTGCTAACGGGTTGAAATCCTGCTTATGAGGCTTGGTTGATTCAAACAATCAAACATGTCATTTTAAGTTTTGTGGACTTTTGTGAAGATATGAGTATGTCAAAATCCTAAAATCTTTATGGAACGGACTTATTTAATTGTATCCACTTGAGGTACTTTAGTGCATCTGTTTGAGGTACTTTAGTGCATCAATGAGTATAATTAGTGCATCTTTGGACATATTATTTTCATTTTGCTTGTTTTGTGACTAACTACATGCCTACAAATTTGAAGAGGAAATAGATTAGTTCTGCCTCAACTTATGCTGCAACTTTTAAATGTCTTGATGCTCATGGGATAAAATCAGCAGTATTGTATCCGACTGTAAATGTAGATCATTTTAGCCACCATATGCAAATTGCATAGCCTACATTCTATCATCTGATATTGCCAAATTCATTGCATCAAAGTTTGAAAATCACAAGTTGAAGTTATTCAAGATGCAAGATGTGAGTATGGGAATGTGGTAGAGCAGTTCAACAGTACAAAACGTGTGGAATATGTACACAGTTTGAAGTTTTTCTAGTTTGGTTGCATTGAAGATTATTATACAGCACACTATCAATCTCCGAAACAAATGCTATGCATGTGGAACAAGTTACAACTTCATGGCCGGCCTCAATGTTGCAACATGAGATGACACCCACTCATTTCCTTGATCATGATTAAGATGACAATGACACATAGCTTCAGGAAAAAGTGTGGGCCAATAAAGAAAGGTCCTTTTAGGATTCTTTGACTATTTTTGTTTCTAATCTTCCCTTCTTTCTTAGATGGGTTTTTGAATCTTTTTCGTTGTAATTTACTGTAGAACTTGAACTAGATGGAAAGTTTTTTTTGGATTTTAATCTAAAAGATACATCTTTCCCATTTTTAGTAGTAATCTTTTGTTGGTGATGTATGTGCGAGGTGTAAAATGATGGTTTTAAGCACACTTTTGATAAGTTATGTCCTGTTCAGTAGGCTTTATATGGCGAAACTATTTAACTTTCACCATTTTTGCTTCAAAATTTCATCATGTAATCTATCAAGTCCTGTTTAGTAGAATTGTTATGCAGTGTTTAATGGTTGTTAAACCAACTTCCTTCATGTAATTAATCAAATCCCTTAACCCTATTTAGTATACAAAGTCTATTTCAAAAATTTAAGACAAAGGTAAAGTATCTTTCAAGACTAAAGAAAGCATTAGTAGACATTAATGTTGTAGTTAATGTTGTTAATACAAATAAGCCGTAAAAATGTTTATTTATATTTTACGATCTTCTAATGTTTTGTCGATAACAAATGTAAAATCATTTTAACGAAACAAATAAAATACGTAAATGGTTTGTGCCAATAGTTTACTAACACACTTACATTTTCATATAAAACACTAAGCAAGTAATATTGTTTACAACTTATAGAAATGCATATGTATAATAACTAGTGTTTACATAATATGAATATGTACTTATATATACTTAGTATATATTGTAATGGGTAAAAATCTAAGTACTTGACCCATTGACAAGATACATTGAATATAGTTGGGTAAAATCCAAAGACCCATGATCCATACCCATGGAGCTTGATCCATTACCCATGACCCATTACATGACATCATGCATGAAGTCATGTTGGGTATAATCCAAGGACCATGACCCATGCCCCATGATCCAATTTCTAGATACATTGCATCGTGTATAACCCAAGGTTCATAACCCATAACCCATGACCCGGTTTGCAACCCAAAATCTGGACTTATGCTGACCCAGATGCCGGATCCCTTAGATTGCACTAGCCGGATCCCTCTGGGAGGGATCCGTGGGAACCAGGGAACAGTAGAGAAAATCGCCTATAAATAGTGAGCCAGTTCTCTCTTGCATCTCATCCCTTTTACACATACTCTCTCTTAGTATTTTAAACTCTCTAACCTCAGATCCAAAGGATCTTTCTATGTAGTTTTGTGTTTGTGTGATTCTTTATGTTCCTCTTAAAGGCGAGATCACCACCTCTTGAAGTCGAGCAAGCTCAAGTCCATGGGTTGCCAAGCTTCGTCATCATCAAGACTACTGAAGTTATCTTGTTGATAGTTCTTTCTTCCCTCCTTAGAAGTGTTGTGTTGAAGGCATAAGTGAAAGATGCCAAAACGGGTCAAGTCGAAGGCATTAGTGAAAGTGCCAAAGGTCCGTGTCGAAGGCATTAGTGAAAGGTGCCGAAGGGTCAAGACAAAGGCATTAGTTAAAGGTGCTGAAGGGTCGTGTCAAAAGCATTAGTGAAAGGTGCCGAAGGGTCGTGTCAAAGGCATTAGTGAAAGGTGCCAAGGGTGTACATTCGATATGGTGCATCGATGTACAAGATAGATTAGTTTGGGTTAAAGGATAGTGAGATCCTTATGATGTTGTTATAAGGAGTATGTCTCCTTTGGGATAGTAGTTGTGTCGTGTTGGGTAGTAGTTCATTCTTTGTAATGGAACTCGGTATCTAGCCTTGTACCAGATAAAGTGTAGGCGACGTTGTGATAGGTTTGGTTCTAACTCGTGGAAGAACCCGATGTCTAGCCTTGTACCAAATAAAGAGTAGGCAACGTTTTGAAGGCTTCTCCGCCACAAGGAGATTGTGTTGTGTAGTGCTTACGAACTCTCGAGTAGGTGACTCGGGGAGTGGAGTAGGGCAAGGAAGGTGTCCTTGTAGCCGAACCACTATAAACACTCGTGTCGTAGTTTTGTGTTTCTCACTCTTTATCTTTGCATTACTTGTTTATATGCTTTACCTATCATCATCCAACACACACATCAAATAGATTGACATAAGTTGATCTAAATAGTTTAAAACAAAGTTTTAATCGGTAAAACTATTCAACCCCCTTCTAGTTTTCCACAATTGGTACCAGAGCTTCTTTACCAAGTTTTTTATAGTATATTGTACTTTAAAAACTTGATACGATCCATGTATAATTGAAAACTACAAAGAAGACATTCTAAAAACAAATACCATGTTTTAAGAACACTTTTGTTGGATGTTGATTGGATGACAACATCAACTTTTTTTTATTTACATCTTATTTTATCTTACAAAATGCACTAACCTTTCTTGTCATTTTGTTTAGTTAAACTCATATTAAGCAAGCCATCAGAATTGCTTGGTAATAAGATTACCTCTTCTAAAAAGGTATCCTAAACTACCAACTAGATCTCGAAAGAACCGATGTTGTCTATTGATACTTTTTGTCAAAAGTAAGGGACACTCAAAATTGCGTTAGAGGTATGATTTTATTAAAACTTATCTTTAAATAACATTAACTTAGAATAAGTATGCTTGCATAGGAACTTATATGGTTATATTAAATTTTATTTCCTTATTTATAATATATGCTTTAGTGATATACGTGGCTTCATTAGAAAACCTTCGTGCATACGTGTTTCTCTTCCATCTAAACCTAGGTATATAAATATATGTTATCTTAACCTAAAAATCAAACCTTTCAAATAATAAAACAAAACACAAATCTCAAAAATTCCTCCTTCCCCATAAAATCCTCTTCGGATCGTTCCAACACCACCAAACCCCATTTTTCAAATCTTCCAATTTCAATATACCTCTCATTCAAACTTCATCTTCTTCCTCATCTCATTTTTTAAAATCAAAACCAAAAAAGATTTCCATCATCATGGTTTACATCGCCTTCGTAATCATCATCATGACACTGATCGCTCTCGTGTACCCCATGAGCAAGTTCTCTCATGGAGACATGTACTTTGTTTTGTTGATCTACATTTTTATTATATATCCAATCCTTTGTATTGCTCTTAGTATTGAAATGAAATATTATTAATGTCTTAGTTTATCTCGTTTATTTCTCATAACATGTTTGTCATATTTCTTTCGTTCGCGCCTTTAAAACCTTGACATGTTTTCGAAATTTACAATGCATGCTTAAGTAGTAAATAGGCTAAAACATATTCCTTTTTATAAACATAAAAGTTGCAAAAAACAATTTTACGTCAAGATCATTTTTCTGTCACACTGCAGATCCACGGATCCCTAACGTTTAACTACCTGGATCCCTTTAAAAGGGAACCGGGAGAACCGTGGACCTGGTGACAGAAACTCATGCAACATAAAAACCATTTCATGAAACTTACCAATAAAAGGAAAAACCCTACTAGAATTATTAGAACAAAGTAAGGTAATTGTCATTGTTAATAAAAATAGAATAGCGAATAAAAACAATCTTAGGATTAAACTAAGACATCATCAATCAAAAATACCTTCATTACTTCATCTTAACTTACTTTTGTAAAATAATCATTTCATGTCTATAGGTCTCATCATGACTCATGAGTATGAGTTTGATCATCAACTCACTTGTGTCTACATTTCTAATATTTCTCTTGAGCCTAAAAAACCTGGCAATCATGTCCGCGGGTTCAATAATCTCGAAACTCGTTGCTTCCATGAATGACGTGTTGTTGAGCTACCTGTACGAATTTAATATTCATCTGGATGGACTTAAGAGACCGCCATTAACAACCCATTTGAGCTTAAGCCAAACTAGTGAACCACCCAACATTTTTATGGAAGTGCTTCTAGAATTGAAGAAATATTATGATTTTTTAATTGCTTGGATTTATTTGTTTGAATGAATCTTGAGCTCATTTTGTTTGACAACGTTTTTATAATGGTGACAAAAATGTTAAGAATCTATACTATATTATAAAGCATTTGGGACATTCCTAAAAAGGAAGGCTTAAAAAATTAAGATTCAACACTTGCTAATAATGGTAAATTTTAATAAGTACATCTATAATAGCATTTGTTGCAACATTTTAAAGCACTTTTTTTAGACATGTTTTTAAAAAAATGATCAAAAAATACAAAGTAAATTAATATAAGAAAAAAAAACGTCCGTAACAATAAATACCTAATAAATGTTTTTTTTTTTAAATATCCCTAATATGAAAAATACTTGTTATTATACATATTGTACAAACTAATAAAAGACACAAATCTTCATACAGTTTATATGTAAACAAGTTGATGGTACACATGGTTAAAAAAAACGGACCGGACCAACAGGTTCAACCGGGAACTAGAGTCACCACGGGTTCGGCTAACCCATAAAAGTCGTCCGAAAATGATATTGTTAAATCAAAAGACTTTAAAAATGCATACTAGATTACAATGTTCAAAAAATATTATTAAATCGCAAGAGTGTATCGAGAATCAACATGTGCGCCTTTTTGAATTTTTTTTAATAAAACTTACCCTAAAAACTAAAAACTTTGTTTTATAAAAATCGAACGATTTTTTCAAAGCAACGGATGCTAAGTGCTAAGTGCTAATACTCTTTAAAGTAACCCACGTGATTTCTTAAATATTTATTTTTACTTATCTTTATAAGTAATCTTTTACTTGTATCATCCATCTATTTGAGACAAATTTAACAAACATTTTTTTGATAACTAAATTTTCTTAGTATAATGTAAGTGATTTTTAAAATTCGCTATGGTATTATTATTTAATGATAACTTACGACTATTGGTCATTGTCAACTACTTTTACCTCACACCTTTACAATATACCTACTACCAACTGAGTATTGTCACCATATCACGTGAATAATCTACAATTTTTATATGAAAATTTTTGTTATTGCATAACATTATTCAAAACTAAAATTGTCGTCATATGTATATCTATTGTATTGTAAAATATAGAACTAAAGAAAAAATTCGCTGAATATTTTAATTGTATAGCGCCCCGTTGCTGCAACGCGCGGGTACCATGCTATTGATTCAATATGTATATACTAAGAGTGATAGAATCTTTGGTGTCTAAAAGGTTGAACAATAAAGTATGAATAAAATGGTGTTCATTTACCATAGTAACTAAAGGAGAAGAAATAAATGACAGTGTGAAAAAAGTCCAAAATGCCCTCACGTTAATATCACATGAAGTGACTTAACGACCGTTAGTGGCAGTCGTTAGAGGGAGGGACAAACGGCGGATAACGTTTGCCACTTAAGGATGGATGGTGCAATTTTTTTGGTCAAAGGATGATTGGCTGCGATCAACGTAAACCACAAAGACGAATGGTGTAATTTACTCTTCTTTTTATATATGTATGCGAAAACTCTTTGAAAAAAAATCAGTTTTCAAGGTGTGGGAGTACTGGTGAGTGTAGGAGGGGAGGTAAAAGGCCAAGTATCATTGTCATGGAGAGATAAGAAATTTAGAGTTTTGGTTCTCGGAGAAGACGATTGATTGGTCTCCATGTTGTGATATTTTTCCTTCGGAGGGATCCTCATTTCCTGCGCCGATTCCTAACGATCCAGCGAACTCGTCCTCTAGTCCTGATGATAAGGAAGATGGGGAGTTTAGTGTGGAAGATGAAGAGATGTTGCATGGGGAAGGTGGGGGTTTCAATACAGAAGTGCATGGGGATAATGAAGGTGGCGGAAAGACGAAAGGTTTATGCTCTTCTTTCATGGATGTAGGCCATAAAGGGCATGCGGTCTTTAATGCTGAGAAGCACATGGAGGACCTGGGAAGTGGTATTCACGCTCCAATTTTTGACTGGAATTTAATAAGTGGTGGGCTTCCTTCTAGGCCCAAGAAGAGACAAAGGGAGTTCGACCCTTTCTCGTTGGACGATTTATTGGGCTTGAATAATGGCAACTTTAACCCGGATAAGGATGGAGGTAGAAACAGTTCGGGTTCGGGTGAAGTATGTGGTACTAGTGGTAACAATAATTCTTTGGACCTCAACACCTCTCCTTTCTTACCCACTGAGTGTTTAAAGAGCCACGAAAATAAAGGAGGTGGTGGGGAGAAACCTTCACCCCGCACGGAGAATGTGCAGGAGATCAACACGGAAATCGATGTCACAATCGAAATTGGAAAAGCTATTGGTCTGGATTTGTCTCAGGCTCGAGAAGAGGTTAGAGGTGTCATTGTGAATGAAGGCATTAATCCCGTTTATCAATGAATTTTTTATCTATTAACATTAGGGGTATTGGGGGGGATAGAAAACCGAAGTGGATTAGTAGTGTGATTAACAGGGAGAATGTGTCTTTTCTAGCTATTCAAGAGTCCCAAAGTAGTGGTGTCAAGGATATTGGCATTCGTAAATTTTGGGGTCGATCGGGTTTTGAGTTCGATTTGGTTGAGCCTAATGGGAGATTAGGGGGCATTATAAGTGTGTGGGATCCTGGTGTTTTTAAAAAAAATGGGTTGTTTTTCTAGAGAGAATTTCTTGGTTGTTTTTGGTCGTTTGATAGGTATTGACTCGATGGTCTACGTGGCAAATGTTTACGCCCCTCAATCGAGAAGGGCTAAAGGTTTGGTTTGGGAGGAGTTAAAGAATTTGAAGGACAGTAATAGGGGGTGCTGGATTATGATTGGGGATTTTAATGCAGTGCGGAATAAAGATGAAAGAAAAGGGTCGAATTTTAAAAACAGTTGTGCTAGAGACTTCAATGAGTTTATTGGTACGGCTGACCTTCACGAATATTTGATGGTCGGAGGTAAGTTTACTTATCTTAAGGAGGATGACAGGGGCAAAAAGATGAGAAAAATTGATCGGTATTTGGTTAGCAGGGATTTTTTCGATAGATGGCCTGTTGCGTGTTTCAGGGCCTTGCCTAGAGGGTTGTCGGACCATAACCCGATTATGCTGTCGTTAGTTGATAAAAATTTTGGGCCTAAGCCTTTCCGGGCTTTTAATTCGTGGCTTGAATATCCTGATTGCGTTAATGTGGTCACTAAGGCCTTGGAGGACTTCGAATATGTGGGGGACCCGTTTCGTAAGCTGGTGTTAAAGTTAAGGTGGTTGCGCAGTAAGCTTAAAGATTGGCGCGACAATTTTGTTTTAAAAGAAAACGTAGAATATGAAATGTGCAGGAAGGAGTTAGAGGAGCTTGATAGGAGTATGGAAGAGAATGATTTGTCGGAAGAGGAAACGTGGATAAGGAACGAATGTCGGAAAAAGTTGGAAGATATTGACATTCGAAAGACCAAGGATTTGAAACAAAGGTCTAGGAATATGTGGGCCGCGGAAGGGGATGGTAACAATCGTTTTTTCCATGGCTTGATCAACAATAGAAAGAGGAGTAATTCGTTTCACGGGTTTACGGTTGATGATGATTGGATTACTAAGCCGAAGTTGATCAAGAGGCACACTTTTGAGTTTTTCAGAAGTAAGTTCAAGGAAGATTGGAAGGATAGACCTATTCCGGATTGTGGCATTGAAAATAAGTTATCTAGGGAGGCGGCTGATTCCTTGGTAAGTCGCTTTTCTAAGGAGGAGATAAAAAAGGCTGTCTTTGGTTGTGGGGAGGACCGGGCCCCCGGCCAGGACGGTTTTACTTTTAAGTATATCAGACACTTCTGGGCGTTTTTTGAAGACGATTTTAGTGCTTGTTTGAGGCTCTTCGAGAAGGTAGGGGTTTCAGTTGGGGTTGCAACTCGGCACTAATCACTCTTATTCCTAAAGTAAGAGATCATTTCCATCTCAATGATTCTGAGGCCTATTACCCTTGTTGGGGTAATATGTAAAGTGGTGTCTAAGGTTCTTGCGAACCGGATCAAAGTGGTCCTGAACGCGAATATCTCGGTCAATCAATCTGCTTTCTTGGGGGATAGGTCGATATTAGATGGGCCGCTGATTTTGAATGAGATTGTGTCATGGGCCAAAAAGCAGAAGAAAGGTATTTTTATTTTAAAGGTGGATTTTAACAAAGCATATGATAATGTTAGTTGGAATTTTTTGATTGCCATTATGTCTCAAATGGGTTTCCCGGACATGTGGTGTAATTGGATTAGTAGCATCCTCTCGTCGGCTAGGTCGGCTGTTCTGGTTAATGGCTCGCCCACCTTTGAATTCCAATGTCAAAAAGGGATGCGTCAGGGCGATCCCCTCTCCCCGTTTTTGTTTTTAATAGTCATGGAGCTTTCTGTATGATGAAGCGGGTGTGCATGGTATTTATGAGGGCATACAGCTCCCTAACAAAGGTCCTTCGGTCTCTCATTTGTTGTACGCCGACGATTGCTCTTTTCTGGGGGATTGGTCGGATCAGAACATTAATAAGATTGCTCGCATCCTTAGATGCTTTTATCTCTGTTCGGGTCTTAAAATTAATATGAGGAAGTCGTTGATTTTTGGGGTTGGAGTGGAGGATTCTGAAGTGAGAAGGGTGGCGAAAGGTGTGTCCTGTAGGGCGGGTTCTATTCCTTTTGATTATCTTGGTATTAGAATAGGTGGGAATATGAACAGGGTGGCGAATTGGGATTTTCTTATTGATATTTTCAAGTCTAGACTTTCCAATTGGAAAGCTTCTTGCCTTTCAATCGGGGGTAGGGTGACTTTGATTAAAGCGGTCCTGGAGAATCTCCCCACCTATTACTTGTCTTTATTTAAAGCTCCAGTCAAGGTGATTGACAATTTGGAAAAGCTGGTCAAAACCTTTTTGTGGGGAGGTTCGAGTGATGCTAAGAAGATTCATTGGGTGGGTTGGGAAAAAGTGGTTACTCCTATTCGTATGGGGGGTCTTGGTTTAAGCAGGTTGATGGATACCAACATTGCCCTTTTGACCAAATGGATGTGGAGATATAGAACAGAAACAGGAAGTCTATGGAAGAAGGTTATTGATGCTATCCATGGTAATTCGAGAGGCTGGTTGTCTCTCCCGGTGAAGTCTTCTGTGTCGGGGGTTTGGCCAGCGATAGTGAGAACTATTTCGAAAACCAATGTGGCAGGGGTTCAGTTGGATCGTATGTTCAAAGGAGTGGTGGGAGATGGAAAGGACATTAGATTCTGGCTGGATGTTTGGGTTAACGAGAAGGAATTGAAGGAGGATTTTCCTTTGCTTTTTAAAAGGGAGAAGAACAAAAGAGTTTTGGTTGTTGATAGGTTTGGTAGTAGTAATAGTGGTTTCGATAGCGATTGGTTAACTCAGGGGGGTACGATGTCGGTTGATGAGGAGTCGGAGAAGGATAGGTTGGAGGCTATGATGGCAGGGATATCCTTAAATGGACGAAAGGATGGGTGGAAATGGCTTGGGAATACTAATCAACCCTTCAGTGTTCGTCAGGTTAAGAAGTTCCTTAGGGGCGACAAGGATTACTCTAACAATTTCAAGTTCAAGTGGGTCAAATGGCTTCCTAATAAATGCAATATTATGATGTGGAGGTTGGGGTTAGACCGGCTCCCTACTATGGAAGCTCTCCAGGTTCGGAAGTCTCTGTTTTGATTCGGTGTTGTGTGAACTTTGTGGGACTACGGTAGAATCTACAGATCATCTTTTTTGCGCCTGTGAGATAGCCATGGAAGTGTGGTACTTGGTGGGCAGTTGGTGCAAGCTGCCTCCTGTGTTTCTTTTTGACAGGTTCGACATTTACAATATTCATAAGTTGTCTGGTTTGAGTTTGAGGAAAAAGGATATTGTTAAAGGAGTGGCGTTCATTACATGTTGGTGTATTTGGAAAGCGAGAAACGACAATCGATTTGGTAATTTAAGGGTGGACGCTCGGAAGATTGTTCAAGATATCAAGTCCTCTAGTTTTTTATGGTTTAGGAATCGGTTTAATCATTGTTCGGTAGAATGGAAAGATTGGTTCCATTTTAACATTTTGTAACGGGTAGCTGTATAGTTGCTCCATCGGTTTGATGTGAGTGTTTTTGTGTGAATAAAAGTAAACTTTCAAAGAAATATAAAAACTCAAACATTTAATGCTGCCAAGCATAAACGCATAAAATTAATTAACTTTGTGCCATAAATGCTCATTTAATAACTCTTATGTATATAAAAGAAACAAACTTAAAAGACCTACTATAAATATCAAGTACTCAAGTGCAAGGTCATACAGCATAACCCATATTATTTGCTCAGTCTTAAAGTTCTAAGTTCATGATGAAGTCAAGTGTTACATGTATTTTATTCTTGTACATCTTATCAATAAGCATCACTAATGGTAATGCTAACCCAAACGTTGAGTTTTGCCGAGTTTTTTGTTTAACCATAGTACTTTTAAAATCTATTTAACAAAACATAGTACTTTCAAATTTATTTAACAAAACATGATACTTTTACATAAACTTAAGTATTTTATAAAAACAAACAAACTAAAAGCACAAAAAAAGCTCCCACTTATGAGCATACAACTAAAGAAAAAAGTGGGGGAAAAAACCAAAAGTAACCATTCGCAATATGATCGGCATCTTTTTTTACATTCATGCTAGTATTCCAAAACATTGAACAACTTAAGAATCTTTTGTGCAAACATTGAACATGTATGTTATCTAGGCCAGGCTATACTTTATAAAAATAGATGCTAGAATAGAAAACAAAAACTTTAGCGAACAAGACTTGAGACATATGATAATGCAACATTTCTTTTACATTGATAAATACTTGCCAATGAAGCGAGAGTTACTTTTAACTCTAAATAACAAGCGTTGACGAGTTGCTTGGACTGAAATCACACAAAATGCATGCATATACATTTACTCATGTACCCGAACCAGGTCTAAACAGTTTTTCTTAGCGATTGAGTTGTTTTTTTGCAAATCTGGATACTGCTTGTAGGTCATTGGAACATATGTTGTCGGGCTAATTTTTTCATCCACCAACCAATGAGCCGGTTTCACCACTGCATCCAAGGACGGTCCACGTATCATAACTAAAGATATCCTTGTAACTGCGTTGTTCATGACAACACGATGCTCTATACTCTTGTACGTCCCATTACTGAATATCTACGCGAATTAGAGATGCATCATTAATTGCTTTGAGACAAGCGTAACTAGCCACAAATTAGAGGTGATTGTTGCGACCCATTTGCTTATAAAGTGGTCGATTTGGGTCTTGTTATATCATAAATGGGTCCAAGAAATAAGCTTAGATAAGATAGAGCATGTCAAATGGGTCTACTTTTAACACGCACAAACCCATAATCATATTATTGCTAGAATTAAATTTGCTTTGATAGTGTTTTTAGCAATTGTTAAGCATTTGAGTTTCAAGCGTGATACTCACAAATCTGGAACTATTATGCATATCTCACAAATACGTAACAGGTTTATTTGAACTGAAAGAAAACAATTAATAATTAGGGTAAAGGCAAGCGATCATACCACAACATGGTTTTTGTAATACTTAGGTTTATGTAAAAGTACTATGTTTTGTTAAATAAATTTGAAAGTACTATGTTTTGTTAAATAAATTTTAAAATTACTATGGTTAAACAAAAAACTCGAGTTTTGCCAGGATTACGGTAAATTACGTCTCACTTTTTTGGCTATGCCTATTACAACTCATATATTTCAATATGAAAAAAATAAAGAGTATTAAGACATTTTTAGATCTTATAAGTTTATTTATATTTCAGGTGACGGTTTTAGATCTTATAATTTTAATTTTGCTCCAAGCAAGTGCGTAAAAGACCCTTGTAATCTGATATGCTTGGATCACATGCCTTTTATGTTGGAAATGTATATATTTACAAACATGTGAATGTCCGGATTCGAACTCGTGATCACGGGATTGCACACATTAGCGAATGAGAATTAAAGTTAATAATTAATGTTTATGTTTACGATTAATTATTGCACATTAAGTCCGGTTAACGATCGTTAAGTATTTATTTCCTGTGTAGTAACCCAGATTATCTTCAAAGATAATTACTTTTCAATTGTAGACACTTATGTTTTTAAGGATAGTGGGTATGCGTTTCCTTACTAAAAAAAAATATAGTTCTACATCTACTTGTTATATCTATGACACAAATCATATTAATCAAATAAGCGAACGTGTATCGTGTTGTTTATATGCTACATGATGTTGTTCCATGCACAAGTGGGAGAAATCTTATGTGTGCAAGGTACAACACATATTAATATGATTTAAAAGAATTCTCTTGACTGTAAAGTAAGAGAATAACGTTCTAATAGGAAGTATACATTTATATATGTATGATTGCCCTATTAAGAACATGTGTCAAAATGATAACAAAGACTACTTTATTTTAAATATTTATGTCATTCAATATTTAAGAAACACTTGTAGTTACAATTTATGTTACGTGAGAACATGAACTAGATTGTAGCCCAAGGTAAAATATCCACGTGTCGTGAGAACGAGCATGGATGATTCTGAAGTTTCTTACATGGAACATTTCATGGAATGACATAATTAAATGAAGTAATCTAATACTACCTTGAATTTGAGTATTAGTTGAATGACTTAAATATATGTAGTAAATATTAACTTGAAATATTAATTGAAACTTGAGGCGGTGTTCATAATTACTTTAATTATAAATGTTTATGATTTTGTAAAGTCACAAACATGAAGTCTTTTAATACAAGACTTACAATATAAAGTAAGGCGTTAACTTGCTATGTTTTAAGACATATGCATGAAGTCAATGAGTTGATCAATGACTTATAGCATATAGTGGGATTATAATTAATATGTCTTTTGACTTGGTCAAAAATATTTGTGTTATAATACATGCAATTGACTTGGTAATTCTATTGTACCATTAAGTTTTACTTTGTTGGTAAATAGGTAAGCCAAAAGAGTAGATGGTTATCTAAAATATTGTTAGATTTTCTTACAATATTAATTCTAAGGAAATACCATAGTTTTATGGTATGTTCAGTTAGAAGAATCAAAATCTATTGTCATTGTTTGATTCGAGATAACTATAGTTTCTTCCAAAAGTTATCAAGGTTAGTAGATTGAGTATAGATTGAATATACTCAATAAGACTCCAACCTAGAAGATTAATAAGACACCATTTGTTTATGGAATGTGATGAATCACATTAAGTCTTATAAATGAAGTTATGAATTTGTTAAACTACTTATAGAGTGAGTTGTAACAAACTAATGTTAGGAAGCTGTCAATGTTTTTTTTTTGTAATATCCCAAAAGAGAACAATGTATTGTTGCTCTACTTGCTAAATTATTTAAAGGTAATCTTTAAATTTTTAAAGGCAAGTGGGAGTTTTGTTTAGATCTTGAAAGATTAAATTACAAAATACATAATCTTCTAAAATGCACTAGCAAATATCATGATGAGGCTAAACATGAAAATGATAGACCTTAATATGATGGAATTGTCATTCATAGATCCGTAAGGATATCTCGGATATTTAATATCTTTGAGGAATATGAGTTACATGATCATGGTAAGCATGTTAATCATAATGATAAATTTACCAAATGTTGAATTGTGGAAAATCAATCATACTATGAATGTAGAGATCTTTGTCCATAAAGATAATAAACTTTAGATACTTGGTTTATCTTAATAATGAAAATGAGTTTCTTCAAAGGATGGAAACCTAGTGGTTTAAATCTTTGTGTAGAAATCATATGGACAATATTGTACATGTATTTAATGTATGTCTAGTAATAATAATATCAATCATACTTAAGCAATTAACTATGATTGAATATTCTTTCTATATACATTAAATAGAAGTATAAAGATTATAATTGTCATACTTAGTTTCATTGATATGAAATTTTGACAATGAATGTCATAATTCTTTGTTGTGAAATTACTTTTGCGAGGACGATGAGTAATACAAAGAAGTTTTATGAATTCAAATAATCCTTGGATATGTACAAACTGCAAGAATCCATGAATGGATATATGCAAGCATCTAGGAGATGTTTCTTATGTTTAATATTAAATCCATGTTTGATTTAATAATTAAAATAAGATTGCTCATAAGTATTCTTGAAAGCTAGTGGAGTATTATTTTTATTTTTTAAATCTTATATGTTGTATGGGCAACTACATTCCACCTAAATTAAGTTTTAGTTGGGAATGAACTTCGTTTGTAAGATTTGGAAATAAGATATATAACCTTGGAATATATGTTTATTATTATAAACATATGCGGTAAATAAATGAGTCAAATAGAACATGATGAATACATATCTTTGAGAAGATAGATGAGATCTTAAAGTTTAACTTGAAGATTCATCATGAACATCATGTTGTGTATAAAGTTGTTGTGTCATGCTTGATTACAAGATGATTTGACAACATTGTAATATTTATGTTTGGATTTAGAATTGCATTCCTCAGCCTGGAGTTGCTCCCAGATTCTATACAACAATTATTGTGTAATTGTCATAGTCAACAAACTTGAGGTTTGGATGACACCAAACAAATAAATATTCAAAGTTTACGGATGTTTAAAAAGCATATTGTTGTATACAATGATGCTAGTATAATTGAGATGACACTCAATTCTAGTAATGGTATCCTTGATGATGACCATGTTGACTAGTTATGCTCAACTAAGAGCATAGTTGCATTATACATTAAAGAATAAAGAATACTTTAAAACTTTAAGGTTTTGAAAGATAATTGTCATAAAATGGTGGTTCAGGTTATCACGCACCTTATGGAATGATATGACAATATCAAGATATGTATAAACATATACAAGAAATTCACTTATTGAATTCTTGAAATAAGTATTCTCAAAATTCCTATAGATCAAAGTTAGTTGAAATTATGCCTTGTCAACAAGTATGAGTTGCATGACTTGTGGCAAAATTCATTAACTAAGAATTATCATGCATTGATCTATTTAGTATTTGGATAAAAGGATATTCTAAACATTATTATTGAAATGAAATAAAATATTTTGTTATATTTATTGTTCATTTATTATGATGTTATCCTATATTTACATGTTTAAATCCTTGAATAACTTAAGTTATTCTAAATAGTCCGTTGTCAATCAATAACATGGGAATGATATTGAATTAAGACAAATCTGAGTATTAGTTAGAATATACTTGAAAGTATATTGATGCGTAGCATGACTAATTTCGGATGATATTCAATGTATTGAGTATAGGACTTATCCCACCGCATGATAATACTTTATGGATCTTTGTCATTAAGTATATCATGGATATTTATCCTCGGACTTGAGATACAAGAGATATGTCATGGATGTAGTGCATTTTTGTGAAGCAATCTAACGCTATACGTAACTAGTAGTTATAAGGGTTGTTTTCAGAAGTGTTGCGAAATTTATGAATCCTGCTTGTAGTCAAAATGGGATTTGTTTCCTTCAAATTTATTTTGAAGTATAATACTTCTTGGGCCCTAGTAGGATTGTTAAGATGTTTGTATGGCCATACCAAGGTCTTACGGAATATGTTGAGAAGAATTGGTAATCTTAATCAATCATATAAAGCGAGAAACAGAATAGTTAATTAAGAAATGAGTGATATCCATATTCTTATTAACATGGTATTAGAAACAAAATGATGAATATGATGATGAATCATCAAACTTGGTTTTCTCCAGAAAACCATACACGAGTTGTACTGGGGGCATTGGCGTGTTGCTAGACGCTAACCAATGTCATTTCACGTTTTGTAAACATATCCAAGTGGAGCTGTTGGAAATGTATATATTTACAAACATGTGAATGTCCGGATTCGAACTCGTGATCACGGGATTGCACACATTAGCGAATGAGAATTAAAGTTAATAATTAATGTTTATGTTTACGATTAATTATTGCACATTAAGTCCGGTTAACGATCGTTAAGTATTTAACGGAAAAATGACTAACGACCGTTAAATGAAAAGAGAAAGGACTAGAAATGGAAAACTTGGAAAAGTTATGGATTTCATTTGGGCTTGTCTACATGGCCGGCCATAGGGGCCTTTCCAAAGCCCTAATTCATAAACTTGTTCCCTAAGTTTACCTACTAGTATATAAAGAGGGTTAGGTTCTAGGGTTTCATACACTTGTGCATTGAATTAACCCTAGATCTCTCCTCTCCTCTCTCTAGTCTAATATTTGGCCAAGCACCCCATTTGTAAGGGAGTTTGGTTTCGTTTTTCTTAAACGATGACTTGTGTTAGATCTAGCAATCGCTTGATTCGTTTGGTTAATTCGTGTGTACAAGAACGTGGTTGTAAGACATTATTCTTACACCAATAAGTACTTCTTTGTTTTACTTTGCTCGAGGGATTTGATATTCGCAAGAGGTACGTTACGCATACTTTCAGTTAATTAATTTATTTGTTATGATCTTAAGTCTTCCGCTGTGTACTCTTGATGTCTATATGTTTATTGTGTGCTTTATATATTATAAACTCAACATTTCAGAGGAGATATATCATATTCAGGATGTCATGATACTTTTTGCATTTGTTGTATGACTAATAAAAAAGATTAATAAATCTTATATACATCTTAATATACCAGTTAGATACCCGCGCACAACGGCGGCGATAAATATAGTTATATAATAAATATAGTAAATGAATTTGCTAACCCAACTCTTCTCGCAATTCTCTACCCGCTTAGTGAATTTAATTCACAACACTCCAAATGTATATGTGTTAGTTGTATGTGTTTGTTTGGGTTTTCCGTATCTTTCCAGTGACATCATTATTTCCGCATATAAAAAAACCTTCACAATCTCTTACCCGTCAAACACTTTCCCAAAAGTAAATGATTTTGATAAATAAAGTTTGTATTGATTGAAATAAAGGTTAAAGTTATAAAAATTTGAATCAAAATAAAATAAATCTACTAAAAATGTAAAAACTAAAAACTCATAAAAATATATCAAAATGGATATTGAATTAAAGAGCACAAAATTTTAAAAAATATGGTGAAATTAGATCATAAAAAAATTAAACGAATTAAAAGATATTTAAATTTAAAAATAAAAGTGATTAATTAGTTAAGAAGTGACATGTGTCACCCCATTATTAGAGCTCCTCATTTTTTGTTATTTTTTAGTTAGAGAAATGACACATGTCACTTAATGATTGGAGCTCCTTATCTTAATTTGTTGTGGAGCTCACAACTTAAATTCTTTATATAGTAGTATAGATAAACACAACCATGTTATCACATTTTCTCTTATTTGATTAAAATTTTGTTATAAAATTTTGTTATATAAACACAACATCACAAGTTTATTATTTACATTACAATAAACATAACTATTTATAAGCACCGTGCATGGACAAAATTTATAAATGAATCAAAATTTGTTTTAAAAGAATTTAGTTTAATACACGAGTATAACAAAAGTTGATAGTGGTTAATGTTTTGTAGGTGTATGTTGGTGATGTTTTTAGTATTACTGTCGATTAAATAATAATAAGAGTTAAGTCCAAAGATAGACAACAAACTTTCTCAAATTTTCACATCTAAATAACGGACTCAGGAATATCCTCTTACCATCAATATAACTTTTGAATTTGTTCTAAAGTTACCAATTCCGTCCCATTTCTTGATGGGTTACCTGTCGATCAAGTAAAAAACATGACACGTCACTTTTAATTTTAGAGTATATTGCAAAAATGGTCCATGTAATTAGGCCAAACTAAATTGACAAAAATGCCCTTTTCTTCTTCCTTTTTAACTTTCACATGAATTTCTGTTTACTTCTAGATTTCAGGGGCGACCTTCGCCCATGGGGCGTTTAGCGAAATTGAATTTTTTTAAGCACATGGGGTAAGTGCTTTTGTACTTTTGGGGCATTTGAAGAAATACATCATAACTTATTTAGATATACTTGTGTTTATCAACTTTGTATGTTCTTATGTAAACCGTCATGTAAAAAAACAAACACACACACACACACACACACACAATATTAAGTAATAAAAATGAGATTGTTTGCATTGAGTCATCTCTTAATTAAACATGACTTAATAAAAAAAAATTGTAACAAACAAGTCATAATTAACACAACAAAAGTGAAAGAATAACATATATCGCATTAAGAACATTTAATTAGTTAACACATGTTGTGTTTACCAAGCTTGATAGTGTCCCGCTATCATGTCTAGATTACTCAATCACGGACATTTTTGTCATTTGTTAACACATGCAATGTTTATCAAGGCTAAATCTTTCTAAATAAGAGTATCAAATTATCAGCGTAAAAGTATACATGAGTGTTCTAACCCAAAACAAGCATTTTCTGTAAGTGACTTAGTAGTCACACACTCACACCTTTTGATATGCTCACAAAAAGTTTCAAGTTCTAATCATCCTAGTTACATATTTTGAATAAACTGGGTACGTCTAAAAAAAAAAAAAACCTTAAATATTTAGAATAACCTATAAAAAAAAAATAACATTCAACGAAACATCAATCCCATACCTCTATCATAAATATCTAAATGTTACGATACCCTCATAAAATAGTTTTAGATTCAAACAATCCTAGTAAATCATCTTAAATGTGTCTAAAGAACGAGTAAGAAAACAGTTTAATAGATTCTTTAGTAATGTTAAATCCGAGTCAAATATTCATCTTCTTTAATCATCAAAAAAAAAAAAAAGAAAAAAAAAAAAAAAAAAAAAAACCTACACTATTTACCTCTTTTCCGTTTCAACTAAGTGTATTTTTAAACGCCTTGTAAAACATATCTTATTTTACTATTATATAAAAGAGCAAACACTTCTTCTCTTAAAATTTAAACGTTTTTTAAAATAAGCTTTAACTTGATTCTATGCACATAATACAACTCTAAAAACATTGTTTTCTTGCTTGTCCCATTTGTGCAACCATCCACGCATAATCCATCATTTTTAAACAATAAAAACATTTTAGAATCATTTTCTTATAAAACAGAAGCGTTTGTAAGTCATTATTTTCATAAAATAAAAACAAACACATCCCAAAACTCAACATTTCTTTTATACTTAAAAATTGTTTTCGTTATTACTCAAAATTTGCTCATTATCAAATTGTATACATATAATTTCTAGGGGGATTTTCATATATCCCCACATACACACCCATATTTACATATTTCCCCAAACACAAGTTTTTTATGCATGATGTATGCAAGCCTGTTAAAAGCGTTTGGGGAAATATGTAAATATGGGTGTGTATGTGGGGATATATGTAAATGCCCCTAATTTCTAATGCCTCATATTAATATGCTGGTAAAACGGTTTTCCGCTATCAGTGAAGTTGTTATCACGAACAACATATGATAAAACAAAATTTGACCCATCGAAAATTTTAACTACTACTTAATATCGCAACATGCATATACCGGACTAGTTCAATAAACAAATTTCATTTCTGATAGAAAAACAACTAGTTGCATTAAACTATTTGTCTCAAAACAAAATTATGGTATTTGGTTTTATACTTGCATACAAAACATAGGGTATGTTTGACAAAACTAGTTGTAAGCTGTAAACTGCAAAATTGTTAACATGAGCAACAAGCTGTATTTTTTTTAAATAAAAGTGTTTGGTAAATTATCTGTTAAATAAAATTATAAGATGTAAAATGACATAAAAGGACAAATCTATAATTGTAAATAAATGTTTGGAGGGTATATTAGTAATTTAAAGTTTTAACAGCTTCAAAATATTTAAAAAGCTTCATGAATCAACTTTTCATTTTGGAGCTATTTGTTTGAAATAAAAGCTTGTAATTAATGCGTCCAAACGAAACTACTTGGTTTATAAGAGATTATTTTGTAACAAAAAGCTAACAGCTTCTCCAAAAAGTCCCTACCAAACAGGCCCATAGTCCCAATAAATATTCAAAACCCAAAAACACTGCTCAGAACCAATTACAACAACAAACATCACACCCTAAAAAAATCCAAGTTGTATATTTGACAAGCTGACTTATTTAATATTTGTTCAATTCAAACACGACTCATTTATTAAATGCGTTGGACGGGTTGATATATTTTTTATCCAAACATGCTTATCATCAACCCAAACCTATCTAACTTCGTGTCAGGTTTTTTTCAGTTATCGTGGAGTGTCGAGAATTAACACCCGTGCTAGTAGTGTTAAGCAGAGCGGACTGAAAGCCAAACTGAGCCGAACCGGACTGACTGAACAAACCGACACAAAACCGAATGGAACCAGGCCACTCGGTTCAGTTCTCGATTCATATTTTTCACAAAATCAGTTTTAGGTTCAATTTGGTTCGATTCGATTTTTACCCGATGCTCAGCCCTACGTGCTAATTCAATTTTGGCAATAAAACAAATTTCATTTCTAACACAAAAACAACTACTTCCATTAAACTATTTGTCTCAAAACAAAACTATAGTACTTTCGTTTTATACTTGACACTAACAAAACATATCCCCATAAATATCCAAAAACACTAACAAAAACACACTATTTCACACTTCACATATTCAAAAAGTCAACGGTCAAACCATGCTCCCTTCACCTCCACCTTCACAAGACCAATTCGACACCTTACCAGATCCAATAATAATCACCATCTTCAACCTCATCCCCGACATCAAAACCCTAACCTTAACCCGCCTCGTTTCCCGCCGTTTCAACTACCTCGTCTCACAATCCTTCTCCCTCTGTGACAACTCGTAAATTCCTCGATGCGTCGTAATTGGAGAAACATCAATTAGAGCGATCTTTTTAACTAATTTGAGATACGAGTGGTATTATATATCGTTTTTATTGGAAATTATTCTAAAAACATTGGTGTAACTCTCGAGTCACGAATCCCACGTTTGCTAGTCTAAACGAGCCCCGAACCTAAGATATCAAAAGTTTTGCAAAGTTACAACAAGGGTCTCTTTTGGAAGTTACATGGCCGCCCATATGGTTTGGCTTGTACAGGTTTAGTCCCTTGTGGTAGTATAAATACTCTCACTCCTCCCACTCTCCTCATTTTGACACAACTCTTTCTCTCACTATAAAAACACACACAACATTCTCTCTCTCTCTCTAGTCATAAAATCCGGCCACCCCAAGCTAGGGTTCCGGCGCCGTCACCAGAATTCGGCCAAATTCCGGCCACCTCTTCTACTTACACCACCCATTCCATCTTGTAGATCGGGATCCCGTGGTTCTATTTTCATAACACACTCACGTTCAAACCCACCCACGCGCTCCAAATCTAATTTTTAGATTTTGGATTTCTAGGGTTTCAAAAGATAACGGTTGATTTAGGTTCGTGCTTGGTTGATACGAGTTGTACTCGTATAAAGACGCCATCACAACTCTTATCCTCTCTTTTCTCACGGTAAGTGCGTCACACCCATAAATCTTGTTATTTTAATGTTTTTACTCTATGTATATTCGTATATAAATTGTTGTGTGGTTTTTCGTGGACATTTTGATTTATTAAAAACATTTTAATTCAACTCGTGAGGTGAACGTTTGTTAAATCAAGATTAAAAACAGCTTTGATTCATATTTGTATCACGTTCTCGTGTGGTAAGAATTTAGATTAAGGGTGTTTGTATGAACCGGTTGTAAGGGTGGTGGCAACCATGCATAAGAGTTTTTTTCATGCCTAATTACCCACCAATAATATCTCTCCATCTCATCTCATACCAATCTTATACCTAGCAATAGATTTTTAGTGGCAACCATGCCTAACTCATATATATATATATATATATATATATATATATATATATATATATATATATATATTTATATTAAACAATTTAATAAAAACATAACATTTTATTAATACTTAAAAGAAAATTACATAAATAAAATAGCATAAATAAAAACAACTAACTAAAACATATATCTAAAAATCGCATGTCCATCCATATTTTGTCGCGACCTCGTTTTTGCCAAGAGTGAACGCTAATATATTTGGGTGGTTATGTGATCGATGCGGTTCATTATAGAACTTCAGCGCCTTCCACATATGCTTTTCTTCCATTAAAGCGATTTTTGTCGCCAAGAACTTTTCAGCCATTTGATTCTTTGCAACTTTTGTAGCCACCGCCTCCTGCAATAGTTGTGTCTTATTTGTTGTGTATGTGTGAAGGGCGGCTACACTATTTATTGTAGACGACTTCGGTTTGGCCTTTTTGCCTTTTCTTTTCGCGTAGGAGTGTTGTCGACATTGGATAAGGAACTACAGTGTTGTTGTCATTGCTTCCGGACTCGTAGTGGACGGATTCCAACGAATTTTTTCGTTTGTCGGAATGAGAAGTAGATCCTTGCGCTAAATCTGGTTGTTCCAACCATTTGTCTTCTTGCTTAACAACGTCCCAAGCATCAATATGAGTAAACGCCTTGCCAGTTTTGGTCTTGTAATCAGCCATGGCATTTGTCATCACGTTAACATCGCTACACCCACTCTCACGAATACGTTTCTACAATTATAAAAGTAATAATTATAAATTCATATAAATATACAATTATAATAGTAAAAAGTATAAATTAATAAAAGTAAAACTTACTTGTTGGATGTATAGCCTATTAAATATACCCATTTCGAAGTTCATAGTTTTCCACTTTGTGTTCAAGGCATGGAAAGATCTATTTGTGTCTTTCACGTTTTGCTTGAAATGTTCAAGAATTCGTTACCAAAAACTATCTCTACTTTGTTCATTCCCTACGACTCTACATGTAGAGATATGAACCCAAGCTTTAGCCAAAGCCGCCTCTTCGACCGGCGTCCAAGATTTTTTTTCCGCTTTATTCGGTTGTTTCTTTTTTTTTCACTTCTTGGACTTCTTGAATTTCTTCATCATTTTCTAACATACACAACATTATAAAAATAAAAATTCGAAACATACAATAAAAATTCGAAAAATCCTATTTTCGAAAAAAATAAAATAAAAATACGAAACATATATAATTCAAATAAAAATTCGGAAACACATACAATTCGGAAAAAAAATTTTCGGAAAACAAAAAAAAAAAAAATCAAATAAGATCAAATAAAAATTAGAAACATAAAATACCCATGGGAGTTGGTTGTTGCGTTTCGGGAACCACATCATCTTCATCATCATCCAAGTCATATAACGGTAGTTCTCGTTCAACACTTGGTTCACGCCGCGAAGGACCGTCACGGTACTCGAACGGGTCAAAGTCACTTGTAGGAGACATCGTGTATTGAGTTGGAGTCAATGGTGGTGGTTGGTGAAAATATTGGGGTTGAAAGTACGGGGGAGAAGTCATTTGAGGATAATATTGAGGAGGATTCATTTGGGGAATGTATGGTTGTGATTGAATTTGTGGACGAATGGAACGAGAACCTCGTCCACGGCCTTTGGATGATGAACCACCTTTTGATTTTCTTGGATCCATGAGATTGTTTTTTAAAAGAGTAAAGAGATGAGATTTAATTTGTGTTAGAAAATAGGATTGATGTTGTTAATTTATAGAGGGGAGGTAATTTTTTTTTTAAATAGCCAAACGGCTAGAAATTGAATGCTCCAACGGATAGTTTTTTGCTTCCAACGTCCGAATATAAACCATTCCAAATCGGGGACTTTTGCCGAATTGATACTTGCTCCTTCCATGCCGCATGATGCCGATTTGCATGCAATACCCACCCCGCTCGGTTTGATCCATGCCGAAGGGCATACCCAGAAGGTTGCCAGTACCCTAAGGGTCTCGGGTCGAGTCAAAGCCCGACTGAAGTCCAGGTCGTGACCTGTATGGGTCACGGGATGGGTTAATCTTTTGTGCCTTGGTCTTGGGTCGGTATCTGAACCCGTGTGGTAATCAAATAAATTTTGTTTGGGGTCTCGGGTTGATTGGAAAACACTTATTTACTGCCTAAGTTGGTCTATTAAATTCGTTGACGTCTCGACTTTTGTTTTAGCAACTTGTGACGAGTTTTGTTTGAAATGGAGAAGTATTATTGTGGTTTTGTCTCGGGTTTGACGACCCTTGGTGGTGTTTGTTTTGGTTTAGCATGGCTGCCAACCCACGAGGAGAGTAGAATACTTAATGGTTTTGTTTGAATTGATGGTTGTTGCGCTATTTCGGTTACGGGTTCAATTTCATCGAGACATGATAATAGTTATATATCGTAAAAGGTTGTTAAAATGAATTAACGGAACTAATGAAATGGTTAAATAATATAAGTCATCAGGTATACTTTCAATTTTTCAAAATACTTTATGTTAAAGATATGCGCGATTTTGGTAATGGAGTAACTTGATATAGTTATACATATATACACGTAACGACTCGATTTGGTAACAAATCACTATACAGCGATAACCGGAAAAGAACTATCAGATAAACGATATAAAACTTGAATTAACGACGAGTAATTATTGGGAACTAAGTAGGTAATTTGGAAGTAATATCAATTACTACGTATACATTATAAGGAGCAACTACGTTTTATAAATTTGGAAATGATAGCAAGTTATATTGATTAATAAATTTGACTTTATTAAACATTTTGGATTAAACAAGTATAAAATGTTAGACTCGGAAATGAGTTGAATATATTTGTTTCGCGATAAGCCTAAATATTTCATTTTCACTAATAATGAAATACGGAGTATATAACTATACTAGACGAGTACCCGCGCCTAGCAGCAACGGTGTCTAGTTTTCGACATTAGTTTGGCCGTGAATAATATATTTTAGAAAATTTGTATTTATAGCGTTAACGTTACAAATAATTGTTTTTTTATAGCATGGTCGAATACATGTGATTATTCACAGTTTTCAAAAAATTTGATAACAAAGTTCAAAAATAAGATTTATGAAAAGGAAAAAAAGATTAATATTCTACATAAAGTTAAAAAATGTAGCAAGTAAGATATATAGTTTTCAAAAAATTTGGTAACAAAGTTCAAAAATAAGATTTATCAAAAGGAAAAAAAGATTAATATTCTAGACAAAGTTAAAAAATGTAGCAAGTAAGATATATAAAAAATACTGTTACCTTTGGTTTTTAAAAGGGGAGAGGGGTGTGTTTTAAGTTAAAGAAAGAGGAGAGTATAGATAATTTCACCCATTATCTCTCCTTTGATCATTTTTCAACATTCAACAATTTACTTTTGACTATTTTTTCTTTTTATACAATAAAAATAAATAAAAAGATAAAGATATGTAGTTAAAATTAAGATTAAGATTGGTTGGGATAATTCTTGTGTGTCTTACTTACAAAAGATAGGATACATAAATAGGTACAATTACATGGCTATCTAGGGAAACTATCAATCACCCACTAATTAAGGCTAATTACTAATTGATTTGAGATTATCTATTCGAAGCTTATCTCTTATACACGTTTTTTTTAATATTTCAGCCAATAGGTTGACCATTAATACTTTCCGAAAAGTTGAATATTTTAGCCATACATCCAAAATTTTGAATATTCGAGCCATACTTTCCCTTTATACTTTCGTTAATTAACACAACTTAAAGAAAACATTTTTTCTCAACATTCAACAATTGACTTTCAACTTTTAAATTTCAAATTTTCACTTTCACATTTGACCCTTTTTACATTTTATATGTAGTAAAGTAATAGTAATAGTAAAGTAAAGATAAAGATATGAGTTTCATAACATTCTCTAGGTACCATCCCCGTCAGTATTCAAAAAGAATTGTATGTTTAAATTTGGAATCTTGAAAATAAAAGTCCGTCAAGTTGCCTCATTTCATGCACCTATATACTTATTCAAACATATCTTAAAAGTTAATAATACCCAAGAAATTTAAAACTACTTAGCAAAATCTCAAGGTCATAGCATCATTCTATAACAATCCCAAAGTTTTAAAGCAAAAAATATATAACAAATATCAAAAAATTATATACATTTTATCAAATAAATAAATAAATAATAAATGAATAAAAATCAAATGAATTAGCCAAAAGATTAGTGCTATATCCTTTGAGTCGATTTCGGCAGTCGATATCTTTTCCTACATTAAGATTTGGCTACAAAAAAACACAAATTACATATCAATTTTTTTACCAAAAATTAAACAAAATTGCCCAAACTTTAGACCACAAAGATCTAAGGAAAACAAAACCAAAATCAAATATCTAAAGAACCTAACCTATAATGAAAAGATTACCTCAAAAGATTTGCAAGAGGGCTATAGTTTCAGGCGACGTTGGTTAAAGGGAAGTACCTACCAAAATAATGAACTCTATTAACATATAAAAAAAATTAACAAAAAAAGTTACAGAGAAAAACAAACCTCAAAAAAATCGACAACGATGTTTATGACTTCTGTGGTGTCAGCTGGAGAGAATAATAAGTGTGTTTTTGTGTTTGTGGTGACTGGTGAGATGGAAAGATGAATCTCTGTGTGTTTTTGTGTGAAGTAATGTGAAAGAAGGATAGCTATTAATTTTTTTTATTGAGTTTATTGAATGAATGTGTTACCTATAATAGTGTCCGGCAAATTGTGTCATAAATAAATGTGTTGCCTATAATAGTGTCCAACAAATCGTGTCCTGCACTACACCCATTTCCCATTCATTGAAAAAAAATTTGACTTTCAATATTCAAATTTCAAGTTTTCACTTTTCCCCTTTTACCATTTTTGCATTTTATGTAGTATAGTATAGATACTATCGACGGATATGGTTTATTTTATTTTAAACCCTTATAAACTACGATAGCAACTCATGTTTATTAAATACAAGATAATTTTTATAAACTTGTCGGGAAATGTTATTACTAAAGTCGTAATGGTTTGAGGAACATTGGATAAACGAACGTGTCATATACTTTATATAAAGTACTTTCTTATAAACTTGTATAATTGCGAATATCGGTTGGGAAACATTTATTTATTTAAGCAATAAATGGTAACTTATCTTTTATGATAAACATGTACGTTTGGGATTATTGGGTAAATTACCGAAACTTACTAATTAACCTATTTATATTACATAAATAGCCATCGTCATTTCATAGTCTTTGACTAGCTTGAGTATTACCGGTATTTGATAACCTTGTCAATGTCTTTTTTTTTGGCGTGCGTTCTAATTAGTATGTTTCGATTGTGTTGATGTCTTCACTTCTTTCGCGTGAGTTGAACGTCGCATCTATATTTCTTACCACCACACAAAACGTTAAAAAGTAAACTTTTGAGATATTGATTATAAGCTTTGGGGAACGATAATGGACTTTTGAAAGTAACGACACGAATGATCCACGAAAACTATGACACAATACTTTCTATCGATTTATTTATCGTATGAGCTGTATTTTGAGATAATCGTATACGTATTAGGTTGCGTCAACTCTATTCTGTTGTACTCGTCGTACATACATCTGGATGCCGTGGAGATTAGCTTTAGATGCCAGTCGTGTCAATAGTGAATGGTGCATTGCAGTGGCTAAGGTGAGTTCCATAGCCCATCTTATCAAAGGTTTTCATAACTATTTTGGGGGGAATACATCTCTGCTTTAACGAACCATAACTGGATATGTGATTATGATTTGAGAATGACTGATCCTTGGTATAATTGATTTGGTGATTGAACGTTTTACGTGTTTATGTGAATACAAACTATTTCTTGAACCTGCAACTACTCTTTTGAATTGTAAATATGTTGATTAGGATAGGCTATACGTGCGACAGTTGTTGACTTAGCTTAGGGTAGCATTCCTATGCTATAACGCGATGCCTAGCTAAGAATAGACATCTGTATCCGACTTAGACTAGGGTAGCATCCCCATGATATAACATGATGCCTAGCTAAGTATATCCGACCTAGACCAGGGTAGCTTGTGTTCTAGGCCTTACTACGACCGTCTTTGGCTAGAGTCGCTTGGGCCCCCCGTTGAGATCTCGATTGTGTGTTGATTATTGATTGGATTGATTATTGATTGGATGGATGGTTGAATGGAATGTCTATTATATATCTGCCTTAGTCGTACATAGCAATTAAACTCTATCAGGTCCACTATTACTTTTGTAACTAAACTCTATGAACTCACCAGCGTAATCTGACCTTTTTAGCATGTGTTCTCAGGTTTAAGGAGATAACTCACTATTGGAAGACGCTTGGCAAGGGGCATGGTCATAGGCGACTCTGATGGATAATCAGGACCGCTTTAAACTTCTTATTGGGCCTATTTCCGCACTAATTTCATATAATGAAAACTTAATGTTTTTGTTAATGAATTCTATTCTAACTTAATGGGATAAAAACCATTCTTCGTACCTTATGTTGTGATACCATGGTAGTAGCACCCAAAGGTTTGTATGCTTCCGCTGGACCGTATTTTCGGGGTGTTACACCTTCTCCCTCCGCGTCGACCGCGTCATCTTCACCGTCGATTCTCCATCCTCACCTTCTTCAAATCCCTTTTCAGCCGCCCCCAAGACCACCACTTTTCCCCCGCCGCCATTTTAAGAAAGTTTGAAAAAGTCAAGGAGCTGCCGGTTGGCCTTCCTGGTTGAGCCTCTATGAAGGAGAAGGAGGTAGAGGTGGTGCAGTGGGCGGCGGAGTATGGGCGAAGTTTGAAGTGGTGTGTGGTGTTGGGGGGGAGGAGGGGGTGTGGCGGAGGTGGAATTAAGTGGAGGAGGAGGGTTGAAGAGTAGAGTGGTGTGGGTTATTACTTGTTTGATTACTGCGAGTGTGAGGAATTTTGTGGTGAGGGATATCGTTGTCGAAAATCGGCCGTTGAGTAGGCTCGTCAATAAAGACCGCGAAAACGAGGGTGTAGTTGTGATGGATGATTTAGGAATTAACGAGTTTCGCGAAAATAGTCAAAAACAACTACTTCCATTAAACTATTTGTCTCAAAACAAAACTATAGTACTTTGGTTTTATACTTGACACTAACAAAACATATCCCCATAAATATCCAAAAACACCAACAAAAACACATAAACACACTACTTCACACTTCACATATTCAATAAGTCAACGGTCAAACCATGCTCGCTTCACCACTACCTTCACAAGACCAATTCGACACCTTACCAGATCCAATAATAATCACCATCTTCAACCTCATCTCCGACATCAAAACCCTAACCCTAACCCGCCTCGTTTCCCACCGTTTCAACTCCCTCGTCTCACAATCCTTCTCCCTCAAATGACTGCCACTAACATTCGTTAAATTTCTCATGTGCCATGCACGTGAGGGTATAATTGTTATTTTACCTTTACTTCTTCCTCACCCTTCACCACCCACCATCATCTTCATCCCCTTCATATAACTTCATTTTCATCTTCATCACCACACCCACCATTATCTTATTTCTAAAAACACCAATAAATCAAAACACCCAATTCAATACCATACACCACAAATAACTTAAAATCAACCCCCCCCCCCCCCTACCAAACCATGATCTTATGCTTCTTTATTTAAAACCAAACCCCACTTTTGTTTCTAAGAACTCATTTCTTAATCTTAATATCAAATATATTATTTGTTACTGTAAGAAATGCCTCTTTCGTTTTATCAACCCAACACTAAATTATCATCATCAGGTACAAAATATACATGAACTTCATTGTATTAAACTCTCCATCTTCTTCGTTTATACATTTTTATCCCCAATAATCACCATCCATCACTATCTTTAAAAAATAAAAATAAAAGCTAAAAATCAACAGGAGTTAAAAATCCATTAACATCACCAGGAACAAAAAACATCAAAAAATCACTTCTTTAACATAGTTATATCATCAAGAACAAGAAAAATAATACACAATCGATTCACCATCAAAGAACAAAATATCTATAGAAAACCAGTTCATAGTCAAGAAAAACAAAATCAAATGCAAACTCATTTGAGCTACATGTACGAATTTAATATTCATCTGGATGGACTTAAGAGACTGCCATTAACAACCCATTTGAGCTTAAGCCAAACTAGTGAACCACCCAACATTTTGATGGAAGTGCTTCTAGAATTGAAGAAATCTTATGATTTTTGAATTGCTTGGATTTATTTGTTTGAATGAATCTTGAGCTCATTTTGTTTGACAACGTTTTTATAAAGGTGACAATAATGTTAATAATTGATTAAATATGTATATATATTTTAAGAGTGGTAGAATCTTTGGTGTCTAAAAGGTTGAACAATAAAGTATGAATAAAATGGTGTTCATTTACCATAGTAACTAAAGGAAAAGAAATAAATGGCAGTGTGAAAAAAAGTCCAAAATGCCCTCACGTGAATATCACATGAAGTGACATAACGACCGTTAGTTGCAGCCGTTAGAAGGAGGGACAAACGGCGGATAACGTTTTCCACTTAAGGATGGATGGTGAATTTTTTTTGGTCAAAGGATGATTGGCTGCGGTCAACGCAAACCACACTGGTGTAATTTACTCTTCTTTTTATCTATGTATGCGAAAACTTTTTGAAAAAAAAAATCACTTTTCAATAAACTGTCCAATAAAAACTCAAACATTTAATGTTGCCTAGCATAAACTCATAAAATTAATTAACTTGTGCTATAAATGCTCATTTAGTAACTCTTATGTATATAAAAGAAACAAATTTAAAAGACCTACTATAAATATCAAGTACTCAAGTGCAAGGTCATACAACATAACCCATATTATTTGCTCAGTCTTAAAGTTGTAAGTTCATGATGAAGTCAAATGTTACATGTCTTTTATTCTTGTACATCTTATCAATAAGCATCACCAATGGTAATGCTAACCGAAACGTTGAGTTTTGCCAGGATTACGGTAAGTTACGTCTCACCTTTTTGGCTATTACAACTCATATATTTCAATAGAAAAAAATAAAGAGTACTAAGACATTTTTAGATCTTATAATTTTATTTATATTTCAGGTGACGGTTTTAGATCTTATAATTTTAATTTTGCTCCAAGCAAGTGCGTAAAAGACCCTTGTAATCTGATATGCTTGGATCACATGCCTTTCAGAGGAGATATATCATATTCAGGATGTCATGATACTTTTTGCATTTGTTGTATGACTGATAAAAAAGATTAATAAATCTTATATACATCTTAATATATAAAAACAACCATGTTATCACATTTTCTCTTATTTGATTAAAATTTTGTTATAATGTTCTCTTCCATAATGCTTTCATTACAACATCACAAGTTTATTATTTAAATTACAATAAACATAACTAGTTATAAGTACCATGGACAATATTTATAAATGCATCAAAATTTGTTCTAAAATAATTTAGTTTAATATACGAGTATAACAAAAGTTAGGGGTGAGCATAAAAACCGAAAAACCGAATCGAAACTGAAAAAACCGAACCGAAAAAACCACCCTATTTGACAAACCAATGGTGGTGGTTTTGAATTTTATAAAAACCGAATGTTTGGGGCGGTTTTTGGTTTCATAAGAAAAACCGAACCGAGAAAACCGCCCCGCCCCACCTTTATATATGTTTTTATATAATTTTATCTATATAAAAGATTTGCTATTTAATTTTAAAGATTTAAGTATACAACTTTATCTATTAAAAAAATTGTGTTGCTTATTATCTATACATTAAAATTCGTTTTTTGAAAATTTCCCTTACAATTCTCGTAAGCGAACGAAAAGTGCAAAGCCGCAAAGACGTGCATTTTATATTTTAGATTGATGTTTGGTTGTTTTGTACATTTTTTCGAAGCTTTGGATTGCTAGATAATATACTATTATCGATATTTGTTTAAATATTTTTGCTTGAAAACTTGGAATTGTAAACTTCATATAAGATTAAAACTTGCTTGTTTTCTAGTAAGAAAAAACCAAATAAAAACCGAAACCGAACCGATTCAATGTCAAAAACCGAAAAACCGAAACCAAACGGTTTGTAGTTTTCAAAAACCGAAATGTACGGTTCTATTTTTGGTTTTACCAAAAACCGCCCCACCCCGCCCCATGCTCACCCCTAACAAAAGTTGATAGTGGTTAATGTTTTGTAGGTGTATGTTTGTGATGTTTTTAGTATTACTATCGATTAAATAACAATAAGAGTTAAGTTTAAAGATAGACAACAAACTTTCTCAAATTTTCACATCTAAGTAACGGACTCAGGAATATCCTTTTACCATCAATATAACTTTTGAATTTGTTCTAAAGTTACCAATTCGGTCTCATTTTTTCATGGGTTACATGTTGATAAAATAAAAAACATGCCACGTCACTTTTTATTTTAGAGTATACTGCAAAAATGGTCCATGTAGTTAGACCAAACTAAAATGACTAAAATGCCTTCTTCTTCTTCCTCTTTAACTTTCACATGAATTTCTGTTTACTTCTAAATTAATAAATGTTTTAAAACTCGCGTTGACCAGGCTGGTTCAACCGGTTGAACCAGGAACCGGCTCAGATTGTTTGAAAACCAGATTGAATTGCGAGTTTTTTTGTTGACCTGGTTTGATAATCCGACCTTTAATCCAAAAATTATATTAGTGCAAATATTACGATATATAATCTCAACGGTCTCTTATGTTTTAATGATGACAAACTGTTGGTTTATGGATATATTTAATATGTGTATGACAGGATTCGAACTCGAGACCACGGGATTGCACACTTTACGTATGAGACTCGATATTTAAATAATTAATATAAAATATTATGTTTAATTATTTAATTCACAATAAACGACTAAACAAGCGATAAGTACTTATCGGAAGTGACTATCAGTCGTTAAATGTCAACGGGATATGAAGAAAAGTAAACAAACCAATAGAAGGTTTTAGGAACCCTCTTTTCGGCTTGTTTCTGGCCGAAACTATGGAATCCCACATCGGAAACCATAGTAATCTTGACATCTACCATAAGGCTATAAATACATCCCCATGTATTCATCCTTTGGTACACTTGATTTCATTAGAAGGCCAAACTTCTTCTTTTCTTCCCTCTTGTTTTTAGGTCAACGAGTGAAACCCCATGTAAGGGATTTACGAGTGACCTTGAGCATGACAAAGGTGTTTGGTTATTCTATTGTGATCAAGAACTAGCATTCACATCGAATCGCTAATAGTATGTGTGTACAAAAACGTGGTGTAACACACTATTGTTACATCAATTGGTTTGAATTGAAAAACGGTAAGGGTCAATTTGTTAAACCACATAAACCCTAATTAGGGTTCTTGATTGAAGAAGTTCTTGCAATTTGGAAAAGGTATGTATACGCATTTATTTTTAGTTAGTTAATTCTTTGTTAAATTCTAAGTCTTCCACTGTGTACTCTGTGATTTCTACATGTTATTATTTGTATATCATGTATCTTAACCTAAATAGTGGCATCACGAGTCTTTTATAACAAGTAATTAATTACTAAAACGCATAAAACAAATAAGTTGTATTGTATTATTAATTGTATGTGTAGATCTAGGGTTTGCAAAACCTAAACCCTAATTTTTTTTTTGGTGGGCATTTTTTTCCCTAATTAGGGTTTGTAAACTTTTGTTTTTAACTGGATTAGAAAACCCTAGGTTGGTTGCAATTTTATGTGTATTAAATTACATAAATCTTGTTTAATTGCATTAATTGTTAAGTGTAATTTATGTCCATGATAAATACATGCAGGTTTTGTCATGGATCCTTTTTATTGTATACTTTACTTGGTTAAGTGATATACACTAATTTTTTATAGATCTAAAATTAGGTAAGACCTCAATTATTATTATTAAATCAATTATGTGCTATGTGGTATATGTTTTAATTTTGACTTACGCAATCGATGAATCGATGCATGTGGCTCACCTTGTATATTGCTGAAAACGGGTGAAAGTCTTAATTAGACATATACATATTGACAGATCTAGAATTAATTATTAATAGGATTTATCAAAAGGTTTGCATGTGGCTATTTGATATGCATGATTAATTGTTAAGTTATGTATTCATTGTTTATATGTTTATTTTTTTAAATACTTGCTTGTTTGTTATGTGTAACAAGGGTATTTTTATAAGAAAAATAAACTGACCTAAACAATGGTGAAACATGTGATTTTTTAAACATAGTAATCGTAATCGTTTAATTGATTCATTTTTATGCACAAAATAGTTAGAACAGCTCACTCATTAATGACAAACTGTGTGATGGGTACAAGGTTGGTACGCATTAAATTGTGAGCTTAAAGATGAGGGTATGTAATATGTTTCGCGTTGACCTAATTCTCCGCTCGTTTGTGCGTCTTAATGGAGCTACCAAGTATTCCTGTGTGCATAAAATCTTAATGGTGAATTGACCTAAAATTCTACGCGCCACTTTTGTGATAATTATCCGAATAACTTGGGTCTTATGACTCATGCAGCAGTAGGATATAGTGGTAATTAAAGGTAATTCTTTAATTGGTGTAACCAATACCTCGATTAAAGTTTGATGATGAAAAGCTTAAACATTAAAACAAGGATGTAATTGTTTTAATAAAAACTTATGCTACGAAGATGAATGCATGACATCTTTGTACATATTTGATTTGACACCAAAAATTAAATTTATTACCCTAAATTTAAGTTGTATGCCATCCAATGAAACGGAAACACCTGAGATTACTTTTTATTTGCGTGAGAACGTGATTTAGATCGTAATCAAAGGGTAAAATATCCACGTGTCGTGAGAACGGGCATGGATGATTTTGCAGTTTTTTAAGTTGGACAACTTAATTGAGTTTTGTAGTGAGAACTGGCAACTCAAGGCATAAGATGGGGATAAAACATGCTTACATTGCAACTGTTGTTGACAATATGTAAATCCCATAAATCTAGGAGTTGCAATTTGAAAATTGGCAATTGAGGTTCGACTCGTACCATTTTGAATAATTTCATTACTAGCAGATCAACTGATGTGATGAAACTATGTCAATTTGGATCCTAGTTTTCAAGTGAAAATTAAATGGTTATATGTTTATGAACCATGGGTATTTAATTTTCTTGGAAAAGTTAATTATCAAAAATACTAAAATTGAATTTTGTAATTCTTTTGAATGTATAAATGCAACATTTAACCGTAAACGTAGTTTAGTCTTTGATTAGTAAATTGATCCATTCTGCTTTCAAACACATGTTTGATCAAGAATAATTTACCGAAAAGACAAACGAATCCTCTTTTCCATGGGAGAAGCATGAGACTCAATCCTATTCCTTTTCATGAATGAGATAGGTATAATAGGAACATTTGAATTGTCTAAAATCTAATGTAACTCATAGCAATGAATTGCACATCATATTTTCCATAAAGATATCATTACCCTCATTTGGTGAATGAATCCTTTTGTAACAAACATGACTTTTGGTTAATTGGAAAACATGTATATGAGTTACTAAATTATAAGCTAAACTAATTATCGCGAAAATTGGTAAAAGGAAAATTAGTATTATTTATCTAGTTGTTTTGCTTTAACCTTTAAAGGTGCTACATACCATTATGGGCATGATAGGCCTGTTAAGGAAGAAATTGCATACCCAATTTTTTGAGTTAATAACATTGATGGATAACCCATCATTCATAGAGTAGAATACAACTTTTAGTACCTTAGTAATGATTATGTATGGTTCTTCAAAGGTGTGGGAAAGTAAAAAGCAAACAAGTTATTTTCACTGGTTATGAAACACTTACAATGTTGTCAAATTCAGTGGGAGCATTGTGTTGCATTACTGAATAAGAAGTTGTTATATTGATTTCTAATTCAGTGAGACCTACAAGCCTTATTTCTTGTGTAGTAACCCAGATTATCTTCAAATATAATTACTTTCCAATTGTAGGCACTTATGTTTTTAGGGATAGTCGTGTACGTTTCCTTACTAAACAGTATAGTCCTACATCTACTTGTTATATCTATGACACAAATCATATTAATCAAATAAACAAACGCGTATCGTGTTGTTTATCTGCTACATGATGTTGTTCCATGCATAAGTGGGAGAGATCTTTATTGTGTGCAAGGTACAACACATATAAGTATGATTTAAATGGATTCTCTTGACCGTAAGGTAAGAAAGTAACGTTCTAATAGGAATTATACGTTTAAATATGTATGATTGGCTATTAAGAACAGGTGTCAATATGATAACAAAGACTACTTTAAATATTTATGTCATTCAGTATTTAAGAAATACTTGTAGTTACAATTTACGTTACGTGAGAACGTGAACTAGATTGTAGCCCAAGGTAAAATATCCACGTGTCGTGAGAACGAGCATGAATGATTTTGCAGTTTCTTACGTTGAAGATTTCATGGAATGACATAATTAAATGAAGTAATCTAATACTACTTTGATTTTAAGTATTTATGTATTCGGTGAATGACTTAAATATATGTAGTAAATATTAACTTGAAATTATTAATTGAAACCCGCGGAGGTGTTCATAATTACTTTCATTATACATGTTTATGATTTTTTTGTAAAGTCACAAACATGAATTCTTTCAATACAAGACTTACAATATAAAGTAAGACGTTAACTTGCTATGTTTTAAGACATATGCATGAAGTCAATGAGTTGATCAATGACTTATAACATATACTGGGATTATAACTGTTATGTCTTTTGACTTGGTAAAAAATACTTGTGTTATAATGCATGCAATTGACTTGGTAATTCTATTGTACCATTAAATTTTACTTTGTTGGTAAATGGGTAAGCTAAAGAGTAGATGGTTATCTTAAATATTGTTAGATTATCTTACAATATTAATTCTAATGAAATACCATAATCTCAGTTAAAAGAATCAAAATGTATTGGCACTGTTTGATTCAAGATAACTATAGTTTCTTCCAAAAAGTTATCAAGGTTAGTAGATTGAGTATAGATTGAATATACTCAATAAGACTCCAACCTAGAAATTTAATAAGACATCATTTTTATGGAAAGTGATGAATCACATTAAGTCTTATAATGAAGTTCTGAATTTGTTAAATTATTTAAATGTAATCTTTAAATGTTAAAGGCAAGTGGGAGTTTTGTTTAGATCTTGGAAGATTAAACTACAAAATACATAATCTTCTAAAATACACTAGCAAATATCATGATGAGGCTAAACATATAAATGATAGACCTCAATATGATGGAATTGTCATTCATATATCCGTAAGGATATCTCAGATATTTAATATGTTGTTAATCATAATAATGAATTTAACAAATGTTGAATTGTGGTAAATCAATCATACTATGAATGTAGAGATGTTGTCCATAAAGATAATCAACTTTAGATACTTGGTTTATCTTAATGAAGATGATTTTCTTCGAAGGATGAAAACCCTAATGGTTTAAATCTTTGTGTAGAAATTATATGGACAATATTGTACACATATTTAATGCATGTCTAGTGACAATAATATTAACCATACTTAAGTAATTAACTATGATTGAATATTCTTTCCTAGATACATTAAATAGAAGTATAAAGATTATAATTGTCATACTTAGTTTCATTGATATGAAATCTTGACAATGAATATCAAAACTCTTTGTTGTGGAATACTTTTGCGAGGACGATAAGTAATACAAAGTAGTTTTATGAATTCAAATAATCTTTGAATATGTACAAGCTGCAAGAATCCATGAATGGATATATGCATGCATCTAGGAGATGATTCTTATGTTTAATATTAAATCCATGTTTGATTTAATAATTAAAATAAGGTAACTCATAAGTATTCATGAAAGCTAGTGGGAGTATTATTTTTTATTTTATTAAATCTTATATGTTGTATGGCAACTACATTTCGCCTAAATTAAGTTTTAGTTGGGAATGAAACTTCGTTTGTAAGATTTGGAAATAAGACATACAACCTTGGAATATATGTTTATTGTTATAAACATATGCGGTAAATAAATGAGTCTAATAGAACATGATGAATACATATCTTTGACAAGATAGAATATGAATGAGATCTTAAAGTCTAACTTGGAGACTCATCATGAACATCATGTTGTGTATAAGGTTGTTGTATCATGATTGATTATAATATTATTTAACAACATTGTAATATTAATGTTTGGATTTAGAATTGCATTCCTCAGCCTGGAGTTGCTCCCAGATTCTATACAACAAATTGTTGTGTAATTGTCATAGTCAACAAACTTGAAATTTGAATGGCACCAAACAAATAATATTCAAAGTTTATGGATGTTTAAAGAGCATATTGTTGTACACAATGATGCTAGTATAATTGAGATGACACTCAATTCTAGTCACGGTATCCTTGATGATGACCATCTTGACTAGTTATGCTCAACTAAGAGCACAGTTGCATTATACATTAAAGAATAAATAATACTTTAAAATTTTAAAGTTTTGAAAGATGATTGTCATAAAAGGTGGTTCAGGTTGTCACGCATCTTATGGAATGATATGACAATATCAAGATATGTGTAAACACATACAAGAAATTCACTTATTGAATTCTTAAAATAAGTATTCTCAAAATTCCTATAGATCAAAGTTGTTGAAATTATGCTCTGTCAACAAGTATGATTATCGTAACTTGAGGCAAAAATTCATTAACTAAGAATTATCATGCATTGATCTATTTAGTATTTGGATAAAGGATATTGTAAACATTATTATTCAAATGAAATAAAGTATTTCGTTATGTTTATTATGATGTTATCCTATATTTGCATGTTTAAATCCTTGAATAACTTAAGTTATTCTAAATAGTCCGTTGTCGATCAATAACATGGTAATGGTATTAAATTAAGACAAATATGAGTATTAGTTAGAATATACTTGAAAGTATATTGATGTGTAGCATGACTAATTTCAAATGATATTCGATGGATTGAGTATAGGACTTATCCCAACCACATGATGGTACTTTATGAATCTTAGTCATTAAGTACATCATGAATATTTATCCTCTGACTTGAGATACCAGAGAAATGTCATGGATGTAGTGCATTTATGTGAAGCAATCTAACGCTTTACGTAACTAGTAGTTATAAGGGTTGTTTTGAGAAGTGTTACGAAATTTATGAATTCTGCTCGTAGTCAAAACGGGATTTGTTTCCTTCAAATTTATTTTGAAGTATAATACTATTGGGCCCCTCGTAGGGTTGTCAAGATGTTTGCATGGCCATGCCCAAGATCTTCTGGAATATATTCAGTAGAATTGGTAATCTTGATCAAACATATAAAGCGAGAAACTGAATAGTTAATTAAGAAATAGGTGAGATCCATATTCTTATTAACATGGTATTAGAAAAAAAAGGATAAGTATGATGATGAATCATCAAAAGGTTTTTCCAGGAAACTACACTCGAGTTGTTCTGGGGTCATTAGCGTGTTGCTATATGCTAACCAATGTCATTACGCATACTAAGATATCTCCAAGTGGGAGCTGTTGGTTTATGGATATATTTAATATGTGTATGACCGGATTCGAATTCGAGACCACGGGATTGCACACTTTACGTATGAGACTCGACGTTTAAATAATTAATATAAAATATTGTGTTTAATTATTAAATTCACTTTGCTCAAAAAAAAATTATTAAATTCACAATAAACGACTAAACAAGCGATAAGTACTTATCGGAAGTGACTATCGGTCGTTAAATGTCAACGGGATATGAAGAAAAGTAAACAAGCCAATAGAAGGTTTTAGGAACCCTCTTTTGAGCTTGTTTTTGGCTGAAACTATAGAATCCCACATCGGAAACCATAGTAATCTTGACACCTACCATAAGGCTATAAATACATCCTCATGTATTCATCCTTTAGTACACTTAGAGGTGTTGATCGGTTCGGTTATCGGGTTGTTCGGTTAGTTTGGTTCAGTTAATTCGGTTAAATTTTTTTTAGGTCAACCCGAGAACCGAACCGAACCAAATTCAAATCCGGTTTTCGGTTCGGTTCGGTTGAATTCTAACTAGGTTCGGTTCTTGGGTTGACCGAATAACCCGAATTTCACTATTTAAAAAAAAATTGATAATGACATAGATATTTAGCAAAAAAATATATTTCAAGCATAAAAAGTGTTTTATTATATTATGATAACCTTTTAATAGTATTTATTTATATATAAATATACATAAAAATATATAAATATATAAAAAATATATATATTTATATGAATTCGATTTTCGGTTCGAACTACCAAACCCATAACCAACCCGAGAACCGAGTTAGTAGTTCGGTTCGGTTCGGTTTTAGCAAATTCGGTTCGGTTATTTTCGGTTCGGTTCGGTTTCGGTTTTCGGTTTATTCGGTCTTTTCGGTTTTTCCGCTCACCCCTAAGTACACTTTATTTCATTAGATGGCCAAACTTCTTCTTTTCTTCCCTCTTGTTCTTAGGTCAACGAGTGAAACCCCATGTAAGGGATTTACGAGTGACCTTGAGCTTGACAAAGGTGTTTGGTTATTCTATTGTGATCAAGTACTAGCATTCGCATCGAATCGCTAATAGTACGTGTGTACAAAAACATGGTGTAACACACTATTGTTACATCAATTGGTTTGAATTGAAAAACGGTAAGGGTCAATTCGTTAAACCACATAAACCCTAATTAGGGTTCTTGATTGAAGAAGTTCTTGCAATTTGGAAAAGGTATGTTTACGTATTTATTTTTATTAAATTAATTGCTGTTTTATTCTAAGTCTTCCGCTGTGTACTATGTGATGTCTACATGTTATTATTTGTATATCATGTATCTTAACCTCAATACAAACATGTAACTTGTAATACATAACGTAAAACGTACAAGTTACTCGTTTACAAAAATCATCAATGCATGTGTTCATCAACACCTCTCGACGTGCTTCAACAACATGTTCGGATATATTTGTTAAGTTGCATTATGATAACACCATTTTAACAAACCATTGAGAATGTGTCAAATATTTTTTGGAGTCAAAAAGTATTTTCAAACCTCGACTTGCATTTCAAACAACGTATGAAAACGTTTTTAAAAAACTCGTTGAGTGATCAAAGAAGCCAAGTGAATAATAATTTTTTAAACACATTCATAATAAATGTTTTTCACTAATTACATTTAACTAAAACTAACTAGATATTTTTAATCATGTAATTAATTAAAAATAAACATATTTAATTACGACCCTTAGTCCCCAAGTTATTCTAGAAGAAAGCAATTTAAAATTATTTTAGGATAAGGAAGTGAAACACACAATATACAAAAAGGTGATGTCTTATGACACCCTACGTATCCACATTTTATATGGGTGGATTCATAAAATACGGTCCTTGGATCCGCCGAAGTGCCAGTTTTGGACATCAAGGTTCACCTATAAATAAGACTCATTTCTCACATTTTTGGATGATGTTTTCCACCATTTCTCCCACATACTTTCACCCACTTGAGTCACCATTATGACCAAGCTCTTGCAATGTTATAAAACACATTCGCAAGTCTTTTAATCCTAACCAAATCTTGATCATGATGCTTATAACTTTCATTTGTTGTATGCATGTTTCCACTTGATGTTCCATCTGCAAGCCTAGTGATCTTGCCATCCACATCCACCACAAACACACCAACATATGAACATCAATCACAACAAGATTGGAGCACTTGTGATCTTCATCCATTGAAGGATTTTTATGGCAAGAAGTTCACTTAGATTAGTGGTTAATGTTTTGTAGGTATATGTTTGTGATGTTTTGTAGGTGTATGTTTTTGATGTTTTTAGTACAACTACCGACATAATTCCACTTACAAACTAAAATATAATTGAGGCATAGACCCACTGTAAGAGCACTTGGTATGGAGGAAAAAAAGCCATTTGTCCCTATGTATACCATTAACGTTGCCAACACCATACCATAAAAAATGCCAAACTTGTGGCCAAAGGATTTTGAGGCACTCCATCAACTCACGCCAAATGCATTTTTTTTTAATTGTGAGTGAGTGGGTATTTTTAGTGGGGTATTTCGTGAGACCTAATAACATGTTAGTGGTGTGTTATAAGGGAGGGGTGTTTGAGTGATTGGTGTGTTATTGAAAGGTGTATGATGTGGCGCTGAGATGACATACCAATAACGTGTTATTGGTATCTCCCTCACCTTGTGCTCTAAGTTCATATCCTTGAACTTTATTCTCACAACTTGCTGCCATAAGCAGTACACCGCTTGTTAATTATCATACACAATCCGTTTATCATTTTTCCTGCAACAATTACAAACGTAACTGGCATAGATTATCCGACTAAATGTTTCAAATAAAAGACGAAAACTAAGAAGAAAACACTGTCTTTAGATTTTCCGGCAACATAGGTGGTTAAGGATGTGTGTGTTACTGGGAAGATCTATAGAAAATGTTTTTTTTTATGAGTTTGTGATAGAAAAAAATTCACTGGCATGTAGGTCTTTTTCTTTTTGTGAGTTGTGGAAGAAGCAAGGTGTCTTTGAGATAAGGATGATGCCCCGTTCTTTTGTTTTTTGAAGGTTTAGAGGCATTAAGAGTGCCCTTTCAAGTCTAGTCCAACAAGATGTTCTAGCATCTGTCCGTATCTGAATGAAGAAAAAAAAAACCCTCTTTTTGGTGTTTTCCTCTGAGCGAACTAAATGTCATTGCCATTCAGATCCTAATAAGGGTAGTGGCAGTGGTCTCGGTATGCCTTCGGTATGGCTCCATACCGAGCGGCAATACCGCCGCCACCGTTGTGGTATGGCATGGCATGGGAGTATATCGGCAATCTTTACCGAATTGGCATGAGGCATGGTTTAAAAAATGTAGACGTTGGCATGAGGCATGATTTGGCATGAGGCATGGAATCATGGTTGCGACTAAAAAAGTATGGTGAGTCATGAGAGAGGCATGAGATGAGATGACAGAATATTATTGGTGGGTGGTGAGACATGGGAGAGACATCGGATCATGGCTGCCACCACCCTAAGACGTTTTTATGAAAAACAAACACAACCAAATTAAATTCATAGATTTTACATTAGCCATAGTAAATTAGTCATTAAAAAAGTTATAAAATGTGTTTAAAGCCTATGTCAAGAATTCAACTATTCAAGTATTGATTGGACTATTCTTTTTATTTACGAGTAACTAGTTATTTAAAGGCAACAACATGGGCTTCTTCTAAACTTTAATCGTTTTTCTTAATAGTTTTACAATACACATGCTAGATAATAATTTCTCACCACATTTGTTACACATATTAAATTTTTTTCAGTTAAAGTTATTATCATCACAATATCTTCAAAGATTAACTTCAAAGAGATACTTTATTTTTGTAAGTTTCAATAAAAAACTAAAATCAATATGAACTAAAAGTTTGAAGCAAACTCGACCTAAAGAATATATATGCATATTTGAATATTTGTTTTTTTTAAATTGCCTCTTAACAACATTTCAGACGCGGTCAGACATTTTGGCCGTTCACACCGTTTTTTTTTTTTTTTTTTTTTCAGACGCGGTCAGAGGCAGTAAGATCTTAATGGTCTAGACTTGAGAAAAGTGTCCTAATGCCTCTTGTTGCCTTTTATTGACACAAAAATAACAAAAAAAAAAAAAAATTAGTACGAGCAAGCAAATGTGCGGTTCAAACATGAGTTTTTTTTCCCGTTCAGATTCGGTCGATTCGGACATTACGCCTCAGATTCAGATTCAGATGTGCTGTTCAGATTCAGATTCAGAGCCTTTTAAAAAACAAACACCACCGTAGGATTCAGATTCAGATTACGCCTTAGATTTAGATTCAGATTGCGCCTCAGATTCAGATTCAATGAAATAATTATTAACATATAGCATCAAGAACATTTCATTAGTTAACACATGTTGTGTTTACCAAAGCTTGATTGTTAACACATGCAATGTTTATCAAAGCTAAATGTTTCTAAATAAGAGTATCAAATTATCAGCGTAAAAGTATATACATGAGTGTTCAACCCAAGATAAACATTCTTTTTAGAGTAAATTACACGGATGGTCCCTAAGGTTTGTCCAAAGTTTCACTCACAGTCCCTGAAAGTTTAAAGTTGCATGGATAGTCCCTATCTCGAAGGAATAACACCTGTGGTCCTTATTTAGAAGTAAATAATTTACATTTTTAGCCCTTTTGGTTGAAGGTCGTTTACCTTGTCATCCATTATCATAACTTTATAAGTTAAAGTTTTTCGACATTAGGTGCGTTTTATACATTTTCTTACGTTTTTACGTCGCGTTTTTAACCGTTTTATTTTTCGTTATCCGTTTTTATCTTTTTCACATTTTTACATTTTGGTCGTTTTATCGTTTTAAATTTTCTTTTTTAACGTTTTCGTCATAAAATTTTGACATAAAATTTCAAAAAAATTTTGAAAAATTTCGACATAAAATTTTGAAAAATTTTTTCAATTTTTTAAATTCTTTTTCAAAATTTTTTTTCCAATTTTTTTTTCGGATTTTTTCCAATTTTGAAATTCTTTTCAAAATTTTTTTTCACTTTTTTTCGAAATTCCTTTTCATCCGTTTTTTCAAATTTTGAAAGAATTTGGAAAATAAAATTTTGAAAAGACTTTCAAAAAATAACTGGAAAAAAATTTGAAAAAAAAAAAAAAATTTCAGAAAAGGAATTTCGAAAAAAATTGGAAAAAATTTTTGAAAAATTTCAAAAAAGTTGGGAAAAAATTCGAACAAGAATTTTGAAAAATTTCGAAAAAATTGGAAAAAATAGAAAAAATGGAAAAATTTATGTCGAAATTTTTTTTCCAAAATTTATTATTTTGAAATTTTATGTCAAAATTTTTATGACTAAAACGTTAAAGAGAAAGAAACATGTAAAACGGGCCAAAATGTAAGCAAACGAGGTAACGTAAAAAATGGGATGAAAACATAAAAAGCCAATGAAAACTAAAATGCGGACCAAAATGTAAAAAATGTATGCAAACGATAAAAATAGATGAAAACGTAAAATGGACGAAAATTAAAAACGGGAAATTTTTCGGAAAAAATTGGAGTAAAATTTTTCAAATTTATGTCAAAAAATAATTTGAAAAAAATTGAAAAAGAATTTCGAAAAATTGGAGTAAAATTTTGAAAATTTTTATGTCGAAAAATTTTCAAAATTTTTTTGAAATTTTATGTCAAAAAATTTTATGAAAACGTTAAAAAACGAAAACGGACCAGCATATAAAACGGACCAAAATGTAAAAAATGTAAGCAAACGGGTTAAACGATAAAAACGGATGAAAACTTATAAAAGCGGACGAAAACGTTAAAAACGTACAAAACGTAAAACGTAAGAAAATGTATAAAACGCACCTAATGTCGAAATACTTTAACTTATAAACGGCCGATTATGATAATGGCAAGGTAACGACCTTCAACCAAAGGGCTAAAATGTAAATTATAACGAGCTTACTTAACGCCGGTTAAATAAGGGACCACGTGTTATTCTTTCGTGAGATAGGGACTATCTATGCAACTTTAAACTTTCAGGGACTGTGAGTGAAACTTTGGACAAACCTTAGGGACCATCCGTGTAATTTACTCTTCTTTTTAAGTGGCTTAGAGCATGGGGTATGGTTGATTATTTCGCCGAAGCTTCGACATTGAGCCTCGCCACTTCATTTCGTACACGATACCATGCCCCTTCGCCAAAAGCAATCTCGCCGTTACAACGAAACACAAAACGACAACTAAAAATCGAATATATCCGTTTCTTTTTCAAACGGTTTAATTTCAAAAAAAAAACTTTTTATTTTTAAAATAAAAACTTTACCCACCCTCTTATAAATAATACCTCATTTTCATAAAATCATCCACACTTTTTTCTTTCAAATCATTCACACACTACTCTTTCAACTCTTTACAAAGCAAAAAAACATGAGTGGTTCGATTCGATCTTGATGATATAGAAGATATCAAGATGATTCTCAACGCTTAGCGGTTATGGGCAATCGTTGGGAAGATGAAGCCGAAGTTCACGCAACCGTAATTACATCCGGCTGACCAGAAATTGTAAAAACGCCTTATATCGGACTATTTTTCCGATCCTCCAAAATATCCGAGTACTATTTTAGGCGTCGATTTCATATGAGCCGTCAACTATTCTTACAAATAGTACAAGGTATTGAAAATTATATTCAAACTGTTGATCCTCTTCCACCGCATTTTGATTTCTTTAGAGTCCGACCCGATGCGTGTGGTGTAATGAGTATGAGTGTAATTATGAAATGCACATCCGCCGTACGCCAATTGGCCTACGGCACGCACTGATGCATTTGATGAATATTTGCAAATGGGGTCACACTGCACGCCGATTGTTAGATTTTTTACTATGTGTGTAATTGAATTGTTTATGCCCGAGTTTTTAAGAAAGCCTAATTTGGGTGACATTCACAATTTATATAGCACATAACACCCCATGGGTTTCCTCGGAATGCTTGGGAGCATTGATTGTATGCACTGGGAATGGAAAACTGTCCGTTGAGTGGCAAGGGCAATTTCATAGAGGTGATAAAAATATCCAACTATTATGCTTGAAGCCGTTGCATCATACGATTTATGGATTTGGCATGCATTTTTGGGGTAGCGGTGCAATAATGATTTAACTGCTTTTAAATAATTCACCGTTATTCGACGATCTTCTTGATGACATCGCCCCAAGGTTCCGCTTTCAAGTAAACGTGCAACATTTGAAAACGGTATTACCTAGACGGGATTTACCCAACTTGGTCATCTTTTGTCAAATCTTTCTCCACGATATTCGGAGAAAAATGCCTTGTTTAAAAAAAACAAGAAAGTGCTCGCAAAGACGTTGAAAGAGCTTTCGGTCCTTCAAGGGCGTTAGCATATTATAAGCCAACCGTAGTGCTTGACTATCAACAAGCTAAGAAGAATCGTACATACGCATCATATTGCATAACATGATTTTGAAAGATCAACCGCGATATCCGAATTGAACGATATTTATGTTTGTCAGCGAGCAAATATACAACGGACATGGATTGAGCGTCGATCTACAACGAAAGAATGCCAAAGAATGCGTGATAAAGCAACGCGCAAAGACTTCAACGAAATATTATTGAGCATTTTGGCAACTACATCAGCAACAACATTAGTTTAAATTTTATGTTTTTTATTTCGCGAATGTATTTTAAATTTCATATGTTTTTTTAGCAGTGTATTTTTTATATGTTGTATTTTTATTTTAAATGAATGGAATGAATTTAATTGTGTTTGGAAAATATGGAAAAGAAATAAAATGAGGGTGGGTGGGCCCAAATGAAGAAGTGAGTAGCCAGTTGTGATTGTATTTTTTTAGTTAGTGTGTTTGAGTGATGTGGAGGTGATATACGTACCCAAATGAGGAGAAGTAGTAAACTCATGATACCCCATGCTCTTAGTAATCACACGTTATGATATCCTCACAAAAAATTCAAGCTCTAAGTTAAACACCTTACAGTTTTCTAAAGAAAGAGTTCGAAAACAATCATATAAATACTTCGATTAAATTGTGCACATCTAAGGGCCCGCTTGGTTCAAAGTGGGGAAAGGGAAAGGGAAAGGAAAGGGAATGCAGGAATGAGTGAGGTGAGTAATCAATCCCTTACCCCTCAATTCATTCTATAATGGTTCATTACCCAGAACGGGGTAATCAATCACTTACCCCTCCCTAACCAAGCACAATATTATTTGTGATGTGGGCCCTTTTGAATACCTTACCCATTCCCCACCCCCCTTAACCCCCTAACCAAGCACGCCCTAAATTAAAAAAATTTACATATTCAGAATAACCTAAAAAAGAAAAAATTAGTCAAATCCCATATATTTCTAATAAATATCAAAATGTTATGATACCCTCACAAAACACTCGGTAAACAGTTAAATAGATTCTTCAGTTAAATAAAAACCGAGTGAAATACTCATCTTCTTTGAATAATCAGAAAAAAAAAAAAAAAAAAAAAGACTACACTATTTACCTGTTTACCGTTTCAGCAAAGGATATTTTTAGACGCCATGTAAAACATATTTTACTATTATATAAAAGAGCAAACACTTCTTCTCTGAAAATTTAAATAATGCTTTAACTTAATTAATTCTATGCACATAATACAAGTCTTGAAAACATTGTTTTCTTGCTTGTCACATTTGTGCAACCATCCACGCATAATCTTTCTTTATACACGATAAAAAGATTTACGAATCATTTTCGTATAAAATAGAAACGTTTGAGAGTCATTATTTTCATAAATTAAAAACAAACACATCCCAAAACTCAACAACAATTCTTTTATACTTAAAAATTGTTTTCATTATTACTCAAAATTTGCTCATTATCAAACATATACGTATAGTTTTTTATGCTTCATATTGATAAGCTGATGAAACGGTTTTCCACCATCGATGAAGTTGCACAAAAACACATCATAAAAGAAAATTTGGCCAGCTGCGCAACGCACATATACCATGTTAGTTCAAATTTGCCAATAAAACAAATTCATTTCTAATAGAAAAACAACAACATATACCACGTCAACAAACTATGGTACTTGGCTTTATACTTGGACACAAAACATATACCACGTCAACAACAACAACAATAACAAATATCGCCGAAACGAAATATGTGGAAGTGATATGTAGAGTGTGTTTATTTAAGCTTATATGTAGCTTTTTATGAGCTTACTTGATTTTGGTGTAGGCTGTGTTTGTTTAACCTTATATTTGGCTTTATGAGCTGATATTTTATAAATCTTAATTTTCAGGTTATTTTATGGCTTGTGGGTTTATATAAGCTTACAAGTCTTAAAATAACTCAAAACTGTAGAAATATAAGCCTATGTCAAGAATTCAAGTATTGATTGGACTATTCTTTTTATTTACGAGTAATTAGTTATTTAAAGGCAACAACATGGGCTTCATCCAAACTTTAATCATTTTTTTAATAGTTTTACAACACACATGCTAGATAATAATTTCTCGCCATATTTGTTACACATATTAAAAAAAAAAAAAAAATCTGTTAAGGTTATTATCACAATATCTTCAAAGATTAACTTCAAAGAGATACTTTATTTTTGTAAGTTTTAATCAAACTAAAATCAATATGAACTAAAAGTTTGAAGCAAACTCGACCTAAAGAATATATATGCATATTTGAATATTTGTAAATAGTATGTAAGAATATAAAATGGCTTCACATACGATAACCACGTTGCATTATCCCACATAACTAATCAGACTAATACTAACACATCAAAAGTGAAATAATTAATAACATATATCGCGCTAACATATCACGAGGTTATGTTATTGATTATTTTAATTGCATCATATTAGAACTTGAGGTTCTAATTTTCTTTTTCTCTAACATAACATGAGATTATGTTGCTTTGATTTTCTTCTTGATAATAATAAAACATTTATTATTATATTCTTGTAAATTAACAAAAAAAAAAAATAATAATAATAATTTGAAAAAAAAACAACAAGAATTACTAATCTCTTACCTTTACAAAATTATATACCACTGAGGCTTTTCTATATAGACGAGATGTGCCGCAATATAGTCAATTTATCGAACATAATTATAATATCAAATATCGACAAACGAAACAAACAGGTGAACTAAACCACCCATAGTCATAATATTATAGCAGCATGATCAAGAAGTCTAAAATCCCACTATTGCAATTATGGATACGATTAGATTAATTACAACACAATCCGTATATTCTACGAGATAATCATTAAAATAAAGAATGCCATAAAGCTAATAAAACACAACATCCTTTGTTAGTTATAAACTGGGATTTAGTTCTTACGTCATTAATTGTTAATGTTTTTACCAAAAAAACCAAGTTATGATCTGCATTAATTACGAGGTAACATGAGACTAATATAAGACTCAAATGTAATGTTAAGCTCTACCGATCAAACCATCAAATTTAAGAGTTATCCTCAAATATATAACAATAGTATAATAAACATATAACCATATAGAAACATATGTGCAAGATTTTTTCAACACAAAACACATAAAAGAAATATATAAAATAAGATAAAGCATGATCTGTGTTATGATTGGTGTTTGATAGGTCAAGCAATATTCAAGAATACCAACTCCATACATGCGGATTTCTTGCTTTATGTTCAATTAATTACTGTAATGTTCATATGAAAATTATGACCAAAGTTTGCAAGTTCGTATGTCAAAACATTAGTAACTTAAATATGCAGAAAACTTCAAGATACACAATCGATGATATAGAGCACATATACAACAGTATCACACTAGAACAATTGGTAATATACAACAGTTATAATATAATGAACATGTATTTGAGCAAAAATATACGCAAACCTAAAACAGTTCATTCCCAGCCATCGAGGTTACCTTTTTTTCTTTAGAACACTCGTGTGATAAGTATTTATAAGGCATAGGAAAACCCTAACTTGTTAATCAAGATTAGGATGAATAGACATAAGCCAATAAGCCCATAATATTTACAATAGACTAATCTTTTTTGGGCTATTTGTGATATGGGATAAAAATATTTTATACTAAAAGTGTAGTGTTTCTAAGGTGGTTCCTAAAAAAATTTCTATATCACTTTTAAAAAATTTCGTCGTTCAAAATGGTTCATGAAAACTATTTGACAATACATGGATCCGCCTCTGTATCTTAGGCCTTAAGAAAAAACTTAATTGCATTTAAAATGTAAATTATAAAGTTTGTGATTCAATCAGAATCGCACATTACAAAGTTGGATACTTCAAATGATTCTACGAAGAAAATTTAAAGCACCTTTTGTCCGAAACACAAAGCAAGGCAAGCAACTACATAACCATTTAAAAATGACAATACAAAAATATACAACAACTACACAAAATTACACAAAGTAAACTAATATAAATCTTGAACTAAATCTATGTCCAAGACATCTCTTATCGCACATCGACGATATATCCATTCGATGTCACTCTCTTCTTCAACTATTAATATTCCATAATGTTGACAAATTGACTGCCCCTAGACAGAAATATCAAAATCGGTTGTGGATATTTTACGAATGATATTTTATGAAAACCTTATACTTAAGAGTATCAAAATCGGTTGTGGATTAATGTGATATCTTGGAGTTGTATGTTTAAATGATATTTAGAGCAAACTGCGAAAATCGTCTTCATGGATTGCTTACATAATAGGAACAATCCTTATAGTTTTTAAATTGCAATAACCTCTTGTGGGAAAATCTTTGGGTTCATTTTCATCCCTGGCCATAGTAAGATGACAAAAATGACCTTGTTCTGATCCTCTTTAGATTTTCCTTTTTATTTTCCATTTCATTTAAAAAAAATAATTTACCTTCTAATTATTGGTTTGATACTTTATGACATTGTTGTGATGCGGTAATATTGTTTGTTGCAACGTGTGTTCCAGGGGTTTACGGGACGTTTGTGTATTTTTGCAACGTAGTGTTACATTTTGTAAAAAAAACCAATGTTGCAAAAATCGGCCTAGACGGCCAATTAATGGTTAATCGGCTTTATACCTTGTTGATTTTTAAAAATCGGTGAAAAAAATCGGCAACTAATCAGGCAAAAAACGGCTGAATCGGTCATAAATTGGACTAATCGGCCAAATCAGACTAATCGGTCAACTTTTAAAAAAATAATAATTTAAGCGTTCTACTTAATTTGAGGATCGTTATTTCACTTATAACACGCAATGAGCCTCATAATCAACATTAGAGCCTTTTATTGAGGTTTGGAAACATAGTAGGCTTGGAATCAGTTAATATCTTTACTTTGGTGTCCAAAAATACCTAAAACTTATAAGAAATACCAATCTGATTAATCCCGCCTTGATCGATTAATCGCTGCAGGGTAGTTTTCCGCCCGACTACCGATTCATGATTTTTTCAACATTGAAAAAAATTGTACATTTCATGAATGCATCTCTTTTATATTGTGTGTCTAGTCTTATTTAGTTCTTCCTGAATGCACATGGTCAATTTTCCAACTGATTATGTCCATGGTCTGACGATAGAAAGTAGTACTACCTCCGTCTCATAATAATTGTCCACTTTGACTTGTCTAAGTCTTTTTTATTAAACTTTGACCATAAATATTTTTATTTGTATAATATAATACTTGATGAGAAATGGATGAATAGATTGGGTTTTAAATGCGTTTTCATTTGATATTACTTTCATCAAATATTATATAACACAAATAAAAATATTAGAGGTCAAAGTTGAATAAGAAAGACTCAAAAAAATCAAACTGGACAATTATTATGGGACGGAGGGAGTATTATTTGTTAGGAAAATGCTAAACATAGCCTTAAGGGGTACTTTTACGAAACTCTTACACACATTAACTATTTGTACTTTTATAATAACTATCCACTCACCGAATTTAACTATTACCGACCAAGTAAGTATTACACTTTATTATATGTTTTTATTTATTAAACATGGCACTTCAGGCTACAAATAGCCAAATCATATTGTTTCTCCTATTTGTTACGAAGAGTATAACTATATATGTAAAAAAATAATTAATAAGAGATATTAGAGCATGTGATGATTATGTACAATTTCTCCTGAGTATAACTATATATTAGGGGTGCTCATCGTTGAAAACTGACTACCGAGACGAATAAAACGCTAGACCGGTCGGTCCGGTCGTCTCGTCGGGTCCGGTCCGGTCCACAAGTAATGGGTTTTGGTCCGACCGGACCGACCAGACCGAATCCGCAAAATAGTCCGGGGTAATACTATATGTATCTAGTCTTATTCAGTTCTTGCTAAATGCACGTGGTCAATTTCTCCTGATTATGTCCATGGTTTGACGATACAAAGTAGTATTATTTGTTAGGAGAATGCTAAACGTAATCCTAAGGGGTTCTTTTACGAAACTCTTACATGCATTAACTACTTGTACTTTTAGAATAACCATCCATTCATCGAATTTAACTATTATCGACCAACTAAATGTATTGCACTTTATTGTATGTTTTTATTTATTAAACATGGCACTTAAGGCTACAAATAGCCAAATCATATTATTTATTGAAATGAGAAGAGTGAGAAAAAAACTCTAGCCACAAAATTCAAATAAGAAAAGAGAAATGATTGGGAGATGCATTTATTTTTGTTGATGCAACTAAGATTAGTGGTTGTGGTTCATTCTCATTATTCTCATCTTAATTATATTTCTCATTTGATCATTACTCTAATTATATATGTAAAAGAATAATTAATAAGAGATATTAGAGCATTATATGGTGTTTGTGATGATTATATTTCCCTCTCTTCCACAACCCCCCATCCCACCCCACACCACACACTAATATTGCTATTCAAAATTGGAAAATGATTTGGAGGCCTAAAATATGTGACTAATTATGTGCCTAATAGATGTGGCAATAAATGATTGGTTTGTGAAGAAGCGGGTCCCCCTGCTGTCCCCAATAAGATGCTGACACATATGTTTAGGCATATTATTAGGCATACGAGTTAGGTATCCCAATAAATGCTCTTCAAAATTATAGGAATACGATTTTGGTGTAACATAGATGTTAGAGGTAAAAAGAAGTTATATGTTAAGTATAATATTTTGGTGAACAAAGAAGTTAGATGTTCTCATAATAGAAACTATATATGAAATTAAGGAAAATAAAATAATTGATGATTAAATAAAGGAATTTGATATTCGTAACCTAAAGGATTATAATTAAAGAAAAATAATTTGTAGATTTAAATGATTGCTTAAAAATAAACCTACAACTACGAATGGTGGAATTGAAATTTTGATTGATTAATATGAAGAAAGAGAAAAAGTGTTTGAAACTTGTCAAAATGTTAATGATGTAAGCCTATTTATAGGTCTATTATGTAGGCATATATATACTTGTATTTTAAAAATAAACTTTCACCCAAGGTTGTCAGGATCGGGATCCTACCTAGAATCGTTTTCGGCTTTGCAAGATCGTAATTGTAGGATCGGATCGGGATCGTAAGATCTTATGAAATGTATATATTTTTGTATAGGGGTTGTAGTTTTATATTTCTTTATAATATTTCATATGATAAACGAATCAAATGGATGATAAAAGAAAAAGTTATATGTTCAAGTGTCGTAGTAGTAGAATATTAGATATATTGCAATGCATACTTGCACAAAGTTACTACATACGTGCACGGTGCACCTACTTCTTGTTTTAATATTTTTTTTATTATAGATTTTTCATGATAATATTTATGCAAAAAGATAATGTTAATTTATTAGCCCGTGATTCTGTAATTTTTTAGTTACAATATATAGATTAATGCAAAAGATAAAAGGATTGTATCTGAAAATGAAACGACATAATTTATAATAGAGGGAAACATAATTTTTTTTCTTGATGACCAAATAAATTAAATTAGAATATTCTGATAATATTACTGTTTTTTTCTTCTTGATGACCAAATAAATTAAATTAGAATATTCATGCTTTTATCTGTAGCATAAAATAAAATATGAACAAAATTGGGTCAACTGTACAGATAGTTTACTTCAAAAACAAGCTTATGACATTTTACAAAGCACAAAATCATTTTTTATAATAAACCCAAAAAGACACATCTAAACTATTTCTAAATAGTCCATAAAAACATAATGATTTTACACTCATTAATCTTGCAAGAGACAATTAATTAACAGCACCAAAATAATATTTTTTTTTGAAAAATTCTTAGTCATTTGCTTTAAGACATGAGCTTATATTTAATAAGTTAATATACAAAAAAAAAAAATAATAATAATAAAAAAAAATAAAATAAATAAATAAATAATCCTAGTACGATTCGATCCGATCTTACGCGCGATCTTACGATCCTGCTGCGATCCTACCTAGATTACGATCTTGTTAAGATCCTGATCATTTTTTGTGTGTGGGATCGTAGGATCGTACGATCCTACGAGCAGGATCGCAATTTTGACAACCTTGCTTTCACCCTTTACAAATAGCTACCCCAACCACCTTAATGTACTAACACTTTTGCCTATTCTTATTTCTTAAACATAGCCCTTAAGGCAATGTTTAGCAAAACCGTAAGAAAACAGCCGAAAATGTATAAAAACTGATAGAAACTAAGAAAGAGTATAAAAACGTAAGAAAACATATTTTTGAGTTAATTACAAATGGTGGTTAGTCAAAAGGACTAACGTTGCAAACAAAAACATAAAGAAAACGGGCGAAAACATATAAAAACGGATAGAAACGTATGAAAACGTAAGAAAAACATATTTTTAAGTTAATTACAAATAGTAGTTAGTCAAAAGGACTAACGGTGCAAACACAACGTATGATAATGAACAAAATTTGAAAGTTTGATGGGTATTGTTGTATTATTTTGGGTTCGTATCTGATAATGGAACAAATGGGAAAACACGTTGCTATTACATGTCATTAACCCTTAAAATTTATAGTCTTATTATATTATGTTAAGAGTTTTGCTATATGTAAATTAAAAACATGTAATAAAGGGGTCATACATTTAGTTGGGAGTTGGGTGGATGTAGTTAAATTGAGGGGTGAGTGTTACTCTGAAGGTACAAACAATATATGCTTATCAATAGTTTTTAAATATAACCTAACATTTCATTTTCATTATGTTAAATGAGAGATTTTATACGGTATTACAAATTCGAATTAAGACTAGGATGGATTGTATTCTTCAAAACATGGTTGTATGACATTGAAAACTTGTTTCGTTGAATCAAACTACTTTTAGATGCGGCCATGAGGGTGAAACTTATTTTTGTTCAGTGCGGATGTTTTAAATAGTAATGTTGCAACTGTATGGATCTATAGATGATAAAAGAGACTCATTTTCTATTAATTCACCAAAAACATGTATACAATGAAAATACGTTCAAATCAACCACCAAGTTGTATCTCACACAGTTTGTATCTTTTTGTGCTTTTTTGTTACACAATTCATGCTTATTTGATCATTAATCTGCATTCTTACAGTTGATATAAAATGAGAAAAATAATAGAAAAGATTGTTGAAGATGATTTTAAAGAAAATGATGCTTGAGGGCTGTTGAGTACTCAGTAGCTTATCTAGAAATGATTATTTTCTAGAGGTAATTTATTTGACAAATTGATGCAATATATATAACGTAAATATACTAATAATTCTACCAAATAAATTGATGATGGTGACAATAACAACGAAAAGTCGGAATAGGTAGGAGAAGAAGATAAACTATGAATGGTTAGAAATGTCTTTGAGAAATTGCTCATATAGAAAAAAACTTTTTCAACGGAAAGTTTGATTAGAAATGGTCTACTAGTTCATGGACAAGGACTGTTTTGACAGTTATATTCCACACATATTTTGAATCAACCTGTGAATGAAGGCAATTTCCAAGCTGTCTATTGACTATAAGTTTTTTCATTTTAAGTTTGTCTGATTGCCATGCTCATAGTTTATAGAATCAACATTGCTGAGCAATGAAAGTTATGATTTTAGTAGTTGCTCGGCTACTTTTATACTCCGTATTCACTCCCTGTCTCGCGTATGGTGGTCATACTTTAGTTGTGAACCAATATCTGTCTGGAAATCAGACACTTGTCTCTCGTGCGGGAACTTTTGAAATGGGTTTCTTTAGACCAGGTAAGTCTCCCAACTATTACATAGGAATTTGGTACAATAAGGCCAGAGTAACTTCTGAAACGATAGTATGGGTAGCAAATAGAGAGTCACCCATCTCCGATAAATTTTCTTCTAGATTGAAAATTTTAGATGGTAATTTGGTGCTTGTAGATAAATCAAACAACCTAATTTGGTCCACAAATATGATCTCTACTGCTACAAGTTTGGCATCACTTGTTCTTCTTGATAATGGTAATTTAGTTTTGTATAACGGGTCGAATCTGAATCAACCAGTTTGGCAAAGTTTTGATCATCCAACCCATACTTGGTTGCCTGGTTCTACGCTTAGATATGATAAGCGTACAAATACAAACCAGGCTATTACTTCTTGGAGAAGTACAGAAGATCCTGCAGCAGGACTCTTTTCTTTAGAGATTGACCCAAATGAGAAACAATGTGTACTTTTGTGGAATAAATCTATACAGTATTGGACTAGTGGACCTTGGGATGAACGAAATACAATATTTGTCCTAATTCCTGAAATGAGGTTGAATTATATCTACAATTTCAGCTATGTTGACAATGTTAATGAGATTTATTTCACTTATTCTTTGTATAATCCTGAAACTATTTCAAGATTCATAATAGATGTCTCAGGGCAGATGAGGCAGCTGTCATGGTTGGATGTTAACCAGCAGTGGAATTTGTTTTGGGCTCAACCACAACAATTTTGCGAAGTTTATGCTAGGTGTGGGCCTTTTGGTGTTTGCAATCAGAACACATTACCGTTCTGTAATTGCTTAACTGCTTTTGAGCCAAGATCGCAGCATGATTGGGATCTGAGTGCTTATTCAGGAGGATGTATGAGAAAAACCATATTGAGTTGTAGTGCAACAGAAGAAAAACCAGGGTTCATTTTAAGTTATGTCCCATCCAGATTTCTTTCCTCATACCCTGAAAGTGAAACTCTGCTATCTGATGAATCGGCATGCAGAAGCTTTTGTTTGGCTGCCTGTAGTTGTTATGCATATACCTTTGTCTCCGAACAGTGTCGGCATTGGAAGTATGAAAGCTTGAGTAATGTATCACTGAGGTTTGTGTCATCTGATTCAAAATTTCAAACATCTGCAATCAACATCAAAGTTTCTTCATCCGATATTCCTACAAATGCCTCAAAAAACAACACGAAAGTGCTAGTAGCAGGTGATCTTAAGTTGTTTAACTAAAAACTTCCAACTTTCTTGTCTCAACCACCACTGAAAATTTTTGGTCCCTGTTTCAGGGATTGTTTCGGGATTTTTCGGTCTTGTGTTTCTTTGCAGCATTGGAGTTATATGCTACAGAAGGGTGAAAAGACAAGGTAAATTCAACAATTTTGTACCTTTACTGTTTTTGATTCAACATATTTGCTCCTTGGTGTACATAAACCATTATATACCAATATATCCTCCATTTTTTTAAAATCAAAATATCTCACAGATCACAAAATGTTGAGTGAAGAGGATAGAAAAGATCTTGATGTGCCTTTCTTTGAGTTTAAGAGAATACTATCAGCAACAGATAATTTTTCTCTGGCAAATAAGCTTGGACAAGGGGGATTTGGGCCTGTTTACAAGGTAACGGCTCTCTATAATATATATTCCTTACTAGCAAACTGTATCATATCCCTTTACGAAAGGATCGGGTTATTCTTTACTAAGAGCATATTTTTTGGATCATTAACTTAGGGAATGCTCCCTGATGGATCTGAAATAGCAGTGAAGAGGTTATCGAGTCAGTCTGGACAAGGTCTAAAGGAATTCAAAAATGAGGTAGTTTTAATTGCCAAACTTCAGCATCGCAATCTTGTTAGGCTTTTGGGATACAGTATGAAGGATCATGAAATGATACTATTATACGAGTACATGCCTAATAAAAGCTTGGACCGAATGATATTTGGTTAGACTCTCTCAGTCTTTTACTTACAGTTACTTTTATGTTACCTGAGATTATGAAATCTGAAATTCTAGTTTTGATGGCACTTTTAAAAGATAGGAGTCTTTGTATGTGTCTCTACTGGTCGTTACGCTTTGATATCATTATGGGAATTGCTCGAGGACTTCTTTATCTTCACCAGGATTCACGGTTGAGGATTATTCATAGAGATTTGAAAGCAAGCAACGTGTTACTAGATGAGGATATGAATCCTAAGATTTCAGACTTCGGTTTGGCTAAGATAGTTAAAGGCAGAGATACAGAAGCTAGCACTACAAGAGTTATTGGTACCTAGTAAGTACATACTGTACCCATGTTCAAATCTGGTTCTAGATCTTACTGTCATAGAGTTCTTGAATTGTGATGTCGGTCTTTATACAGTGGCTATATGGCTCCAGAATACGCTCTTGATGGGTTGTTCTCCATAAAGTCGGATGTTTTTAGCTTTGGAGTAGTTGTCCTTGAGATCATTAGTGGGAAAAGAAACACGGGTTATTATCAGAATCAACAAGCCTTTAGCCTTATATCCTATGTGAGTTCTGAAACCCATATTTATCTATAGGTTTTGTTTTTTGTTTCCTAAACATTAATTCTCAATCGTTGATGTATTTCAGGCGTGGGGCTTGTGGAAAGACAAAAAGCCATTAGATTTACTAGATCCAGCATTGTCCGAATCATGCAACTCAATTGAAGTAATAAGATGTATGATTGTTGGACTTCTGTGCATACAAGAAGACCCTCAAGATCGACCTTCTATGACAGATGTGGTTCTGATGTTAGGGACGGATATTGAGAGCCTCCCTGATCCTAAAGAACCAGCTTTTATTTCTAAGAAGCGCATTCATAGTTCGCCATCATATGTGACTGAATCAGAGATTCAGCAATTGACTATTACTGAGCAAGAAGGTCGATAAAAAAAGTAGGTTTCTTGGATTCTTCATGTTCCTTTCGCTTTAAAATCAGGATACTTCCCACCTTTCACATATACACAACAAAAGTAGTGGTAGAACCCCATTGGCTATTTTATGTCAAACGGGCTGATATATGAAAAAAGATATTAATCATGTCACACCGACACACCCTGTTTACATTATACTTTAAGAGTTTAAGAGCCTTGATACGAAAAACATTCATTGACATTGCAATGTGTAATATCATTTTTTCCATTGTTTACTCTAACGACAGGGTATCTCTTTTGCTCATTTTGCATATTACTATATTAGTTTCTTACAAAATTTATAAAAACAAGCACACATACAACTATCAGTCTCAGTTAAAACTGCCAGAAGCAGATCCAAACATCATCTCATGTAACACCCCTAGAAAGTTGATATTGTTAATCTAAAATGCCTATTAAATGTTCAAGAAAATGACATTCCATTCGTCTAATATAGAACATTAGAACCACTTTTATTGACCATTTCAAGAGAGATGGTGAAAGAGATGCAATATGAAGTATGACTAGTTCCATTCTCTCTCAACCATTTAACTAGTAAGAGATTATTAAAGATCAAATTCTGATTATTAAATAGAAAGCAAAAAACTACTGCTCAAACTATATGCATGGGAATATGAATTTATTAATAGTAAAAGCAAAATGAGCTATAACTTGATAGCTATCAAGGATCAGAAATGAGGATTACCTCCTTGTATTTGATTCATATTTTTGGTAATTTTGATTTTTGAATATTTATTGATTAAAAGTAAGAACAATGTACTAGTGGAGGTTTATTTGATTAGTGTATGATTTTGATACTTTTGAAAGAATGATGATGATGACTATGGAGACCAAGTACGAGTCGAAGAGTATGATTATTAAATAATAGGGCAAATGGTTTTAAAATGTATCATACTTGTCACCATTTGTTTTTGTGGGTGGCGAACAAAATGTTTTTGCTTTTGTGGGTACTTTTCTCTCATACTCATCCTTTTTTTTTGGTATTTTGCTATTTTTTTTGACATTTTTGCCTCTCTTAGATAATAGAATTTTTTTTCCCCCGAAAGGCAAAAATGTCATATAATAACCTAAAAAAGATGAATTTGAAAAAAAAAAAGTACCCACAAAAGCAAAAAAATTTATTCGCTACCCACAAAAGCAAATGGTGGCAAATATGATACATTTTAAAAACATTTGCCCTAAATAATAATAATACCTTTAAAAAATCCATATGATGTGTGCATTGTCTGTAAGTTGAGAACATAGGATCAATTATGTTAGTGAAAAGGTCCCAGAAAATTTGTTACACGTTTACAATAGAATACTGTTGTACTGAATATATTATCAGCAACGAACTTTACTTGCGTGATTTAAATAGTTCATGCGTCATAAAAAACTTTAAACATCAACGTGCATGCTTTAACAAAGCCTCTGTTGACTACTAGTTTTCCCTTTTTAGTTTGTCTGATTGTAGCGATACCACCTTGTGGTGATCAGAAATAATATGCAGAAGCTGATCATTAGAAAGCATGATTTGCTTCTTTTTCTTTTCCTAAACAACCGGCGTTCAGATTTAAGACTTATTTTCTTCGTTTAGAGTTGTCTTCAAGTTAATATGAGATCAATAAACTGACTATTTCTCAGAAAGAATGGTGCGCTAAGAGAGTTAAGTTCCTTGGAATCTTGTTGTATTCCATGGATATATTTCATGCTGACTTTTAAAGTCAAACAGACAGCTGTTTGAAAATATCAGTGTGCACAAAGTTAGTTGCTTTTTATATCTTCCATTTTTGAGACTCTAGCTTCAAGATACTCCCCCCTATCTTTTACAGGTGCCAAAAGATATGGCACACAGACAATACTAGGAGATTCAGCATTGACTCATAAAGTCAACAGACCTGCCTTATTACCTTAATTTAAGTTTCTATAGTTTTCTCACAAAGTTGTGTCCCTATCGAGTCCATTAGTCTCAGAATAATTCCTTAGCTTCATCACATGCTAAAAAGAAACATAGAAGTAAATGACCATAGCAAGTTATGTGTGTTGACTTATAAAGTCAAACCTGCCACCCTTTTGAGGGAAGATAGTAAGTTCTTTTGTTACAAAGTTGAATTATTTTGTCTATTCTGTTTTAAAACTTTAGCTTTAGGAATCAGGATATTTCAGCTTCCATGCACATATTAGAAGAAATAGCATGAGAAGAATGATGGGATTGGTATATCTTCTTATGTTTCAAAAATAAGCCCCCAGAACGATACCAGTATACCACTTCTAACTGTGCTATAAGACCCTCGATAATCGTAGCCATTATGTTTTTTTTTGGCGGCATCAATACATATTAACTTCGACATTATTTAGATCACAGTCTTGGTGGAAGCTAGTTTATTGTTATAACCGGCTAGGTATCAAATGAACTTTCAAGTACTCTAACAAGAAATATAATAAAACGAAGCTAAATTAATTACTAATAAATAAATACTAATTAATAATGATAATGGGTCGATCAAGCATGTAAGTGTTAGCAATGGCTTAAGTCTAAAACCAATTATGGAAGTGGCACTAGAAGGACACTGCATAAGGCCTATGAAAATGATTTGCCTTATAAAATAACTGTTACCAACAATTGTAGGAACCTGCAAAACATGTTAGTATGATAAAGGAATCTGTGAAACATGTTAGTAAGATAAATCGGCGTTCTTTATTATTAGATCTTCACTATTCTATGTTGCTATATAAAATGAATAGAAAAAGTACATAGTCTTAGGTGATCAATCTAATAAATTCCATCTTTCAGTTTCATCATAAAATAAGCACATTGAAATAAAGCATATTACAACCTACTTAAAGAAAACTGCTTATAATTGTGGCTTTTTGCCCCAATACATAACAGATAAGGAAAAGCAGCTTGGAAGTTTAAACTGCTTATCTGCTTAAAAATAAGTAATCCCGTTTTTTATTTCTTCTTTTTTAAGGTTATTTATTCCAGTCTTATATAATCTGAGATTGTTTATTTTTTCTTAAGTTTGTTTTTATTATTTATCAGATTATGTATCTTTTGTGTTTTGCTTTATGCTTATGTGATAGTTAATTTGCTTTCTTAGTTATGAAAAATTGATAAGAAAATCAAAAAGATTATTTCATTAGTTAACACATGTTGTGTTTACCAAAGCTTGATTGTTAACACATGCAATGTTTATCAAAGCTAAATGTTTCTAAATAAAGAGTATCAAATTATCAGCGTAAAAGTATATACATGAGTGTTCAACCCAAGATAAACATTTTATTAAGTGGCTTAGTAATCACAATTCACACCTTATGATATCCTCACAAAAAGTTTCAAGTTCTAACCATCCATTCATCCTAGTTAAACACCTTACGGTTGTCTAAAGAAAGAGTTCGAAAACAATCATATAAATAGTTTGATTAAATTGCATACATCTGAATAAAAAACTTAAGTATTCCGAATAAGCTAAAATAAAAATAAAAATGAGATAACATCCATTTAACCCTTTACTGTTTCAACAAAAAGGTCAATCCCATATCTTCCAAATAAATATCAAAATGTTACGATACCCTCACAAAAATGTTTCGGGTTCAAACAATCCTAGTTAAACATCTTAAGGGTGTAAAGAACGAGTATGAAGTGGCCAAAACCTTGAATTGGTCATACTTGCTTAAAAAAGAATGTTTTACCCAGTTTGAGCTTGTGTGACGATAAGCTCAAACCTTGCGGATTAATCGACCAAAAAGTCAAAAATAATGATTAGAAAAAAAAACAAGTATGAAAACAGTTAAAAGATATTCTTCAATTAAAGTAAATCCGAGTCAAATACTCATTTTCTTTGAAATGAGGAAGTGCATATATACCTACTAAAACTTAAAAACTTGCATATTTTCCCATAATACAAGTTTTTATTGCATTATGTACAATGCATTTTAAGCATGTTTTGAGTATATATGTAAATATGCAAGTTTTAGTGGGTATATATGCAATTGTCCCTTCTTTGAAAATACTACATCTAATAACCCGTTTACAGTTTCAACCAAAGATATTTTTAGACGCCATGTTTAACATATTTTATCTTACTATTAGATGAAAGAAACACTTTCTCTCTTAAAATTTCAATATTTCTTAAAGGGAAATGATAGAGAGAGCTAAACTTATGCCTAAACTTAGATCTAAAACCAAATGTCATCATCCTGATGGTTACAGACAAAGACCCACTTATATTACAACTCATCAGGATGATGCCACTTGATTTTAGGTCTAAGTTTAGGTCCTCTATCATTTCTATTTCTTAAAATAAGTTGTAACTTGATTTTATGAACATTGTACAACTCTTAAAAACATTGTTTTATTTCTTGTCACATTTGTGCAACTATCCACGCATAATCCATCACTACTACAAAAAAGGGCATAGAGCCCGGTTGAAATTGGTCATAGAGCCCGGTTTTGCCTACGGGCACAAAGGGGAGGGGACTCTATTCGAATGCTTATAGAGACCGGTTTTAAAAACGGGCTCTATTTGTAGTTATAGAGCCCGGTTTTGTACTTAGAAACATGGCTCTATGTGAATAAAAAATAAATACAGCACGAGATAATTTCAGCCATGAATGAATATGTTTCTTTTCTTTTCCAAAACAAACATAGCATTGATTCAAATAAGAAAGATCCATTGATATTACAACCCTGTTGATACACATTGAGCTTGCCTACTGTATGATTACTCTTGCAAACAACAGAACCAAAAAGATACAAGCCAACTTTATTAACTACTTGAACATAAATGAAAGTAAAACTAAAACATTTGTAGACTGTATCAACAACACAAGCATCACCCCACCAACCAAGCCACGGAAAATTTTTTGGATCTGATACAGAAACATAATCAATATTAGCTCTTCGCCTCTTCCGTCCAATTCAACTGCAAATATGCTATTATAGATAGAAGATCTAAACGTACTAGAAAAACTACCAATGTTATATTTTCAAATAAATAATAATACCTGTTTTGCTGATGCCAACTCAAACCCATATTCCTTAAGCGGATCTTCATAACCCCTGATTCTTTTGCTTCAAAGCGCAATCAGTATCATAACAGAACTATAGAGACCGATTATGCAAGTAAGCACGGCAAAGTTGGAGGAGTTATGTTCTGCCCAGTTCTGTACGAGTGTTGGAAGCAAAGGAACAAAACTGGTGTCCACAATACATGCACCAAGGAGACAAACCCCAAAATCCTAAAATGACAATATAGATTTCAGAGATAAGAGGTTAGCAGATCTTTCATGGGACTTAATTTCTCAGATAATGCAATGATAGACAGATGCATAGATCAACTGACTTGCAGAACCAGATACTAATGGAACATAGAGAGATCAGAGTAAGTGCTCAGGAAGGCGCCACTATCCAGAAACATGGTAGATAACTAGTTAGTCTTAAGCAACAACTAAGTTGATTACATGAAGTAGTAAAATGGTGCAAGTTCATTGATGACTAAAAAAACCCGGAAATGCATTTTTCATGGAAGGTTGCATTTTAGAAAGAAAAATAAATAAATAAAAAACATAATATAACAAGAAAGAAACATCAAGACATCAGGATTACTTGCCTATTTGTGAGAGCAAAAAAGTTTTACCAAACACCCCTTTTATAAAGAGCTTATTCCAGAATCATAATTAGTAATAGCAGGCTATCATAATTAGTAATAGTAGGCTATCATAATTAGTAATTGGGAGAGCATAAAAAAATACAGTAATTAGTAGGCTATCATTATTAGTAATAAATTATAAGTTATTCTGAATAGAATAGTTATTATGATATACAGGTTTGGAGAGGAAAAAAAACACCTTACTTGCCTATTTTTGCCTGCCATTTGGAGTTCCAATGCTTTCTCAAGTCTTGCGACAAGCTCACCTATATTTGGGCGTTGCAACTGTTCTTTATTCAAGCAGCCATATGCTATTTCTGCGAAAACGTTGAATGATTGTGGATCCATTTCTTTATAGTCTTTAGGCAATTTGCTCTCCCATATGTCATAATCCTCCTGCATATACATTAATCAATCAGTAAACTCATGTTTCATACAATTACTTTCTAAGAGTTTAAATGGGTATATAGTTAAAGGCCATCTTTCTCAAAATATAGAAACTTACCTGGAATTCCAGTGCTTTCTTAAGTTGTATGACCACTCCATAAGGATTTCAAGCTCTGTCATAGATTCAGCTTCTCCTTCAGCAGACTTCCTATCCAGCCGCTTTGCAGCAATGATATTATGTCCATCAGCGTGAGTAGCTCCTTTGTACACATTACCAAAATCTCCATGTCCAATGATATTGTCTCAACTGAAGTCTTGCGTTGCCAACTTTATGTCTTCAAGTGACAGTTTGAGGGTGTCCTTGTGGTTCTCCTGTGAATCAGTCGATTTGGTAAGTTAAAAAATGGAATGACCTACTTGCCATCTAAAATGCGTTCAGATGTTTATTTTCAATTTTAGTTTCTCAGTCTGCAAGTTCACGTTAAAATAATAAGTCACAAAAGTAAAGGTCTAAAAAAGCTTAAATGAATAAAGTAGTAGTCTGAGGATTAGAATAGTATTAATTTACACATAGTAGAATATATGAAATGTCACATACTATGATGAAGAATATGAGGAGATTATAAAGTTAAATTTTAAATCCATTTCTTACCAGAAGTTTTAACGCTTTTTTGAGTTCGTTGATGACAACATATATTGATGGACGTTTCACTTGAGTTTCTGCTAGACATCGAAAAGCGATATTTGAAAATATGTCCAAAGACTCTTTATTGGGTCCTTTACTTAAAGAAAAGATATGTTCATCAGTTTCTCCCTTTATCTTGCTAATCCATAATCAAGGTTGCTACATGGGTACAAGTACGAAATTCATTACTCATCACCAAAACTTGCTAATCCATCTCGATTCAGCAACAGTACCAACCCATCACTAAAACCTCACCTTTATTAACATGGGTGCAGGAATGGCTCTTCATAACTCACCCATTTAAATATTATACAACTAAAGAAATTAAAATTGACAATTGACTACAACATTACAAATAAAACATGCTCAGGTAACAAAAACTTGACAAAATATGGCATTCCCACTCATAAAATCCGACTTTATTCTGATCAGAACCAACCATTTAGCTTGGATAAATACCATTTCGACACCCAATTGTTGTACTACCTTAATCTCAACATCTTAACAAGCATACTACGTACTACGTACTACATACCTTAAACAATCTACATACATTAACCTCGACATCAAAACTAACATACTACGTACAACCTTAACCTCAACATCAAAACTAACATACTACCCAAATCAAACAAAAAAATAAACAGAATAAAAATAAACATAAACATAAACAAAAATAAACAAACTAAAATTAAAAATTAAAAACACAAACCTTTAATTAGTGGTGGTGACCAGCGGTGGTGATCGGCACACGAGACGGCAGCAGGTGGTGGTGACCGGCAGTGGTGGTTGGTAGACGAGACGGCGGCGAGCGGTGGTACTACACAACCACAAACAAAATTTAACAAACACAAACACAAATCTATATAAACAATAAACTTAAAAATATATAAATTGAACAAAAAACACAAAAGAATATTAAAATTAAAATTAAAACACAAACCTTTAATTTCAACGTATGGTGGTTAATTTCGTGTGTGGTGCTGTGGTGGTGTTTGTGTTTTTAGATCTAGGGTTTTAACTAATTGGGAAGATGAAGTAAGGAGGGAATTGAATAGCAAAGATTGTGATACAGATTTTAGGTTTTGGCAGATTAACGCTCAGTTCTCGAGTTTTTAGAGAATGGAAATGGAAAAGAATAGGAATGGGAAAAGAAATGGAAAAGGAAAGTAAGTGTTAGTTGTTATGTTCTTGAGATAGAGGAACGGAAAAGGAAAGTAATCATAATAATGTTCTTGAGTGAGAGGTAAAGGAAAATAAGTTGGTCAAATTACATATATGCCCTTTAATTATTAATGTCAAGTGTTTTAAAGAGGGTATATTAGTCTTTATACAATATATGATTCCGTTTCCTTTCCCTTTCCTCCTAAAAGTGGGAGGAAGATTTACTTATCAAATCTTCCTCTCTATTTCCTTTCCGTTTCCCTTTCCTCCTTTAAAAAAGACTCAAGAACACAAAAACTTTCCGTTTCCTTTACTTTCCTCTTCTTTTTGGACTCGAGAACTGAGCGTAAAGTAAAAGTATTGGAGGAGAAATGAAAATTTGAAAGAAGAAATCAAAGTGAAAAAAAAAAGAGAAGGGAAAAATCCCGCTCAAAAGGAAAAAAAATGAAACAAATAAAGCCGGTTTCATTTATAAAACAGGGCTCTATTTTGTGGCTCAAATAGACCCCGGTTTTTTCAATTTATAACCAGGCTTTATGCCTTTGTTTTTGACGGAACCCCTTATAGAACCCGGTTTTTGTATTAAGTGGGCTCTTTGGAGGGGGCTCTATTCCCAAATTTGTAGTAGTGCATCTTTCTAAACAATAAAAACATTTTCTTATAAAATAGAAACGTTTGTAGGTCATTATTTTCATAGAATAAAAACAAACACATCCCAAAACTCAACAATTCTTTTTTTTACTTAAAAAGTGTTTTCATTATTACTTAAAATTTGATCATTATCAAATTGTATACATATAATTTTTAATGCCTCATATTAATATGCTGGTAAAATGGTTTTCCGCCATCAGTGAAGTTGTTATCACGAACAACATATAATAAAAGAAAATTTGACCCGTCAAAAATTTTAACTGCATGATACTTAATATCGCAACGTGCATATACCGGACTAGTTCAATAAACAAATTTCATTTCTAATAGAAAAACGACTAGTTGCATTAAACTATTTGTCTCAATACAGAATTATGGTATTTGGTTTTATACTTGCATACAAACATAGTCCCAATAAATATTCAAAACCCAAAAACACTACTCAGAACCAATTACAATAACAAATATCATTCGCCCCTTTTAAAAGAAAATGAATGGAATAAAGATTATCATTATCTTTGATAGTGCTTGGTTTAAAAAAAACACATTAACCTTTAAAGTGGTGGTGATGGTGGTAAGTGGCAGTGATGGGTGGCGGTGATGGTGGTGAGAGGTGGTAGTGGCGGTGGTGAGTTGCGGTGGGTGGTGAGTGGCAATGGTGGGTGGTGGCGGTGGTGGGTGAGTGGTGGTGAGTGGCAGTGATGGGTGGTGATTGTGGGTGGTGGTGAGTGGTGGTGAGAGGTGGTAGTAGGTGGTGAGTGGTGGTTGTGTTGGTGGTGGGTAATCATTACATTTCCTTTTATTTACTGAGAGCCCTTGGTATAATAACTTGGGTTATGCCATAACTCAGCTCCACGTCAACGCCACATCAGTTTTAACATTTTAACCTTAGCTCACAAAAAATACCCCTTATCATAACACAACCATAACACTATCTTTTGGGACCCACTTTTATTTAAATACTTATAAACTACACACACATAAACATCACCTTTTTGTCCACTAGCAACACATAAACACCATAACTCTACGTTGCCATGGTAATGCAAGTTATAACTCAGGCCATAACTCAGCGAGGGCAGTTATAACTCAGGCCATATCAAAACTTGTCCACGTAGTCCATAACGCAATCCTTGCGTTAACATACCGAGGGCTTTGAGTAATGTCCAATTACCCACTACTAAGTAATGATTGTAAGTTTGTGTATATTGAATGAATATAATGTTTGGTACATGATAAATATATATATAGGATACAATATGGGCCTAAACACATAACAGGCCTAAGCCTTATACTAATCGACTAACACTAATCGACTAACACTAATCTACTAACACTTCCCCGCAGTTTGAGCGGAAAGAGACCGAACACTCAAGCTGTCACGAAACTCAGCAAACAAGACCGAAGGTAAACCCTTGGTAAAAATATCAGCATTCTGAAACCGAGAAAGAACATGCAGAACTCGAACTTGACCAATAGCAACCAAATCACGAACAAAATGAATATCAATCTCAATGTGCTTTGTGCGCCGATGTCAACAGATTAGAGGACAAGTATACTGCACTCACATTATCGCAATAAACAATAGTAGCAGAGGACAACGGTGTATGAAGCTCACGTAGTAAATTCCGAAGCCAACATGTCTCAGATACAACATTGGCAACACCACAATACTCAGCCTCAGCACTGGAACGAGAAATTGTTGGCTGACGTTTAGAGGACCATGAAAGTAAGTTGTTGCCAAGAAAAACACAATAACCCGATGTAGACCGGCGAGTGGTAGGGCAACTGTAACACCCCCAAATTTCGTTTAGCGGAAGCATACGTGTTATGGGGAATGTTACGGAATCGGAGATCACAACACTAGTAATAAAGAACAGAATACATACTCCGTTTGATTTCATAAAATAGTTTTAAAACATTATCTTACAACATTGTTTAGATAAATGGGCACATCCCATAAGTTCAGTAGTCCCAATTTAAAAACATCGTTTTGTGTAAAAACACTTCTTAGGATATTACTACGACCATTTACCGCCTCTTGCCTTGCATCCATGATCACAAATTAAGCACCTGAGAAAAATATGCTAAAATGTCAGCTATAAGCTGGTGAGTTCATAGGTTTAAGTTAAAACAGTAAGTTTGGACCATAATCAAAGTCAGATGATCATTACAACGAATATAATGATATATGGATGAATGTCTATTACGTTAGCTCTAAGTTTATGCAACCGATACTACGACAGTATCTGTATGCTAAAAGATATCATACAATATAGGGGCCCATTGCGAGTGTTTTGTCCCTCAACACTCGATTCCGACATGGTATACGTTTCGCCTTGGCCTAAGCATGGCCAACCGAACGGAGGAGTCACCCTCAATAGATCTATTTATAACATTCGCGCTTCCCAATGGGGAACTGACGGTTCATGAAATAGGGGCATTTCTAGGGACATAAGGGCTTAGGCTAAACCACATAATAGTAATCATGCAATAGTTTAGGTCCATAAAAAGGTTTTGCATATTTTCTCACCCTAAAATGTATAAAACAGTTTATCAAGTAAAAGAAGGGCTATGAAAACTCACCTTAGCAAATGTGCAATCCAAAAGTGGGATTTAGTGAATGTTGTGATGCGGCACCGACACGCGGCCTAGATAAGGAGGGCAATGTTTAGTTCATTGTTTTAAGTATCACTTACTTAAAATAGTTTAATGGCTTTTATAATTGTATTAAAACTAAACTTAAGTTTGTAAAAATGATTATATGGTTTTACTAGTAAGTATATGAGTGTTTATATACTTCTTCATGTTGACACTATAATGGTTTTAAAATCCAAAGTTTGATTTGAAAAATAATTAGAAGGTTCCACTAGTAAGTATATAAATGCATATATACTTATTTAGGTTGACACAAAATGGTATTGTCAAGATTACGTATAATTGATTTATTTTCTAATTGTATTTAGAAAATACTTGAGTTAAATTTGAAGACTTTCAAATTTTAATATATGATAAAATGACATAGTGGTCTTTATTTATTTATCATCATTTGTTCTTAATATATATAGTTCTTAATGTGAAATTCACTTGACATACATTCGCTTACACATTGACGTTAAATTTGACGTAGACATTATTAAGTGAATATATTTTAAGCACTTGTTGCATATGTTAAACCTTTACACTTGTTTCGTTGGATTAAGATTTTTGACGTTAAGACAATATGTACGAAATGGAAGGAAAACTATGCGGTTACGAGTTTGGTTTTATAATTGATTTCTAGTTTATGTATCCCGTTATATTTTGTGAACCCGTTTAAACCATCAAACGAACACCCAAAAACTGTCATGGGTTGTGGCCCGATGTTAATAGTGGTAGGGAACCTGGATTGGGCCTAGGCCCAAAGTGAAATACATGTGAGGAATGGGTTTTTGGCTAAATGATGGTGTAGGGAATTTTTGTTGGAGTGTTAACTGGGTTGCGGCCCAAGGTAGTACAGGGAGAGTTTTTGATACAAGTTTTGGCAACACCATACTAACCAAGGATGAGTACTAGTGTACTAATTTTGACACTAAGGGAAAGTAGTTAAACATTTTCGGCTTGATACAAACGTGGCTCGATCATGACTCAGACCTCATGATTGCTCACAGTTTCACGACACACTACTCAGATGAAATCTACTCGAGTAAAAGGCTCAACCGAATGTGACCATAGTGAGCTTTCGGCTCACTCCAAGACACAACATAACCCATGTTGTTGGACTTACTTTAGACGAAAGAGGTTGGTCGAGTAGACATCAAGGTCCTACTCTTCCAATACTCGAGTTAATTTAAATCCGGTTTCACTTGATTATTCTAACAACTCTTAGTTTTCGAAAACCCGACAAGGTGCATAAACACAATCCTATGTCTAGGTTTAAAGCAAGTATTAAGATGTCTAACTTATCACTAGTTTTCGAACCAACTTACAATGACAAGGCGATGACTCTTTTAGCTTGAAATGCATATCTATATGAAACCACAACATGACATTGACTAACTGGTTCGCTCCTGAACAGTCAAGTTTAATCACACAAGCTGACCACTTGTGAATGGTCAACCGTAATAAACTTAAAACAGCTCAGAAAGCAAATGCAATTAAGATCAGAGGAATATAGTGGATTCCTGGGTCGTTAAGTCCCACGAAAGATGAATGGTGTTAAACAACTTCAGATGTCGAATAATCACTAAGGATAGTGATCAGTAAGGATTTTGGAATATTTATACCTAAAGAAAAAGTTTATAAATTACAGCGACTTAAATACAAATTAAGAAAATTAAAAAACTAAAATATATTAAATAAACGCTATCACTATTTTTAAAATTGATGAACGTTTAAAACTTAAAACGTACGTTTAAATAAAATTACGTAAACGTACAAAATAAAACGTGAGTTTTAAGAAATAAAAGGCCTGCAAATATGAAAATGATATTTTTACAATCCTAATAATAGAAGAAAATTATTAGAAAAAGAAAATTATTTTTAAAACTATTTATTTAATTATTATTAATTAAAAACTATTTTTAACTATTTAAAATGCACTTAAATACAAGAAAATATAAAATTAACCTAGAAAAATGAAATTATAACTTAGAAAAATCTAAAATATTATAAAACTAATTTTAAAACTGAAAATATATTTTTTTACACTTTATATGTATTTATTATGAATTTAATACTATTTAAAACTAATTAAAATGCTAGAAAATACTATTTAAACCAAGAAAATTATGGAAAAATATTTTTTTGGCTTTTTATATTTATCTTAATCTAGAAAAATTGAAAACATATTTTTTTTAAACTTTTTCTGATTTATTTGTATTAAAAGCTATTTAAAAAGACTTAAAAACTATTTAAAATAAAGAAAAATAGCAAACAGTACTATAAAATTATGAAAAATTCAGGAAAATACTAAAATATAATTCTTAATCTATGAAAAATATAAAAACATATACTAGTGTGTGAGAAAATGAAACTGAAGTGAAAAGTGCTTATAAATAAGCACTCAAAATAAGCTAAAGGACACAAATGAGCACCAAATGAACACAGAAGCTAGATTATGTTATAACTACTTAATATTAACCTATTCCAACTATCCTAAACCTCTGAAAAGCAATTTAAGCCAAGTATTAAGCAAGGCTAAACTAGTTTTAATTCATAAATGGGACAATAATAAAGCTGATCTAGGAGTGGGGTCCACAGAGCTTAAGCTCAAAAGCTTGACTGAAACAGATAGTCAGCTGGGTGGTGATTCCAAAGAACCAAGAAACACCTACTGGGGCCCACTGAGGTGGCCTGAAGGACCCACCAAAGTGGTGGTGATGGCCACTGTGTTGGTGGTGCACAGCTGCACAGGGCATGATTTCAGAAAAGCACTCAAAAGAAGCTAAGAATTAAGGACTTAATAAGCTGATTAGAACTGAACTAATATTTTTCTAATTTAGTTAAGCAGCTAAATATTGATATCCCAAAAGCTTAAATACTAACTCTTAATATTATGTCCTATATAAAATTACCTATTTTATTCAAAAACGACTATGTTGAAAAGTTGACTTTTTAAATTACACTAAAACTTTGACTAAGATGAATTTTAAATGATCCTAGATGATCTAATTTAGTGTATTAGGCTAATATGAGACTGATTTTAGCTAGATAAACAACTTTTAAGCTAGTATGTATGATTATGCATTCTAAACTTTCAACAGTTAACAGTTAAATTGATTTTAACTATGATGTTGACTTTTTATCAAATGAGGATTGAATTTTAAGCTAACTTTGAGTTCTTAGGTACTAGTATGACAGTTAATAACAACAAACAACAACATAAACAACCTCTAATACCAATAACACAGTGAATCCAAACAGACCTTTATAGGACTGTTTTTGAGTTCTTTCAAGGATTAACACTGATTCATGCCATTAAATTGATTTATAAGATCATCTAATGATATAATAAACTGATTTAAGCTCATAAACATTAATAATAACAACAAGTACCTATGAATCACTATTATACAATATTACTTAGTGAAATATTGAAAATTAAACAACTAAGAAAACTAAAGAACAAGTAGCTTATTTTAAATAATATCTTGACTTATCAACACCAAAGGAGCATGGAATCACAGAAATAAGCAGTATATAAGCTTTTAAACAGTAAATGGCTAAAATAAATAAATAAGCTTACAAATTGGAATTCAAATGAAATCTGAGAACCAAGAACTGAGATCCTTTCCTATAGCTTCCCACAAAGCTCTATACCCAAAAGCATTCCATATATCACCATGTTTCAGTCTCCTTCACCATTTTCCATTGATTTTTGATTTTTTTATCTATTTTTCTTGATATTTTTGGGAATTTCTCTTTTTGAAACTAAACTGAATTTAAAGGATTTTAAAGCTTAGAAAAGCTTTAATAAGAGCTTATATAAGCTTATAAATACAAAACAACAACTACAAACATCATTCGACTTAACATGAGATTTTCTTGAACTTGAATTTTTCATAAACTGAGAATGAAAAGGAAACTTGAAATTTATTATTTATAAAGGTTCAAATACACTCAGAAACACTTAAACAAGAACTTGAAAACTTAAACTTACACTAGAAAGCTTGAATTTATTAAAACGACATACATAAAATAAAATTACACTACTTCCTCTTCTTCCTTGCTTCTTTTTCCATTTATAATGATCCTTTAGGTTCCTTGTCGACCTCTGAGTCATTCCCACCTATCTTGAGCCATTGGATCTTCAGAAATCATCAAAACCGTCCATGTGGAAATTTGGCGGGAAAAAGTCTTGATAGCAGGTTTTAGCATTTAATGGGATTTGGTGTATGTGGAGGTGGAAGGACAGCTGGGGAAGAGTGGGTAAGGGTGGTGGTGAGGTGGAAAGGTGGTGAAAACCACCTGGTTTTTGGTTTAACAGGTGTGAGGGAGAGGGATGAACAGTAAGGGCGGGTTTCTATTTTTAAAACATTGGGCCGGGTTGGATATTTGGGCTGGGTTGGATTTGGTTTAATATATAGGTCCGTTTGGTTATTGTAGCTAGTAAACACAAGGACCATTCATGTAACTTTTGAAAATTAAGGGACTGAAATTGCCAATATTTCCAAACTTATCACAAGGGTTAAACTTGCCAAGTTTTAATTACCAAAGGACCATAAATGTTAATTTTCCAATTTTTAAATGTCCAAGGGCCTTTTATGTCATTTTTGAAACTTAAGGGACCAAACATGTAATTTTCCAAAAGTTCACTATAAGGACCAATTTTGTCATTTATGAATAGTACAAGGTGTAGTTTGAATAATTTCTATTTTTTTAAACTCACCAAGGACTGATTTTGACATTTTCCAAACTTGAGGGACCTTTTCTGCCATTTGCCCAAAGATTCATTCAAGGACCATTTTTGACAACTTAGAATATTTCAGGGACCTTGAATGATATTTTTACAAGTTTTAGAATTACCAGGGACTAGTTTTGACAACTTTTGAAATTTGGGGGACTAAAACTGCCAATTATGCAAACTTGATACGTTTTTCATCTGATTTTGATATTTTTGCATTTAAAACACATAAAACACTTATTTGTGATATTCTTATCATTTTGATGCGTTTCTGAGTGTTTTCAGATGTTTTTGCAGTCTAGATGGTACAAAAATGATGAGTATTTAGACACTCATCACTAACGAATTCCTTGAGTACCCGAGTGGGTTCCCAGTCGAGGCAAAGCCCATCGTACTAACAAGGAATGAGATGATTAACATGATCAAATGTTTAGCCATTTTCTCGATACGCAAGTTTTGAGTTCTAGACACGATTGACACAACTAAATTATTTTTTCAGATTTAGTACTAAATGGTAATAGTAAATCTTTTTATAAAACTCAACTCCTCTATTTTGGTTCATACCTCTCGACAGAAAATACAACCCAAATGAATGACCAAATCAAGACTCAACATGGCAACCAAGAACAAAATATAATTAAACGACAAGTATATAACAATTTCCTTGATACAAAATACCAAACTTGACATCACATTAACAACACATAAAACATTACAACAAAGGAAGATTTTATAACCTCAACTCGAAGGCGATGTGTGAAGGACGAAGGTTGCTTCGTGGGTTTCGAACCAAACGAGACTTGAATTAGCTCAAATGCACTCCCAATTGCAAAACCCCCCAAATCAATTGTTGAAAACCCTAAGTTTCACAAACCCTAGTTTTTGGTACAATTGATGAAGAAACTGAGTTGGGGCGTTTCATATCTCTACTAGAGATGAAGGGAGTGTTTTGGGAAAGCCTTGACCTTCTTTCTCTTCTTGGTGTCTTGGTGTGTAGCCGAATTGATCAAAACCCCTACAACCTAGGGAGTCTTGAGCTTTGACTCTAGGTGGGTTGATGGTGATATATGCTTCTCCTTGGTGGCTTTGTCTTGAAGCTTCTTGGACTCATTCGAAAGGTAGTCAGCGCCTCAAAGGAGTGAGTTTGAGAGACAAAAAGATACATGGTTTTGATGAGGGAGACTTGGAGATGATGAAAGAAGTATGTTGGTTTTCTTGTTTGGGAGATTCGACCTACAGGAGGTGCAGGCCTAGGGAAGAAGATGACTAGTTCCTGCTTTTTGTTTCTCTCTTGAGTTTGTCGTGTGGGAAGATGACACAAATGAGAGTTATCTCAAATTTTATAAGAAAGGTTTTTACTTATATCATAAGTTTATGCACAATATATATTTTATGTTAATACACTTGTAGATATATAAGAGTCATTCATTTAAGTGTAAGTATATTAAGTATTTTGGCGTCCCGTGATATTAACGCCGTGACTGAAGTGTTAAGTTTGGAAATTTGTATAATGTAATATCTTGTAGATATGCTTCGGAAATATTATTATCTTTGTAATATTTTTCATTATGGAAGTTTGTCATTTGTTTTATTTGCCCTTATCATAGTGTCGGTACGCGTGTAGTGTCGGTCACTGGGGAAAACGAGATAACCTCTCGTCTTACAAATTTAATTATAAGACAATAACACAATATTCATATAATGTAATGAATGCAAAAGTAATGTAGTAGTCTACTGTGTGCGAGTTATCTACTCAAATGATCAGGTAAAGCTTATGCATGCTTAATGACTTATGCTTAGTAATAATAAATTACCATTTATTATTTAAATATGAGTGAAAATTTACCGTGTGTCACAGCAACCAGCCCAATCAGCATTCGAATAAGCAACCAAGGAATCAGTAGTAGAAGAAAATAAATGTAAACCATAAGCCAAAGTCCCCTGCACATACCGTAAAATCCGCTTGAGAGCAGTAAAATAAGGCTCGCGTGGATCATGCATATATAGACAAACCTGCTGCACAACATAAGTAATATCGGGTCTAGTGAAAGTGAGATACTGAAGAGAACCTGCAAGACTCCGATATAACTTAGGATCAGAAACCGGATCACCATCATCACCCAACTTAGACTCAGCGTCAACAAGAGTCCGAGAAGGGTTACAACCAACCATATGTGCACGCTCCAAATCTCCATTGTAACACCCCCAAAATGGTCGCAACGGAAAATTGTGTCACTGGGGTGCTACTTCATAATACAAAGTAAAGTTATAGAAAACGACCTCTAAATGAGACGTTTTGAAAAGTTACCATTCGATTGATAAATTCAGAGTACAAACATGAAGTCCCAAAGTATAATATATAAATGTTTACAAAATGTTTCGAATGGTAAATGATAAAAGCGTAAGTCTTCAAAATATGTCGTGCGACTCTATGCTTCAAACTCTAGCTATCGCCTTATGACCTGAGATAAACACGCTAAAAAGTGTCAACACAATGGTTGGTGAGTTCATAGAGTTTGTTTTGAATAAGTTGAAAAGCCTTTAAAGAATGTTCACACAACAAAGGCATTGTAAATCCACTCAGTTGCAAATCCCACCCATACAAAACTTGCAACCTGTGTGTTTACAACCCACTGCTAAAAATAGTATTTTCATCATGTATGTATGTATCATAGTAGTAAGAAGTATAAATGTCACCACAAGGGTCTTCCAACAACTTAATTTGGGATGTATCTAATTTAATAGCTTTCCAACAACTTAATTTGGAGCTACTAAATTAATAGTCTTCCAACAACTTAATTTGGAGCCACTTGTGTATGTATCTAATTTAATAGCCTTCCAACAACTTAATTTGGAGCCACTAAATTAATGGTAATCCAACAACTTAATTTGGAGACACTGAATTGAATAACGCAAATAAGTATAATGCATTTAAGAATAACCCAAATAGGTATATCATAATCATGTATGTATGCAATCAAGTATTATGCAATCAAGTATAAAAAGTATAGCGTAGCATAAAAGTGTAAATGTTTTGAGTATTTGTATTTGTAAAAGCAAGTAGTTGAGCATGTATCTCCCCCAAAAAGTTTGTAAGATGGTTAAACGACTAAAAGTAAGGGCTACGAACTCACATGATAATAACCGATGAATGATACTAGTAAATTGGGCAGCGTTTCCGCATCTAAATTCAAAAATCCATTTCCTAAACTATAAAAACCTTTAAATCACCTCATATTAACCCCAAAACTATTCTAATTGCTCCCATAATAAAAACTCATCCTTAGAATTAGCCGATCTATCCTTGGCAAAGTTTCAAGAAATTTCTGAGAACCACAGCTCCAATCCACCATTGTATAGCTCTTAATCTAACCCCGGAAATACAAAATAGACTTAATTTTTACGTAGAGAATAATTATGCCTTTAACTTATGTGTATAACTCGGAGCCTGAAAATCAAGTATGGAGGGTTGAGGGTGGCGGCATCAAGGAGGAGGAGGGGGTTTTGTGTGTTTTTATGTGTAAATAATGAACTAGTTTTCTTTCTATTTATAGGAAAAATATCTGAAAATATCTAGATATTTTGATTAATAGTGTTTAGATATTTTGATGAATAGTGTTTAGATATTTTTGAAAATATCTAGATATTTATAAATAATAAATAGATATTTATATATTAGGAGTACAGAGTACATTGTTTATGCATGAAAATCGTGTATAAGTATTTACTTGTTCAATTTACGCGAAATTAGTAAATAATAAAAGATACGGTGAATAGTAACTCGTGAATAGTAATTTGTGAATAGTAATTTTTCAGAAAAAAGTTTGAGTTTAAATAATGACCCAAAATACGATGAATAGTGAAAATGAATAGTAATAGTGAATAGTGAAAATCCGAGGATGAATACTTAAAACCCGAAAATGCGAATTGTTACATCCATAGCATACTTACGCTGCGACAAAAACATCCCAGAAGAGTCACGCGTAACTGACACACCCAAAAAATAATTAAGAGCACCCAATCTGTCATAGAGAACTCCTTATGCAAAGAAGCAATAATCCACTGTAATATACTATCAGAGGAAGCAGTAAGCACAATATCATCCACATATAGTAGGAGAAAAGCAGTATCATCACCCTGTCGATAAATAAATAAAGAAGAATCACACTGACTCGAAGTAAACCCAACAGTAAGAATATAAGCAGGAAACCGCTGAAACCATGCCCGAGGCGCCTGCTTAAGACCATAAAGAGAACGATGTAATAAACAAACATAATCCGGATGCTCAGGATCCCGAAAACCAGGTGGCTGATGCATATAAACCGTTTCAGCCAAATCACCATGCAAAAACGCATTCTTGACATCAAGCTGATGAACATGCCAATGTCGAGAAATAGCTAAACTAAGAACAGTCCGAATGGTGCCCGACTTAACAACCGGACTAAATGTCTCATCAACATCTACTCCCTCCACCTGTGTGCTACCATTGGCAACAAGACGTGCCTTATACCGACTAAGAGTGCCATCAGCCAAATACTTATGGCGAAATAATCACATACACCTAACAATATTGACACCCGCAAGACGAGGTACACAAGTCCAAGTTTTATTCTTAATACGCGCATTATATTCATCAAACATAGCATTTCGCCAATTTGGATCATCAAGAGCATCCTTATACGACCTAAGTGAAGGAGAAACAGTGGACACATGACAAGCATACTTAGGATTAGGACGAGTAGTCCCGACACGAGAACGTGTGACCATGGGATGAATCGAAACCGGAATCGGATTAATAGTTGGAGTTGGTGAATCTTGGGAAATGGAAATGGGGGTGGGATGTTGGTTAGATGGGCTAGTGGCATGTGTGAGAAGTGGGGTGGTAATATGAGGCGCAGTTGGGGAAGGTGGACTGTGTGTAGGAGAATTACGCTCATCAGTGTGGATAGTAGGAGCAGGCGGGTTAGGTTGAGGTTGAGGTGAAGCAGTATTAGATGTAGGTGACTGTTTGATTATATTGGAGATTAAATTTGAGGTGTCGTCCAAAAAATCATACAAGGGACTGACATTGGGTATCGTGGAACCAAACGAAAAAACTGTTTCATCAAACGTAACATGTTGGGAAATGATTATTTTATTGGTGTTGAGGTCCAGACAACGGTAGCCACGATGATTAGTAGCATGGCCCAAAAAGATGGAAGGTGTAGCACGGGCTCCAAGTTTGTGGTCAGCATCAAGATGAGGGTAACAAAGACACCCAAAAACACGTAAAAGACTATAAGCTGGTGTAGTGCCAGTAAGGCGGGTGTATGGGACTTCATTGGCAATGGCACGTGATGGTAATATATTCAAGAGGTAAACGGCCATGTTGAGGGCTTCAACGCAATAGTTAGGAGGGAGATGAGCTTCAACCCAATATTCTCTGATACCATGTAAGTTTGTGTATATTGAATGAATATAATGTTTGGTACATGATAAATATATATAGGATATAATATGGGCCTAAACACATAACAGGCCTAAGCCTTATACCAATCGACTAACACTAATCTACTAACAATGATTGCATTCCCTACTCCTAACCATGCATGTTTATTCATTACTTTTCTCATTCTCTACCCCTCCCCCCAATACCCAACCAAGCACTCTCTTAACACTTCTTCAAATCAAACACGATCTGTTTATTAAACGCGTGGAAAGAGTTGACATGTTTTAAACCCGAACACGGCTATCATCAACCCAAACCTATATAACTTCATTTCATGTTTGTATCAATTATCATGTCGTGCCATGTCGTGCCATGTCAAGAATTGACACCGCACGTATCGTGCTAGTTCAATTGCCAATAAAACAAATTTCATTTCTAAAAAAAAAATAAAAAATAAAAAATAAACAAAAAATACTAGCTGCATTAAAAACTATTTATCTCAACAAAACACATTTCATTTCCAACATAAATATCAAAAACACCAACAAAAACACACACACTACTTAACACTTAAACACTTCCACATATTCAAAAAGTCAACGGTCAAACCATGCTCCCTTCACCTTCATCTTCCCCACCAGACCACTTCGACACCATACCAGATCCAATAATAATCACCATCTTCAACCTCATCTCCGACATCAAAACCCTAACCCTAACTCGCCTCGTTTCGCGCCGTTTCAACTCCCTGGTCTCCCAAACCTTCACCCTCTCCCTCCGCGTCGACCACGTCATCTCCGCCGAAGATTCCCCCCTCCTCACCTTCTTCAAGACCCTCTTCCGAAGACCCAGAAACCACTTTTCTCCAGCTGCCGTTTTAAGAAAGTTTGAAAAAGTCAACGAGCTGACCGTTGACCTTCCGCCGCCGGAAAAGGAGAAGGCGGAGGTGGTGCGGTGGGCGGCGGAGTATGGGCGGAGTTTGAAGTGGTGTGTGGTGTTGGGGTGGAGGAGGGGGGGTGTGGCGGAGGTGGAGATGAGTGGAGGAGGGGGGTTGAAGAGTAGAGTGGTGTGGGTTATTACTTGTTTGATTACTGCGAGTGCTAGGCATTTTATGGTGAGGGATATTGTGGTCGAAAATCGGGCGTTGAGTAGGCTCGTGGTGAAAGACCGCGAAAATGAAGGTGTGGTGGTGATGAATGAGTTAGGAATTAACGAGTTTCGCGAAAGTGGAAATAAGGCGAGAAATGAGTCTAGTGGGGAGGGGGAGGGGGAAGAGGAGGAGGGGGTGTGGTGGAGGAGTAATAGGACGAGAGTACCGGCCGTGTGGATGAGAATGAGGCACGAGGCAAGACTAGAGTTGTCGAATGGAGTGGTGATGGAAGGGGCTACTTTAGTAGTGGTTAGGCCGACTAACGAGGGGGATGGGGAGGGGTGGGATGAAAATTTGGTGGTGGATAGGTTTGAGGGGGTTTACGGTGAGGCGGTAGCTAAGTTGATTAAGCGACGGAGTTATTTACTTGAGATGAATTCGTTTTGAGGTTTTACGTATTAGGTTAGTTTCTATTATGTTTTTGCATATATTGTGTATGGTATGTAATATGTTATGTTGTTGCTAATGTAAATTATTACTACGTAATAAATTGTGCGCGATAGAATTAGTAGTTTTGTTATGTGTATGTTTAGTGAGTGACGGTTGTTTGTGTACTAATGTGGATCTTTTGTGTCATGGTATGAGTTTATGACGTGGGTTTGGTAGAGGGGTGGACACTATAATGTGTTTAGGCCGATACACATGGAAACACTTGCAATATCGTGTTAGTAAAGTGTGTTAGTAAAATGCAGCTTTGAGAAAGAGACTTGACATAGACTTAGGGCTTATCGTCTTGAAATGAATTTGTTTTTAACATGAAATGATTAGTTTGCTTAGTTAGTTTTGCTTAGTTATTTTTTTGTTTCCTATGCTGCTTTTGTAAATTGATATAACTTACGCGATAGAATTGGTAACTATAATGTGCAGGCCACAAATTAAGTGTGCATTGTGTACTCATGCTAAGTCATATTGGGTTCGGTAAAGGAGCGGACACTAAATTATGTTTAGGTTGATAAACTGAGAAAGTATGGGAAACACTTGCAATATCGTTTTGTTAAAAGCTAGCTTCAAGAAAGAGACTTGACATAGACTTAGGGGTTGTTTGGGATTGCCCATCAGCTTATGCATTTTGGAAAATTATTCTGGGATAAGCAACTTCATACTTTTTAAAAAAAGTAAATCTCTCTTAAAAGTAAAGCACATAAGCATCTTTGATAAGCAATCCAAACACGTCAAGACTGTTTATCTGCTGTTTCAAAACGCACCAAGAGGACAAATAGTTTCATTAAACAATCCCAAGCACTTCCATAGGTGGAGTATACAAACCATAAAGTATCACATGTCTGTGGCGTTTCACTTCAATTATTAACGCGCTTGTGCTTTTTCGAGTTTTGCCTTGTAGCAAAGACCAAACCTTTTTTAATTTAAGAAAATTTAGGATCAGACACAACTTTATCGCACCTAGTATTAAAGGATAAGATACAACTTTTATCGCATCGAGTATTAAAGGCCAGGCCTTTTTCTAATAATGAACATAGGATAAGATACAACTTTTATCGCGAGCAATAGCCGTCTATATGGAACAATGAGTTGTCCAAATAAATATACATTAAGATCAATGTCAATGAATGGGAAGTCTTGTACACATTGTAGATATCAAGTGTGTGCAACAGACAACAGTCACCATCAACGTCAATGCAAGCTTGCAAATGAGCTTGTCGTGGATGGACTTACACAAAAAGTAAAAGATTCTGGATGATGCGGTGGGTGGGTTAGGATTTGCGTAGGAAAAATACAAAGAAAATGCTAGTTTTGCTACTAGTTTGTTGTTGTAGCTGGTATGGGCCTTGTATAACCCACCATTGTGACATTGTGTAGTGGATGATGAAGACTATAATATCCTTAGCTTTTGGATTTATTTGCATATTTGATGTTTCTGTTGTGATGCCATCTCACTTCTCAACTTTATATCTCTTTTGTCTTGGATGTACATGCATATGCATATGAATATGACTCTCACTACACGTGCTAACCGATCATTATATTTTAAAAGCAACATAATGCTTAATGTTTTGATCAAAAGATGTAAACATTCCACATGTAGTATACCCTTATCCTGTCACTGAATGTCTGAATGTGTTAACCGATTATTGTATTTTTGGACTAATATGAAATCCGACAGGGTTTTTAGTTAGCATAGACATAATTGGTATGAGGGTGAGACTAGTTGTGTAATTTTGGGCTAACGACATGAGTTGTTTTTGTGATTTCGTTCATATTTTTAACGATGTAGAAACAATTTTGCAGTGGTTAGAAATTATATTCATTTATTTCTGGGATGTACAATAATGGTACATAAGGATCTTAACAACTATGAATGAAAGTAATCATATAAATACTATCTTTATTGTAAAATTCCTTGTAATTATTATTGTATTATTGAGTGAGATTGAAGTAGAGTGGATTATTGGTATAAGAATCATTCTTTTTATCTTCAACAACTAAAAGTTGTGTCCTTTGTTTTTTTTCCAACCCTTAAGGGCCAACTTAGCTGGCTTAGCTTGCATTATGCAAATCAATCGATTACATGTTGAATTATTCACTTCCTTAGCAACAAACTGAAAGCTGCCAATATAACCCGCGTCAAGTTCTCCACTCTTGTTTGTATACCGGGGTTTAGGGGTCCCTGTATACGACTGTCATTATGTACTTTCGAGTAATGGCCGGAAGGCTTTAAATGATCATATGGAATGAGCGTGTTGTGGACTTTATTTAATTGTTCGATTCTTGGTGTTAGGTGCCTCGGCAACCCAAGATAGAAAACCTTCCTGGCACGATAATAATCATTTCTTTTGGTATAAAATGGGAAGTTAGATACTCTAAGAATAAAGCTCCGTACCTTTTACCAAACATACTCCAAGAATCTTGTTCATAACCTAAAAGCCATAATATAGTTTGGAGTAAAGTCCAAAATACATCTCTTTGGTTTGTCTCGTGTCTCGCTTTACATCCTTAAACTTTTTTTGGCACAAAACCATCCCTCCGTTAGTAAAGTTGGCACAAATACATCCCTCTGTTAGTAAAATCAGTTAATAAGGACTAACGGTGCAAATATTTCTCCGTTATCTCCTAACGGAAGAGAAAATATTTGCACCGTTAGTCTTTAGGACTAGCGATGCAATAAAATACTTGCACCGTTAGTCCTTAGGACTAACGATGCATTAAAATAAATTGCATCGTTAGTCCTAAGGACTAACGGTGCACTCAACCGCCACCACCACCTAATGCAACCACCCACCTCCACTCCACCGCACACTACACCGCCACCTCCACCGCCACCTACCACCCAACGCCACCACCACCACCACTTACCACTCATCTCCACCGCCACCTCCACCCACCACCACCCAACGCAACCACCCCCCACCTCCACCCACCGCCACCACTGCCACCACCACCCACCTCCACCGCCACCTACCACCCAACGCCACCACCACCACATACCACCCATCTCTACCTCCACCTGCCACCACCACTAACGCAACCTCACCACCATTACATCACTCCACCGCCACCGTGGTGGTGGCAGTGGAGATGGGTGGTGGTGGCAGGTGGTGGTGTTGGGTGGTAGGTGGCGGTGGAGATGGGTGGTGGTGGCAGTGGAGATGGGTGGTGGTGGCGGTGGAGGTGGTGTGGCGTTGGGTGGTGGTGGACGTGGAGATGGGTGGTAGGTGGTAGGTGGTGGTGGCGTTGGGTGGTAGGTGGCGGTGGAGGTGGGTGGTGGTGGCGGTGGTGGAGATGGGGGTGGTTGCGTTGGGTGGTGGTGGCAGTGGTGGCGGTGGGTGGAGGTGGGGGGTGGTTGCGTTGGGTGGTGGTGGGTGGAGGTGGCGGTGGAGATGAGTGGTAGGTGGTGGTGGTAGTGGTGTCGTTGGGTGGTAGGTGGCGATGGAGGTGGGTGGTGGTGGCAGTGGTGGGGGGTGGTGGTAGTGGGTGGTGGTGACGGTGGAGTCCACCGTTAGTCCTTAGGACTAACGATGCAATTTATTTTTTTGCATCGTTAGTCCTAAGGACTAACAGTGCAAATATTTTATTGCATTGCTAGTCCTAAGGACTAACGGTGCAAATATTTTCTCTTCCGTTAGGAGATAACGTAGAAATATTTGCACCGTTAGTCTTTATTAACTGATTTTACTAACAGAGGGATGTATTTGTGCCAACTTTACTAACGGATGGATGGTTTTGTGCCAAAAAAAAGTTTAGGGATGTAAAGCGAGACACGAGACAAACCACAGAGATGTATTTTGGACTTTACTCTATAGTTTGATAGCATCACTTTATAATTGCAAACATATGTTGAAATCGAGGTGAATTAAAGCATGTATTTGTACAATGGAATTGAAATCAAGAGAAATCGAGAGACCTATAAGCAATAATGGAATTCTAACCCGAACTTGAGAGCAATTCGAGTGAAAGAGCAGTGCATATTATGCGAGAATCGATAGGGATTTGTAAGATTGAATTCAGAGCAAGATTCATAAACGATTGGTGAAAAATTGAGTAGTACTTTTGTCCAACTTAGACACTGGAAAACGGAACTTTAATTCTCCACCTAGCCGCAGGATTTTATAACCCGCTTTCCTTGCATTTAGAATCCAATTATATTTCAAATCCGCTCAAAATTTTCTACCATACATGTTAAAGGATGGTTTATTAAAGGGATAATGGTCTAAAAATGCATACAGTTTAAGTTTTAATTTTCATATTCAATTATCGAAGTGTTTAACATCAGTTAATTATTTTATCTTCCGTTATTGTGTTTGCGTACCTGGAAATCATAAGAAAAAATATTTTCCCTAAACTAGAATACCTTTCTTTTTCAAACCTCAAAACATAAAATACATTTCTTCAACATATACATAAAATTTATACAGCTGCCAAAATTCAAAATACTTAAAAACCAAAATACCAACAACATAAACAAAATTCAAAAGTTGATTACACACAATAATAAAAGGAGTCTAAGTTGGATGCATTTTTAGACAATTATCTCTTTATAAAATATCCCAAACTCTCCCAAATAGCACTAGCTGAACACGGCCTTAAAAGTTCTCGTAAGCTCTGTTATACAAACAAACCTTTTTGTGGTAAGAGCTTATTTATCAGCTCAAGCTATCATGAAGTGGAATGAAGTGTGCACCAAACATAGAGTTAGGTTTGTAAACTTTGATCTTTGTCTTGGAAGGTACGTGAAGTTGTATAGCTTACAGTACTGTTTCAGCCCAAAATCTTGTAACTGCATTATGGGCCAAAAAGCGTTTCGGCCTACAAATTTATAGCCCAACCGCTGGTGCAAGATAGAAGGCAACACTTGTAAGCCCAAAGTAGTCTACTTCGTTTCTTTTCATATGCATATGCGACTATTTGCATGTTTGACACATAAGATTACGAGAAGATTATACTTATTTTCTGAAAAAATAAACTACTTAAAATATAAACTTTGTTTGACAGTTATAACTTATCAGAGATTTTTGAAAAATAATCTTTCATAATCACTTAAAATCAAATGTTACTTCCTGATTATAAAAATAATCTCAATTTTAGTCCCCCGCTCCATCTTCATGTCCAATTACATCTTCGGTTTCAGCAACAGTTACTTTCGTCAAACATACGTGAGAAAAAAATGAAAACTTCAAAAGTCAAGTTTTTCTTCTTCTTCCCAACTCGGTCACATTTCACACTAAGTAATTTTTTTTTTTAATACTGTCTTTTCATGTGACCTCGTTTTGCTTAATTATCTCCAATCAAACTTGAACTGTAACAAGGGAATGGTTGCTTACTTGCTTATATCAAAATATCAATTCTCTCCAGTAGGGGTGTTCACGGATCGGGTAATATCCACGGTAACCGATAACCGAAACCGAACCGAACCGAAAATAACTGAACCGAATTTGTGACCGAACCGAATTGGTCAAAACCGAACCGAACCGAACTAAATATTTGGTTATCGGGTTGGATATGGTTTTGGCAATGAAAACCGAAAACCGAACCGAAAACCGAATTCATATAAAATATATATTTTTTCTATGTATATATATGGAAAAAAATCACTAAAAACTCTTTTTTAGTATAAATATAACATGATTTAAGCTTGAAAAAAATATTTTGTGCTAAAAATATATATAATTAAATAAAAAAATAATTAATATTATGTAATTCGGGTTATTCGGTTCGGTTTTCGGTTATAGGGGTTCGGTTTTCGGTTATTCGGTTCGGTTTTCGGTTCGGTTCGGTTTTCGGTTATACCCAGAAAAAAAAATTAACCGAACTAACCGAACCGAATAAACCAATAACCCGATAACCGAACCGATGAACACCCCTACTCTCCGGTACCTTTATTTGGATGAACCAAATAGTTTTCTTTGATGGGAATTTTTAGATTTTTATGACAACACAAGTTCTGCTATAAGTTATATATCAGAAGACAATCACTTTGTTTGATCTTCATTACTTCATTAGTAATGTATATGGCTTTCGGGGGGGACAAAAATGGTCTAAATGCATTGCTATGATAGTACTAACATAACTTGGTTCTACCTGTAAACGAGAAAATATCTACTTTTGCTGTTACATATGAATATCAACTTTCGTCTTTCTAACAGTAAGAAAGCTTGTCGAGCTTACACGAAGAAGACATATTGTATGAACGTGTATGGAGAGACCAAAAAAAAAAACAGTTTGCATACTTTTAGAATGTCTCAGTTGATGGTGTTTTGAATAATAATTGCCTCTCTAGTAATTTAGTAAAATCATTTAAATGAGTTTTGTTGGGGGGAGGATTACCCTTATCAAGTCTGTTTTGGAAAGTCTCCCGAACTATTATTTTTCCCTTTACAAAGCTCCGAAGAAAGTCATTGGAGATCTTGAATCTCTCATCAGAAGATTTTTGTGGGGAGGTTCTGCAACGTGTAGGAAGATGCATTGGATAGCGTGGGACAAGGTAGCATTGCCAAAAGATAAAGGAGGTTTGGGTTTATGTAAAATTCAGACGACCAACATTGCTCTTCTCGCCAAATGGGGATGGAGATTCAAGAATGAAAAGGGTAGTCTTTGGAAGAAAGTGGTCGAAGCCATTCATGCGAGCAATAGAAGTTGGGATTTTATTCCGGTTAGTAGTAACAGTCGGGGTGTTTGGAGGAACATAGTTAATTCGATGTCTAGGACTATGGTTCAAGGAGTCCCGATGCGGAGTATGTTTAAAGGCATTATTGGTGATGGGGCTGATATCTCTTTTTGGTTAGACCCGTGGGCGTCGGACCTGCCTTTGAAAGAGATGTTTCCTGGCCTGTTTGCGCTTGAAAAAGTTAAGAAGTGTAAAGTGAAGGATCGGGTGGGTTTTTCGGAGGGAGGTCGTTGCTTAACTGGAAATGGAAACGTAGGTTGAATGGTCCGGAAGAGCAGTGAGCAGCTGGGTCTTCTGAATAAGTTAATTATCGAGTCCGAGATTGAGCTCTCTGGTCGCGTGGATAGATGGTGTTGGCTCGGTAACAAGGACGGGAAATTTTCGGTGGCAGAGGTTAAGAAGTATTTAAGGTCCGGCCGGAGGTTAGTGGTAATATGGTGTTGAATTGGTGTAAGTGGGTCCCCATCAAGTGCAACGTCTTCGCTTGGAGGGCTGCTTTAGGTGGAATTCCTACCTTGGTTTCTTTGAGGAATAGGCAGGTGCAGGTTGTGGACTTAAGCTGCCGTTTCTGTAATCACGGGGACGAATCGATAGAACACCTTTTTACTTCGTGCATTGTGGCTGCTGTCTTATGGCAAGGCATCAGCCAGTGGTGCAAGATTCATAACATATTTGTCTTTTCCTTTGGTGATATTATTGAGCTTCACAATTTCGTGGGGTTAAAAGGCATAGCTAAAGAGGCTTTCCAAGGTATTGTATTGATCGGCTGCTGGTCGTTGTGGAAGGCGAGGAACGAGCTTCGGTTCTCTAACAAGTCGGTGCGCGTTAGTGACATTCTGAGTGAGGTCAAGGCGGTCGGGTATTTATGGTTCTCGAATAGAGGTAGGATTAAATCTTTGTCATGGGAGAATTGGTGTAAATTTTCTTTTATGTAAGTTTGTAGCTTGTGGCGGGGGCCCTGTTTTTGGGGTCGCCTTTCTTGGTTAATGAAATTCATTGTTCAAAAAAAAAATTTAAATGAGTTTTGTAACATTTACTTTAACGACATATAAGGTATTTTTGGTTTCATATTTTGAAAACCCTGCAATTTCTTTTCATTTTCGCATATTATCTTCTATTCGATCATTCTGGTCAGTTTTCAAACATGCCCCGACGAATTTTCTTAGGCGGCCAAGAGGTCAGGGTTACTCTCAAATCTGAATGCCGTTGATTAGAATAGTTGGTTGTTTAGTTACATGAACTGACATCAAATTGTCTAGTTGTAAGGTCTTCGTTTTCTCACTAGGGATCAACGATTCAAACATTGTTTGGTGTCTATATTAAGAGGTGGTCAGAGAAAGGGTCGGAAACGGTCTCATCATTATCTTAGTGAGGCGGCGTACATCTGATAAAAAAGTGTTAGCCCTCTCCAAATAACCTGAACAGGAAAAAACCTCATTTATTTACCTCATTATTAGTTACAAGCTCGCCTCGATGAAGCGAAACACAAATTTGTAACTAAAGCTTTTAATAAACTTACAAAAGTTTTGATGGCACTAATTATTTAGCAATTAGAGAAGGGGACCAAAAAGCTTTAGGGCATTTACATGTGACAGCCCTACTGAAAAAGAAATTTAAAATAGTTGGGTTAAGTCTAATTCCTAAAGCAAAGGTGTAGTGTGCACAAACACCTTCATCTATGCTAATTGCCTAACCTTCATCATTACTTGCCCACTTTAACTACTCACATTTATGTTATTCTATTAAGTATCTAGTTGAATATATAAAATTGTTACATTATTTGATCAACGTAATAATATGTTCTGTATTAGGGGTAAAGCTAGAAAATTATGATCGATGAGACAAACTTTGATAACTTTTAAAAACTACGTTACAAATTAGTTCGTTAGAAAAGCAAATTACAAAAAAAATAAATATTAAGAAATTTGACATTACAATTTTTTCGCTAGAAAGGCACGTGCCCACCTTACCCCCTCCTATCGCTGGCTCTCCTCTGTATATATTAGCTTATACCCCAAAACAAATATTCCTTATGTAGTGAATCAATTCCTAATAATGCAATTTTCTGTTTTTTCCCCTACAAAATCATGTTAGATATAGGGGTGAGTATCGGGTCTAATTCGGACCAGATCGAGACCGAGACCGATTTAGCCCAAAATCACGGACCGAGGACCGGACCGAATGTGTCCGGTCCGATCCTTCGATCGGTACGGTCTGAGAAGACAATATGATCGATTGTACGTAAAAAGATCGAAAACCGAATATGAGGTAAAGTGTGGACCGAAGACCGGACCGAAATATGCTCGATCCGATCCGATTAGTCCGGTCCACGGTCCGTTATGCTCGCCCCTAGTTGGATATATATATGAAGTCCGTTTTAAAAGCTACTAGTTAACTTATACAGTACCTTTAATAAACAAGTACATCAAAATAAATAATGGAAAGTACTAGTTACACTAACTCTCATCAATTAGTTGATGGTATCATGAGATCATAAAACAAACCTCGTGGTCATCATCAAACCTTTCACTTTTCGTTTTTTTATTTTCATTATATGCATCTTTTTGCAATATTTTTAGTACTGTGTGTTTTGTAATCAATAACTATTATGTTGTTTTTTATACACCGTTAACATAGATAAACATATAATCAAACTAATAGGTTTAAATAAAGGCGGAGTCAGGATTTTAAGTTAAATGAAGCTAAAGTTAACGTAAAATTTATAATGGAATATATCGCCATGATGTATTTATATTTTTTCTTTTAAACCATGATTCAACCTAACACCATATTGATTAAGATATAATTAAATTTAGGTTAGCACACTTTGACATGTAAATTCATTTTAGTGTTGTATGATTAACGGGGGCTGACTCCAGAAGTTATTAAACACTAGCTATTGAACCAAATAACTAGCGAATAAAGTTTGCTCATTAAAGGTGTCTCATCAACCACTAGTCACCCTACTAGCTCCGTCAGGTTTAAATGATACTCGTACAATATATACCAATATCTCTATTTAATAATTTCTTTTAAGTTGAATATATTATTTAGGAATGTATGGTTTCTACAAAGGCTTATAGTCAGGATAAACGATCACATTAGCAACATATAGAAATTTAATAATCATTTCAACATGACAATTCGAAACACATATTGCATACATGGAAAAAATCACTAACGTAAAGCTGTATACATGCATATTAAGTTAAGATCGTTTTGACTGAGTATAAGGTCATGGTTTACAAACGGCAAGTAATAGGTCATTGTGAGAATGTGTTTATATTATTTCTTTATGTGTAGATCATAATAAAGAAAAAGTTTAAGGCTGTGGTAGAAAGAAGTTAGCTTGTGAAGACCACGTTTTAATGTAGCAAAAGTGGTCATACAAAAGTTCTGAAACAAATGGTTATATAAACCTAGTTGTCATAGTGTTTACTATAAGAAACACACTTCATCATCATCACTATCATCAACAACAAGATCTCAAGCACAAAAACACATAATTCTAGTAAGAGATGAAAAGAAGAGATGTGAAAGGACTTCCTTCGACGGATCTTTTGGTTTGTATTCCCACAAGATCTCATCTTACATTGATGCCAAAGACGACTTGTAGCCCATCAAGACTGGCAAGTACAAATAGCCATCGTCACCAGCACCACCAGCGTGGAAAATCTATTGGTGGTGGTGCTGGTGACGGTGGTTTATGGTCTAAAAAGAACCATATGGGGCCAGAGTTATCTGAGCCTACTTCTCCTAAAGTGACGTGTGTGGGACAGATCAAGGCTCGACCTAAGTCTAGATCATGCAAGAATTGGCAAACGGTAATGGACGAGATAGATAGGCTTCAGAATGCTAATAACAAAAAGCATAGAAAGAAACTTACTTTGGGTGATGCAATAGGGTTCAAAAAGGAATCCATGCAATTCTTGACATCTTTAAGGAGTTTTAAGTTTGATTTGGGATGTTTTGGTGCATTTCCAAATGCAAACATTACTTCAGACGATGACGATGATGATAATGATAATGATAAAGATGATGATATAGTTAATGATGATGATCTTGATGATCATGAAAAGGGGTCATCAAGAAGAGCATTTTCAAATTGGCTTATGGTTTGTGAGGAGAATCAAGATTTTGGTTTACTTGGAAAACCTAGAGACGACGATGATCAAGCTCAACTTCCTTGCGTGCCACCATCTAATGCACTCTTATTGATGCGGTGCCGTTCTGCACCTGTGAAAAGCTTGGTAGAGGATAAACACAAAGATAACAATGATCACGATAATGAGAACGATGAAGACGAAGAAAACAATTATGATCAACATGAAATTGGCGACGAAAGGGAAAGTCTAATGGAACTAATGAAATATGAAGGCGATTTTTACAAACTATCTTGTGACATAGCAAAAGAAACATGGGTTGTTGGTGGAATTAACAAAGATTCAAGTTCAAGTACTCAAAGTTCAAATAGATGTTCAACTGAATATCTTCAACAAGTTAAAGCTTGTCTAAGTTAATCAAACCCGAACACAGAAGAGAACAAACGGAAATTTTCTTTTATTGTTTGGCCGTTTACTCGACTTTGGCTGAGGTTTTCATGATCATGAAGTTGCATTTCTATTTTTTTTTTTTACCGGATTTTAGAAAATTTAAAGTTGTATAACCATGTATAGTTTTCATATGTTCTCTAATATTATACTATTTTCCAACTAGTTTGTTTTTGGTTGTTCTGATTAATACATTTCATCTACTTCATTTACTCTAACGACACAAACATCAGTTATTTGTATAGAATGAGGTTAGCCTATAAGTTTGGAACGACATCGATTTGGTCTGCTTTTTAGTAATGCTGAGAACTTCGATTTAATGAGTTACGTATGAGGGATCAATACCAATAATTTGACCTTGATTGCTAGTCTCCTTTAGAACAAATGACACTATATAGCTGTTAATGTTTATATTTTAATTAATTTTTTGTCAATACAATGTGTTCTTTTGTAGTACAATTCGAGTTTAAATTCGATCACAAAACTATAAGTTGCGTCACTTGACAAAAATAAATTTTTTACGATCGTTTTACATGGTAGACAAAAACTATAGTCTTGTTGGAGGAAGTTAACCTTAGCTTGTACACAAGTATTTGCTATGCAAGATGTTAAGGTGCGTATTTAAGAGTGCACGGTGCACTAGCCATTGGACACGCCATTGGGGCATTTTTGGGACGAATGGCGCTTCCATTCGCGCCATGATGCACCAGTTTCGTTTGCCGTTCATCCCTTCGTCATTCCATTGGCGGTCGCTTTTTTTCTTTCCCAGTGAATTTGGTATTTTTTGTGGGTGCTTTGTAGGAATTACATGCACCAATAACCAATGTTGCAAAAATCGCGAATCGGTAGTCGGGCGGTCGACCTCCCTGTAGCTTGTAATCGGTCTAGGCGGGATTAATCGGTGATTAATCGGATTGGCATTTCCGACAAGTTTTTAGTATTTTCAGCAAATTTTAGGTATTTTCGACAAGTTTTAGGTATTTTCGACAAGTTTAGGTATTGTCGGCAATATTTTTCTTGAAATACATCTTGTAATAGATATAAAGAATGACCATAAGTTATTCAAACAATTTTATGGGTAGTTTAAGTATTTTCGGCAAGATATGAAGGTTTTCGGTAAGTTTGACCACCATTAACCGTTATTGACCACCATTGACCACGGTTGACTGATTTGTTTGACCGATTTACATAAATCGGAAAGGTTGGTGGCCTTGCAGCACCTAATCGGCGATTAATCGGCCTTGTAGGCCTTGTTTTGCAACACTGCCAATAACAGTTATTGTGTGTTATTGTTAGGGAGAGTGTTTTTTAGTTAGAGTGCTTGGTTTGGGGCATGATTCGTCCGCCAAAGCAACCAACAACGGACGAACAACATATTATACAACACCACCCTTCGTGCCATTCACCCGCCATTGGTAAATTAGTGGGCGCAATGGCTGGTGCCATTCGTCCCATTTGCTCTTCTTCTTTCTTTCTTTCTTTTTTTTGAGTGAGTGGTATTTCTTGTGAGGTATTTTTTGGGACCTACAAAGTGCTATTTGTTCTTTTGTTGGGGATGTTGTTTAAGTTATTGATGTCTTATTAGGAGGGTGATGAAATGATGCTGAGGTGACAGACAGACGAATAACGTGTTATTCGTCTCTCCCACACCTAACTATCTTATTGAGATGTTATTGATAGAATGAGGGGATAACATTAAAGTGACACACCAATAACGGTTATTGTTCGCTTCCTTCACCCAGATCTTTAAATAGTAAAACCATGCAAAATTTGTGCTTACAAAAATACAATTCTGATAACTATTCGCCAACTTTTATCTTAAAGCTGGGCTTCGTCTTGGATAAGTAAATTAGGCCCATACACATTAACAAAGCCCATTTGCTCTCTAGCTAATGGCATAATGCTCATTGCGTTTCAAGTTTTCAACTACTATTTTGGTTAAACGAATATACTGCATTTCAAAAATCTCAGAATACTTAGTTTATATGACCAAAAGGTTGTAAATGAAACCGAAAGAACTTTTATTGCTCACCCGTCCAAGCACGCGCAATCTAAATCATACATGATTTAAAGCCGGTTTCTAAAAGCATCGATTTCAGCATGTTCAAAACCAATACAAATTGAATCAATCCTATAAACTTCAATTTATTTTCACACTTACTATGAAAAAGGTCTTTTCAATACTAATCATAGTTTGTTGGTGATGTTCAACCACTATAACTACAATTATGAGTTTGGTTAGGCCGTATAATAATGTAACTAATCAAGCAATAATCCAACCATCGTTTTCATCATATCATAATTGAGAACACCGTTCTTCCTACTATATTAATGACGGTTTAAGATACATATGAAATGTTGCTTTGAATTCCTATAAAGATTCTCGCACGGTCCTTAACTTGGAAGCATCATGTAGACGTTTTTACAATTTATCTTTGACAATTACGAACATTTTTGCACCCATGAGTTCCCATCGGCATCTTTCGTAGCTATTCATGAACTACTTTCTTAAGGCGTGTAGCTAGCTTAACAAGCTTTGCATTATACGTAGTATCAAAGTCTACTTGCATGGCCAACCTTCCTGAAAAAGGGAGGGTTTGAGTCTGTGTGACGGTGAACTCAGATCAACTACTTGCATGGTTCGTAGGGTATGCATGTGGTGCATCATATGAACAAATCTAGTGTTTTAAAATATATACTTAAAAAATACAATTTTCTTTGCTATCTTATATATGGATTAAAAGTATTCATGTATCTTAGTAAGTTACTTGATTTGTAATTTGTTTCGCTTTAAATCATATGAAATTAATGGACTTAAATGGAAAGTAGTTGGTCAATTAAATCTTAAATTATGAAGTGATCGAGACCCTAAGATTTAAAGTACTACAAGTAATATACTTTTTTTTGTTTAATTGCGAAATCATATCCATCCATTTTTGGTGAACCACCACTAAATTGCGATTATGGCATCTTTCGTATTTATTCATATATCTGTTGGTTTCGGGCCACAATCTTCATCTAGTTTTTGGAGTTGGAATTAACGCAGAATTATGTCTTTTTTGTATAATGAAGGTTGGTTGAGTGGTTGTGTGCTACTTGAGCTACAAAATTTATCTCAAACAAATTCTTTTCAAGAAAAAAAAAATGTACACATAATTTTAACTAAAATTTTTAAATAATTGTGTGAAGAACCAACCATTTGTAAAAGATATCAAGGCACATGACAAATCATATTTTTGTAAACACAAAGGGGGTTCACATAAGAATAAGGCCATCGAATAATAGGTCTAAACTTTCATAATATTCCTCACAAATCATACCACTAAAGAAAAAACACATGGACCAAAATGTTATGTTTAAATCAACTAAAAACCATCACATGTTTAACTCAAACTATTTTACTCGGTTTATTAAAGGCTTATTATGCGAAAATATATATCACTTGTCATTTTTTTGAGTTGTATGTATAATGTATCATCGTTAAGATCATTTTTACCGTTTGAAAAATGTATAGACAACAATAATGAACTATGAGTAACTTATTTGAATAAACGAGGTATTGCGATTCTCCAAAATAAATGAAATATTAGAATAAAAAGTATAGCGTGGGGGTCTAAGTTGCCGTCACAGCCATATGTGTCGATTGGTACCACTCAACATATTAAGCTCGTAACCTCCATCCTATATATACCTAACCTTCCAAATATAGGTGTAAAAATAGCTTGATCGACCTTAGAGGCGGAGATAAGAGGAGGCTCATGCGCCCTCATATAGTCATATTCAAACATCATTAGTTACACATATTTGTAGTGACTACAAAAAAAGTCACAGAACACCTTAGTTAAAACGTGTACACTGGAGTCAAAAACTTATCCTCTTTAAATAACTTAAACAGATAATTACCTTAATCGTTTTACTCATACCGATAACATTATAATGACTTGTATATACATGACCAATAATCCAAAGTGAAGCAATAATTTTTTGTATCAACATGATTCATTTTATATTAACTAGAGATTTTGCTATTCATATACAAACATAATTAGTATGGTTCCACTCTATACAACATATAGAGTGTAACTACTAATAAAACTTTCGGTTAGGGGGATCTGGTTTCTGTTCACCTAATTCTCAAGTAGCCAAGTTGCCTATATTAGTTTGGTATCCAACAAGCCTATCGTATCTAACATGCAATAAAAGCTACTAGTAATTTTAATTTGTAGACGTAGATTTTCTTCTAGACGTTATTTATTTACCATATGAGCATGACATCAATATGACTCATAATAATCTCAAAGTTAACACATTTAAAGTTAAGTAAATTTTTCTAGATTTGACTTTGTTGGTCAACTAGTCAAACTTGTATTATTTGTTTAGCCAACTATATTCTCATCTCATATGTTTTTTAGTTTGACCCGTTTGTTGTAACCAATCACCATCTTTCACTCTCAAAATATAATTACATAATTTATTTAACATTTTTTCTTTTTTATTACAGCTAGTAATTTGTTTTCTAGAACGACTAAAATCCGACTCTTGAGTTAAACCATCTAAACGGGTAGGCCTCGTGACCCGAATCATTAGAAAAGACCCGCGAAGGAAAACCTTTAGAACTCACGGTTTCACACTAGAAGAAAAACCTGGATTCTTTTGTCTCTCGCGAGACTCAAACCCTGAGTAAAACCTTCCCTAAGTTTCAAAAAAAGCACATATGACAAACTGAGCTAAGCCAGTTGATTATTACCGCTATTAATTTTCTTTGGCTTTATTATGAAAATTTCCACAAGGAATTACGAAACCATAGTAGTGGAAGATCTAGAGGCAATTTCCACAATGAATTACGAATCAAGTACTTTTAAATGTAGTGCATGCGCATAAGGGATCTTGTCAGGTAGATAACATGTAATATGAATAAATACTATAAATAGTTTTAGAATTTTAATGCGTACGAATATTTCCATTAACCGGATTGAGTGGTTTGAAAACCCTTGTAACGCTCTTCCAATCATATTGTAATTGGTTCCTGGCGCCAAGTTTCTTGCTTCGCTGTCTGGTTCATTCTGCTGTTCCAAAAAAAGAATTTTAAAATAATAAAATCATGTTGAGTAAAATCAAATGTACCAAATTTAAAAGCATGTAAAACATTAAATGATTGTTCAAAATTTTAGATCCATATATGTTATGACTAAGTTTACCTCAATTATGATAAAATAATATTTAACAAACTTATAATTACAATATTTACACATATCTAGTGATTGTATACATGAAATGTAATGTTAAATATATAAAATGTTGTGTGTATATTTGGTTCTTTTAACGAAACTATCTCTTTTTAGTTCCGTGATATAATTGTTTTCGTTGTTCTAGTGTTTTGATAGTTAATAAAATTCTGCTGTTAAAAAAAATGCAATGAAATATAATACCAAAATTGAGGATTATGTCTCCATTATAGTAACCAACAAATTAGATTTTTTAATTTAGAATTTAATTTGAAGTAATATCATCAAAGTTAGGCAAAATGAGTCTATTTTTATTTGAAATGACCATGAAAACATGAATTGTAGTTTATCTTAGTGACATAGTCAATGTCATAGTTTCTTTTTTTGACCTAGAATGTCATAGTTTCTAATTCTAAATTAAACAAAATGTCATTACCTTTTTCTGGTTTATTTAATAAATGAAAGTGTGGTTGAGAACGGCATTTCATCACACGTTTAAAGTAGCAACCAAAAAATGATGTTTAAAATGTGTGTATTCTATATCCACATAATTGATGACATGATATTTAAATGTTTGATGTATAAGGGCCCGTTTTGTTTAGTTTGTGGGGTTACGTTAGGTTTTGAGTTAAAAAAATGAAAATAAAATGTTTGTTTGCGTTTATGAAATTTAGGTTCACAGATTTATCTCAAAAATATAATATATATTTGAATATTATTTTTTCTCTCACGCATCAAATTTAAATCCAATTTTTTAACAAAATTAATCCAACTCATAATCATAAACCCATATAAAAACTAAACGAACCCTAAGTTCTCTTTGGTTACGTCTAGTTAGGCATGTTAAAATAGTAAATATTGTTTTTAAGACAACTCTATAATTAAATAGGGTTGTGCTGAATAAGTAATGAAAAAAATACAATTTATATGAAAAGATATCAAATAAATTTTCTCGATGGAAAAAGAATTGTATTTAATGCAATTATAAGTAATAACCAAAAATATGAAAATGATGTATCCTACAACGACAACCATGTCGGTTTGCTCATAACTAAGCTATCTTATACGGAGAACTAAGTTTGAACTCGATTTAATAGCTTCAAAAGCGTCCATGGTTCGAGAGGGGGCTCAACTAGAAAGCTCGTTTAACTTGGCTCGAGTTGTGTTTGAGTTCAAAAAGCTCAACTAGAGTTTGATACATCAACGGTGGTAAGTCTATGTGTGGCTCAAAAGCTTTGTAGAAACACGAGACGTTTGCAACTTATTTAAAACTCATAGTTACGGAGTACTATTTAATGACACTAATTATCAAAAAGTATGCGTGGAGTTTGGTTTCTAAAGTTAAATGTTGACTTAAATCCATAGTTTGAAAAATTGAGATTTACTAAAACCACTTATTACTTTCTTTTTTCACTAAACTTTTGCGTTATTTGTTTATTAAAAGGCTCTAAATTTTATAACTTGATTCGCATATCTAAATATGAACTTGGGGTTGAAATGTCTAAATCTGAATACATCATAATGTGAATAAGAGGTTGAAAAATCCGAACCTGACTCATATAACAGTTTTTTTTTTTTTTTTAGTCTAAGTATGTTAGATTATCAATGAAAGTTTGGTCACCCGTCGCAAAATACGTTTATAATACACGAGATATGGTTGTGGTTACATGGGTGGTCGACATGCTTAACTCGTTTAATAAAAAGGGCATGTTTGGGTTGACATTCTCAACATAACATGTCAATATGATTTAACATTTCAAAATAAATTGTCACCTATAATATTGTACATTTTTTATTTAACAAAAAATATGCAATGAATTTCTTTATAAGTAGCTTGTATATGAAGTCGAAATAAGAAAACAAAATACATAATGAAAAAAATAAAATTGCTTAGATATTAAGAGGTGTTAAGACACCTCCTAAATATTTCATCCGTTCCATATTGACTGTCCTGTTTAACTTTTTTAAGTTTTTCTTTCTCAACTTTGACCTTAAATATTTTTGTTTGTGTTATATAATACTTGATGCAAAACATATGAATGAATTGGGTTTTAAATTTATTTTCATTGATATAATTTTCATCAAATATTATAAAACGCAAACAAAAATATTTAAGGTCAAAATTGAGAAAGAAATACTTGAAAAAGTCAAACATGATAGTTAATATGAGACGGATGTAGTATCTAGTTTAATAAGAGGTTTTAGCCTCTTATCGTCTCTTAATGAGCAAAAAAAGCAACGCTCCTAATATTAATTGTCTCTTATCACTTTTTAGTGACAAACAAAAAATAGACAGATTTTTTTATTTAAACTTCTGATCACATCTAACCGAGTCAGACTAAAAGACTAGCTATATATTTAAAAAAAAAAAATTAGAAAAACAAACACAACCTTAGTTTCATGACAAATATTTTTTATTACACCTCATTTTATAAAAATTATTTTGTAAATTTAATTAGAAGATATCATCTCCCTTTTGAAGATTATAGCTATCTTGCACCTTTTCATTTTGGGTTCCTTATAGATCCCACAAATCCAACAAACATCATGAAAGCCACCTCTCTTTCGGTAAATTACTTTCTACACATCAAAAAAAAACTTCCTAAATCCATCACCAACTTTTATCCAAACACTTGTACTACACTCTTCAAATGTTATACTTTTCTCTACTTTAATCACTTTGTTCTCGTACTAAATCCACTACCTATTATATTCCTATAATACTTTTCTCTCATATTGACATAAAAGTTACAAACAAAATCCAAAAAAACACACACTACCACCCTTTATTTCCTTTTTCCATATTTGATCTCACACCAACCCTAAATCAGCTCGGCTCGTTTACACCCCTAGTTCAGACTGGAATATGGATTCCGGTAACAGCGGCAGCTTGCCCTCGTCTAGCGGCGGCGACGGCGGTGGTGATGAGCTATATGATGACTCAAGAAGATCAAATGATCATCATCAACCCTTGTTTGCTATGCAACAACAACCAAACCTACCACCATCAAGTTTCTTCAACACGACGACATACATAAACCCTAACCCTAACTCTAATAACAACAATCCCATGTACAATCTTGACTCCTTATGGACAAGAAACCCTAATATCCAAAACCCTAATCCCAACCCTAACCCAAACCCGGTTTTCCACGCTCAAAACAACCCGGTTTTTAGTCAGAACCCGGTCGAACCGGATGCTGGACCGGCTAAACCTAATCCTAAGAAAAGAACACGAGCTTCACGTAGAGCACCAACAACGGTATTAAGTACCGACACAACTAACTTTCGCCAAATGGTTCAAGAGTTTACTGGTATCCCAACTGCCCCTTTTGCTGCCACGTCATCATCTTCATCACCTTTTACACGTCAGCATCATCATTTGTTTAACAGTACTGTGCAGCCTTTAAGGCCTTCATATATGAATAGTATGAACATTAGTAATGCTGATACGGGTATTTTCAATTTACCCCCTTCGGAAATTACGTCATTTGCAAAACAGCCCCTCAGTTTATCAAGCTTGCAAAACCAGTTGTTTCCGTTTCAAACGGTTGGTGAGAGTCGAAATTTGGAAGGGTCTACTTCGACTTCTGTGAAAAGATGGAGGGGTGAAAGTGAAAATATTGGGTTTAATCAAAACGATGTCGTTTTGGGTAGAAATGAGGGTCATGAGCAATTACCAGGTAATGAGGATTCATGGAATAATATTTGTCCTTCTGATTAATTAATTAAGGGATTTTTTTTTTATGTAACAATTTTTATTGAGGATTTTCTTATATAGGGATTAGAGGTGATTTTTGTTAATTATTTTATAAGAAAAATCGCCTATATATTTTTAATAAAAGTACATTATTAATAGTTATTTCGATATTATTTTGATTTTATGTATATTGCTTATGCAGGGTGTGTACATTGGAATTTTGGTCTTATTTTTATTAGAAATATATTTCTAGAGTTGTTGAACATATGCTTTAAATCTGTAAGAAATCCCATGCATGCTTTTGTAATTTTTTTCAACATTTATAATTAAATTGTATTTAATTTTGAGTTAATAAACTAATTAAGTACGTGTTCATAGGTTTGGCATTTTGACCTAGTATATATATGTTGTTTGCCTGTCATATATGTGAATGTAACCTTTTTTTTTTTTTTTTTTTTTTTGTACGTGTATCATCGTATATTTTGAGTGAGTAAATGTGTTTGCCCAACGACCGATCATACAGATTACTCAAGTTGGACATGCACTCATGCTTTTTAGTCTCTTTGACATAAATCAAAAACCCTTTTCTTACGCGTAGATAGGTGTTAGCTTAACATACTCTTCGGTATAAATGAAGTGTGCTAAAGTAGTATAGTTAGAATATCAAGTAGTACTAAATGTCCCGGCCGTGTGTGTATGCGTATTCATATATACGTATACACACAGGATACTTAAATCAAAGACTCGTGTTGGTTAATCTCTTCGCCATAGATCCAGACCCCCTACCCAACATGTCCTTGAACAGTCTTAATCTTGGAGTATGATGTATCACACTACACTCGTGCTCCTAACGTCTCGTACAATAGATCAACTACTTGATCTGTCTATTGTTTTTGTTTATCCTTTATGTGAATCATATATAAATATCATGTATATTAGAATCTCACTCCTGGATCTTACATAAACAAAAATAGGAAATTGAATCCCTTATTGAATTAGTTGAATCACGATGTACTATGGTTCTATTAACATCCGGGAATCAATTTCTTAACGGATTTAGCTTCTTGCTAGAGCGTTTTTAGTGAATGTGTCATTATAAATAGGGTACATTTTCTCAGCTAGAATTTCCTTTTCTAGCAATTATCTTCCATTGATTTTCTCTTTGTTTGAAAATGCAAGAAAGTATTATTGTTTTTTTTCCCATTTTTTCCTTGTTTTTTTCTCCCGTTTGCTTTCATCTTTCTTGGGTACTTTTCATTTAGGGATCGAAAACGCTTTGTACTAGTTAAAAATATTAGGTTGCACTAGTGAAATACCTGAGGCTTATTTCTTTTATTTCTATTTGTATAAGTAACCAGGGATGGACTCAGAATTTTAAAAAGGGTGTTGCACAAAAGAAATATTGAGCTTACAAAAGTTATATCGTAAGAAACGAAAGTAGCAAAAATATTTTGAGGGTTGCACATACTACAAAAACAACAATTTTGAAATCTTTTTGCACTTCGTCATCTAAAATCGGGTGTAGCCCGTGCCACACCCGGCATACATGTGGGTCCGTCCATGTAAGTAACCATGGTTGTGTTTAGTTGAGGGAAAACAAGGAAAACAGAAATTGTGTTCAAATCAACGTTTTCCAACAAAATATTTTGAAAAACACAAATCCCCTATTTTCTAACTTAACAAGGAAAATTACAAAACAAATTTTAGTTGTTTTCCTTTGTAACCCTCAACTCTCCCTCCCTTTCTTTAAAATAGAAATAGAAACATCAACTAAACGCGTTTTCTATATTTTCAAGTGTTTTTTGTGGAGATTAATTCTTCTTTCAAGTTTTTACAAAACTAGAGATAGAAAACAAAAGAATTTGTTCTCCAACTAAACGCACCCTATATATTTCTCATTGCCGAACCATGTAGTTTGTGTCTAGTCCGTACCGGTTTTTGCTTCTAGCGCCTTGCTAGTAGCAATTTTTTATTTATATTTTTCTCATTGTCGTTCAAAAAAAATTGTTTAAGTAATTAAACATTAGTTATTTAGAAATTTTCGTGTGTTTTACTTTGATAATCATAAAAAAGATGTTTTCTTATCTTTTTATTAGAACATCAACTAACTATCTCACAATATACATACAAAATACAATCTCACATATAGCATTTTTTTAAAATTTGTAGAAGCATATTTTGTAAAAATTTCTAGAATCTTAGAAATGAGTTAACAGAATGTTGGCTTCTTTTTGTAACGTCATAATATATTAAAAATCTAGCAAAAAGTTAGAAGACACAGATAGCATTATAAAATTTCATCTAAACGTATAGATTACCTAGTGTATCTTCTTTACCATGTGGTATACTCCGTAATATATGTATAAGATGTATACTATCGTCAATATGTCACATATCTCACAATATGTTTCACAAATGCTTATAGCGAGTCTTGAACCCACAACCTATATGATTATACGTTGGTGGGTAACTTACATACCACTACCAAATGCTAGATTTTTAACCCTATACAAGAATGAGGGCTTAACGGCATAATGTTTCAAAACTAAACGGCTGTCTGTATCAATAGTATTCCCTCCTATAAGTTTAAAATTTATCCTAAAATTGATAGGTTGATGTGGCTTTAGTTGTAGTTTCTTCCATGTAGTTTGTTTAATTAGTTCTTGGAAGGTCTTTGTTGTTGCTTAGATACAGGTTTGTTTTGAATGTAGTTTGTAGTCAAGCCTCATTTTTCTTTTCAAGTATTGTATGTTTTATCTTCAACATTGTTGAAGAGGTAGTTCTAATGTTATATTTACAGCTATTTTCTTAAAAATAAGTAAGTAAATAAAAATGGTCATATACAATTTCACAAGGTTTTGTCGCTCACCCTTTTTTTCTTCTTCTGCTTAAATTGGTATTGAAAAATTGGTAAAGTTATAATATAAATTTAAATCGAAATATGCTTCTAGAAATAGAAATAATAATAATAATAATAATAATAATAATAATAATAATAATAATAATAAAAAGAAAAAATTATTGTGCGCAAATGCACCTTTTTTGTATGTCATGATATTCACAAGAAACCACTGACGGAGCTTGCCTAATTTTCTTAGGAAGGTTGAAGTGTAAATTATGAAATTTGAGAGTGCAAATTCATTATACATCTATAAAACCTAAGGTTTATGATGTAAAGTATTTATTAGTATAAGGGTATTTTGTAAAAATGAAAAAATCTAAAGGGGGTCATAGCCCTCTCTAGTCTATACGTAGCTCCGCCTATGCAAGAAATGCGAGTAATAAGTTGGCATGTACAAACTTAAATCTATACTATACATTTATAAGAGCACTCCCAATCGTGTCAATACTATAATACTTGCGTCGCGTCATAGCCATGAACTAACATTTAATTAACGTAAAAAACAAAAAATAACTAATACATCAATAACATTAAAACAATTTACAAAAGCAACCCTCATTTAGGCTAAATGAAAAAAAAAGAAAAAAGAAAAAGAAAAAATAAATAGCAATTAAGTTAGCGAAAAGGACTAAGCGAAATACGAGGAGGTCCAAGTAATACATACTTATTATCTAAAACGCCGTTATTTATAATATAAAACATGACTCAAAGTACCCTTTTAAAATTTAAATTCTTTATTACATACCTTTTTAATTAAAAAAATGTAACAATATCTATCCCTATAACTGTTAATACAAATAAACCGTAAAAACGTTTGTTTATATTTAGCGATCTCGTTATTTTTGTTGATAACAAATATAAAGTTATCATAAGTAAAATTATAAGAATACATGTTGTTTTGAAAAGTATATACATTTGGTCATTTACATAAAATGTTGTAATAAATAAATTATTATAATATAATATGTAATAGAATGGGTAATATCCAAGACTCATGACCCATACTCATGGAGCTAATCCATAACCCATAACCCATTGCAGGACATCATGCATGAAATCATGTTGGGAATTATCCATGACCCATGACCTAATGTCCATGACCAAAGACCCATGACCCATTGTCTCGATACATTATATCTTGTTGGGTACCCATAACCCAAAATCTATGACCCATGGCTCATAACCCATAATTAGAGGTGGCAAAATGTGCCCAAAAGCAAAAAGATTGGCTAAATGGACAACTTTTTAAAATATTTGAGCACATTTAGCCCCCTCTTTTTTTGAAATGAGCACATATAGCCCTATGAAAATTTAAATGGGCACTAACGGGCACATTTTTTTCTCAATTGTAGAACATTACGATCGTTTTAAAGAATTTTTTTATATGATATATTTAAGTTTTTTTTAAATAAATAAGATATTACGTTTAAGGAATTTATTTCGTCGTTTTAGGCCTTTTATTAAGATACTTGTATAACATGTGCCCGTTTGGCCCGTGCCCGCTTAGCCCGTGCCCGTTTAAGCCCGTGCCCATTCTAGCCCGTCCCTGTTTTAGCCCTTGCCGTGCCCGGATCGCCGCTTCTACCTCTACCCATAACCCATAACCCGGTTTGCAGCCCAAAATTCGAACTGTTCTGACCCAGACTTCCGGATCTCAAGATTTGCACAGGCCGGACTCCTTGGGTAAGGGATCCGCCAGAAACGTGAGACAGAAAGCTTTTTGTGCCTATAAATAGTGAGTCATTTCTTTATTGTTTCTCACCCTTCTTCTTCCAACTCTCCCATATATTATCTCACTCTCCTAACCTTTAATCATTCTAATAGTTCTTGTATCTTTTGCTGTGATTCTCATATAAGGCCTTCACGAAGGCGAAATCACGCTATACTACAAGTCATCCAAGCAAAGGGTCATTTATTGATTTGTCCATCCACAAGATTTCTGTAGCATATCTTGTAACTTATATTTCACATAGTTGTTGTGTAATAGTTGTGTAAAGGTTTAGTTCTACCTCATGGAAGAACTCGGTATTTAGCTTTGTACCAGAAAAAGTGTAAGCGACGTTGTGAGGTTTCTCCGACAAGTTGAAGGAGCTTGTTAACATAGTGCTTGAACTCTCGAATGGGAAACTCGGGGAGTGGAGTAGGGCAAGGAAGGCGTCCTTGTAGCCGAACCACTATAAATCACTTGTGTCGCTACTTTCTATCCTTTTACTTTACTTGCTTTCTTTACTTACTTTACTTATTGCTTCATACTATTTATCCATCCATACGAATCCACATAAGATCAAATCTAAATCTTTGAAGCTTAAATTAAAATCAGTAAAACTATTTAACTCCCCCCCCCCTTCTAGTTTTTTAAAATTGGCATCAAGAGCAAGGTTTTCAAAAAGTTTTAAATTAAATTGTATTTTAAAAACTTTTCGATCAAAATGAGTTTTGAAAATTATAGAGAATGGCAATCTATGCAACTTCCTCCACTACTTGAAACTAATAGTTTTATTTATTGAAAAAATAGATTTGAAACTTATGTGAAATATAAGGATATTAATCTTTGGTATATTATTGTTGAAGGTGATTTTCAAGCAACTTTAAAAGATGATAAAATCAGCAATGAAGAAAACATTTTGCATGATCGTCTCACCGAAGGCCAAAAGAAAAAGCTTTCCAAAAATAGTTAGACAAAAATGGTTTTATATAATGCCTTCCCTAAAAAGGATTTTGAAAAAATATCTATCCATAAAACCGCTTAAGAAATTAGGAACTCTTTGGTTATAACACACCAAGGAAATCAAGAAGTTAAAAACAACAAAATTGATTTATTTGTTCAACAATATGAACAATTCTCAATATTGGATGAGGATAGTATTGATAATTTTTTTGCTAGCTTTAATACTATTATTACTTCATTACAAGCACTTGATAAGTCTTTTTCCAGTCATGTCAGGAGATTTCTAAGGGCGCTTCCATCAAAGTGGAGACCGAAGGTAACGGACATTGAAGAATCCAAAGACTTGTCGATCCTCATTCTCGATGAACTCAAAGGCAACCTAAAAGTCTATGAGCTCGTACTTGCCAAAGACTCCGAGGTCTCGAAGGAAAAGAAAGAGAAATATAAATCTCTCACTTTAAAGGCCAAGAAAGTCTCAAGTGATGAAGAAACCTCATCTTCGGAAAGTGAAGACGAAGAGTATGCAATGGCGGTACGAGACTTCAAGAAGTTCTTCCGGAGAAAAGGAAGATATGTCAAACAACCTTATGGCAACAAAAAGGGGTTGTGGAAAAGCAAAGACGACAAGAAAGTGAAGGACGAATGCAAATGTTTCAAATGCGGGGATCCAAATCACTTCATTAGAGAGTGTCCCAAACGTAAAGAATAAAAGGCGTTCGTGAGTGGTTCATGGGGAATGAGTGAGGAAGAGAAAGAAGAAATTTGTCTCATGGCAAAAGACTCCAACGAGGTGTGCCTAAAGGTTGACTTGGATCCGGATGAATGGTTCAAGGATAACGGGTGCACAAGGCATATGACCGGTAATAAAGCATTGTTTTCCATATACGAATCCTTCAATGGAGGAAATGTGGTGTTTAGAAATAGCAAGAGCAAAATCATCAGAAAAGGTACAATCTCTCACAAATCCTTGACCATTAACGACGTATGTCACGTAGAAAACCTAAACTTTAATCTACTAAGTATAGGTCAAATATGCGATAAAAAGTGCAACCTCTTAAGCTGGTAGTAAAATATTGAAAAATGGTATTACTATAGGAAGAGGCATTAGAAAACATGGATTCTACATTATTAAAATTGGAAATGAACCAAAAGACAAACTTTGTCTTACCTCTATGGATGATACTTCGACCTTATTGTATCAAAGATTGGGTCACGCCAATATGAGACTTCTTCAATCGCTATCACCCAAAGAACTTGTAAGAAACCTACTTAAACTAGAATACGAACATCATTTTTGTGATACTTGTAACATCGGAAAACAAGTCCATGCTAGTTATAAAGCTAAAAACATGGTTTCTACAACTAAATGTCTAGAATTATTACATATGGATTTATTTGGTCCATCCGCTATCCAAAGTTACGGAGGCAACTTCTATACCTTGGTTATAATGGGTGATTATTCTAGGTACACATGGACTAAATTTTTAAAGAATAAAACTGAAACGTTTAATTACTTTGAAATCATAAATAAGAAAATCTAAAGACAACTAGGAAGTCCTATTGTGTCAATTCGAACGGATCATGGTCGGGAATTTGATAATGAAGTGCAATTCGGAGATTTTTGTGATGCTAATGGTATTACCCACAATTTCTCGGCTCCTCGCACTCCACAATCAAGTGGGGTAGTTGAAAGGAAAAATAGAACCTTACAAGAAATGAGTCGCACCATGATTAATGAGCAATCTATTCCTAAAAAATTTTGGTGCAATGTCGACATGTCGTCGACACATCGACCTATATACTAAATCGAGTCTTGATTAGACCATTCTTAGGAGCAACTTCATACGAGTTGTTACGAGGCAAAAAAGCATTCGTTGGAACACTTTCGAGTATTTGGTAGCAAATGTATTATACTTAACACTAAAGACTATTTAACTAAATTTGATCCAAAATTAACCGAAGGTATCTTCTTAGGATATTCTCCTGATAGTAAAGCGTACGTAATACTAAATAAAGAAACCATGAAAGGTGAAGAATCTTTAAATGTCAAATTTGACGAGAGTCCACCTAAAACTACATTACCTCTTGTCGATGACGAGTTAATCGAAAGTGAAGTATTAGAAATAAAAGAAAAATATAAACAAGGAAGATGAACCATTAAACAATGAAATTATCAATGTTAAAGAGTCTAAAGATGATCCCGTGGAAAATGTTATAGGAAAATTAAACGAAAGAACTCTAAGGTCTCAAGTCCAAAATCAAAGTAGTCTATTTTGTTTCGCATCAACCATAGAACCTAAAAACACTCAATAAGCCATAAAAGATGAAAGTTGCGTTATGGCTATGCAAAAGGAATTAAATCAATTTGTTTCTAACAACGTTTGGACACTTTGGCCCTCCACCTAAAAACCAAACCATAATTGGAACAAAATGGGTATATAAAAACAAGTTAGATGCAAACGGTGTCGTGTATAGAAATAAAGCTAGACTTGTTGCTAAAGGATATAACCAACAAGAAGTCATAGACTTAGATGAGACCTATGCTCCCGTAGCTATATTAGAGTCTATAAGAATCCTTCTTGCTTATGATTATGCTCATGATCTTAAGCTTTTTCAAATGGATGTTAAAAGTGTTTTTCTAAATGGTTTTATAAATGAAGAAGTTTATGTATCTCAACCTCCAGGTTTTGTCGATTTCGAAAAACCTAATCACGTGTACAAACTAAAGAAAGCTCTCTATGGTCTTAAACAAGCCCCAAAATCTTGGTATGATAGACTCAAAGCATTTTTAATCAAAAACAACTATACTATGGGGTTAGTTGACAATACATTTTTTACAAAGAAAAAGGAGTCACAAATAATTATTGTTCAAATATACGTGGACGATATTATATTCGGATCAAATTGTCAAGACATGTGTGATGATTTCTCAAGAATCATGCATGATGATTTTGAAATGAGTATGATGGGAGAATTAAGTTTCTTTCTTGGTCTACAAATCACAACTAGAAAATTATATCTTCTTTAATCAATCCAAATACATGAAAGAAATGTTAAAGAAATTCGAATTAGAAGAGTCAAAACCAATAAGAACACCAATGTCCTCTGATACCAAACTCACCAAAGATGAAGACGGTGAATCTGTTGATAACACCAAATACCGTGGCATGATTGGTAGTCTTCTCTACCTCACGGCTAGTAGGCGGGATATCATGTTTAGTGTATGTCTTTGTGCTAGGTTTCAAGAAGACCCTAAAACTTCACATCTAGAAGCTGTCAAAAGAATGTTTAGATATATTAATGGTACAAATTAATTAGGATTATAATATCCTAAGGGGACGGGGGTAGAAACTATTGTATATGCAGATTCTGACTATGCAGGTGATTATGTTGATCGAAAAAGTACAAGTGGTGTTTGCGCTTTCATTGGGTATTGCTTAACATCTTGGTTCTCAAAGAAGAAAAAAACATTATCCATCTCAACAACCGTAGCCGAATATGTCTCTGCCGGCAAAACATGCCAACAATCACTATGGATAAAGCAAGCGTTAGTTGATTACGACATCCATCTAAGTGACATTACCATTTTATGCAACAACAAAAATGCTATAGATCTTAGCAAAAATCTGGTGTTGCATTCTCGTACCAAACATATAGAGATCCGTCATCACTTCCTAAGAGACAATGTTCAAAAAGGGAACATTTCGATTTAGAAAGTGTCATCCAAATACAACATAGCCGACGTCCTCACCAAACCATTGAAGCGGGAGAAATTCAACTTACTTTGTCTTCGTCTTGGTCTAATAGAACAATCGTCTTGAAATACTATCTCTCTACAAGGTACGTAAACTTTGGCTTTACCTCCTCTTCTGAGTGTAGGATCTCTATTTCATACAACTAACTCACAATATGGGGATTTATTTTCAAAAGTAAAGATATTTTTTATACAAGAAATTCTTCGAAATATTTTCTAAAAGATGTTTCTCCCTGTATTATTTTCTTTTAAATCACTCTCACGTCTAGTACACACATTTTTTTACTCATCATTAATACAAAGTAAAAACATTTTTCATTGCATCTTATATGTCTTTTGAATACTAAAGGGAATACATAACTAATATGTGTTTTCGGGTACATTCAAACAAGCAAAAATGAATTAAGGAGTCTTCGGGTTATCTCACGTATATATATACATACGTACTTTTTCACTTCTATGTTTATTTTTATTCTTTAAAGAGTCGAGGTAACCGCAATTCCATATGGTTTCCATATAGGCACACACTAGGCACTATTGTTTCCAAAAACAATATTTTTTTGCTGCACGAACACCAGTTCCACGGATCCCAGCATTTACGCTGGTCGGATCCCTGAAGGATTGAATCCGTGGGAACCGTGTCACAGTAGCCATTTTTATCACATCTTTTTCTTATTTTGGCTTGACATTTTCAAATTTTCAATATTTTATCTTTACCACTAATAAATATGTTCCTTAACGCTTGTGCTCTCATGAGCACTTGATTTAAATTGATATCTAATCATTAGATTATAGTCCACATTTTGGTTTTAGCATTCATTACAATGCATTATTTGTTCTATAAATAAGGTTTCAACATGCTTGCATATCCATCACTTTCAACCTCACAAACAACCATCATCATGTCTCCCAAAAGATCCTCAAACAATGATGAACTATCTAGTGAAAACAACCTTTTTCAAGAAATTTGAAACTTTATCCTACCACCTTCTGTAATACCACCACCACCAAAAACTAGGAAAACTGCACGGATTAGCATTCGGCCTTGTTGCTTAGCTAAACCCTTGTCAAATAGCCTGTCACCAATTACTCATTCTCCACCAAATGACTATAATGTAGCACTTCCATCATCTCCTTAAAACTCACCACCTCATTCACTAACCGAGTCTCAACTTGACACTCAAATCACCCTAGCATAACTCTTTAAGAATCCAAAAACCATTCCACTACCCTTGTCTAGTCCACCACCCGCTCCATCCCAACCATCAAAATCTACTCAACTAGCCTCAAACATAAACCCAAAAGAGCTAGTCTTTTTAACACCTCCAACATCTCCAAATACCTTCTTTAAAAAGGTTGAAAACTCACCACCTTTACCATCCATCACCTTACAAGACCATCTAGGTTCTTATCCACCACCAATCACCAACATCATGGACTTTGATCCATACTTACCAACATTTCCACCACTTAATCCGCACTCCAAAAATCAAACTTTCCTGGAGACCATCCACCCACACCACCCTCTGTTGGGAATTATGTGAAGTACGAATTATGTTATTGTTTCTGGGAATGGATTACGCGGAAGGGTATGGATTCTAACTTTGAAGACATGGTTCTAGCTGAAGTTTAGTTTGTTTTAAGGAGTTATTATTAAGTGTTTAGTTATTTAGTTTGGATATACATGAGCTTTATTAGGAAGTGATTGTGTATATCTTATTTAGTTTTATGTTTATCGTTTCTTGGGAAGCGGTTTAGGAGTTTGTTTAGGGTTCCTTATTACATAAAAGGAACACAATAGAATGAATTATGTCAACATTGCTTAAACAAGTTTTTAATATAACGATCCATAGAGGATCAAAGAAGTTCTTAGTTATCGGCCGTTTCATACTTGTGTTTATATTCGCTCTGAGATACAAGTTGTAGAGATTTTCTTTTAGTTTGTTTGTGATTACACGGGCAATACTAACGATCTAAACGAAATCTCTATCAAGTGTTAGTTTTCAACAAGTGGTATCGAGGCTCATTGAGAGTCTCTGCGATACTAGAGACGGAGTTTTCTAAACACCAATACATCCAATACATAACTCACTATGCACGGATCGGGCGTTGATCTTTGAAATCACCAACAACCATAACACCACCCATCACAGCAACATCTTAGTCTCTCCAACAAAGAATGCTAACTTTCCTTACCTAAAAGGGGGAGTATGACCTTTGGGCGATGAAAATCACGAGAACTAGATCTCCAACATTGATTGGAATCTATGGGAATAGTGTGAAGGGAAATAATTTGAAGAAAACTACCGCGATCTTCTGCGGTAAGATGACTCATGTTCCTCCCAAAGCTATTTGAAGAGTTCTTGGCGGTTCGAGAGAAAAGGTTAAGACCATTCTTCTTCAAGCTATTCGAGGATCACCAGTGATTTTCACTTTGTGGAAGATACGAGGACATATGGTTAGCTAATAAAGGCTAAGTTGGTTGGGAATGAGAATTAAGGAGAATGAGAAAAGTCCATGCTTGACCAAGAGTTTCAAGACTTTCAAATCACTGAAGAGGAAGGAATTCATAAGGGCTATGACAAGTTTCACAAGATCTTAAGTCAATTAAATCATTAGAAAGCCAGATAATGATGATCGTAATTCTAAGTTCTTGAGGTCATTACCTCCATCCTGGCTACAAGTGAGCATTGCTTTAAAAGCAAAAGGTGGATTGGATATACTTACTTTTGATGGCTATAACAAACTTAAAGCTCTTGAACATGATGTAAGAGATCCTTATAGATCATCATCTGCGGTCGCCACGGCATTAAGTTGGAGCTTCTACCCCAGATGAGTCATGGTCAATCAACTTACTCATCATCATCTTACACTACTGCTCCATCAGTTCTCAGTATCATGGAAGATATTAGCAGATCCTTCTTCTTGATTAAGTCCTGTGAGGCGGCATATGAGGATTTAGATCCGAATGAATCCACGAGATGGAAGAGATGAAGGCTGAAGTGGCGGTGGCTATGTTGTCCATGGATATCAAGGTACAGAAGCGCCAAAGCTGGCGAAGGTTTGGTTCAAGAAGGAAGAGATCAGCGGTTGACAAAAGGAAGGTCAAAGTGCTTCACTTGTCCTTAGATGAGTCGGCTTCTCGGAAAGTCTACAAAGACGGGGAAAATTTGGTGATGAGGCCGAGATACTACTATCGTAGGAATCGAGGAAGAGAGTCTGGAACTTCAAAGGGATCAGCGACTTTGGTCACTCTTGGCGGCAGTAATTTGGAAACATCATGAAGCGGGATAATGATGGTCTGATAATGTTGGTTTGATTGCAAAGGCTGTACTTGGAGGAATAGGCATGATCAGTGCCACGATGGGCATACTCACTGAGAATCATCCTCTTAAGCATAAAGATGTTGGCATTGTTGATAGTGGTTGTTCAAGAAGTATGTGGAAACGAGGGATATGATGCATAAATTTGTAACAACTGAAGGAGGAGGCAATGTAACCTTTGGAGGAAGTGATGGGGAATTAGGAAAGGGACCATCAAAACACCCTCAAGCGGACTTTGAGAATGTATACTATGTCAAGGAACTCCAACACTTCAATTTGTTCTCGGTCTCACAAATCTGTGACACCAAGAACAAAGTACTCTTCCTGAAGGATGATGTCTTGTGCTATCTAAAGACTACAAACTCCCGAGAGACACATCAATTCTCTGAAGTTCCTCGGAATCACAATCTATACATTCAACAAGTGTTAAACCGAGAAGGTGACTTAACTTGTTTGGTGGCTAAAGCATCCTTGGATGAGTCTACCAAATGGCATGGAGGATATGTCAACTTCAAGACCATAAACAAGCTCTCTAAGCTGGGTCTTGTTGAAGGTCTTCCTTCCAAAGTATTTACTAATGATCATAGCGTGTTGCCTCAATAAAGGAAAGCAACACTGAGCCTCATACAATTGTGACTCTGTGAGCATTATTTGAACCTCTTGGTTGCTTCATATGGATCTGTTTGGTCCAACTCAAGTTAGAAGCATTGATCAAAAGTATTTTTGTCTAGTGATCATTGATGGTTATAGCAAATTTTGTTGGGTATTCTTTCTAAGGACCAAAGATGAAACATCTCCAGTCTTTGAAAGACTTTATTACCCTTATTGAGAATCAGTTGAACAAAAGGTTAAAGGAATTCAATGTGATAATGGGACAGAGTTCAAGAATGCTATACTTATAGAACTCTGTAGGTCAAAAGGGATCAAAAGGGACTATAGCACTCCAAGAACCCCACAACAAAATGGGGTGGCGGAAAGAAAAATAGGACCCTCATAGAGGCTGCAAGATCAATCTTTGCGGACTCTAAGCTACCCACCATGTTTTGGTGAAGCTGTTAACAACTTGTTATGTACTAAATAGAGTGTCCATTACTAGACCACACTTCAAAACACCATATGAACTTCTCTATGGGAAAGTTCTTACTATTCATTACCTTAAACCTTTTGGGTGTCAAATGACTATTAGAATACAAGTGATCCATTGGGCAAATTTGATGAGAAGGCTGATGATGGTTATATTGTGGGATATTCAGCTCATAGTAAGGCATCTGAGAGTTTACAATTTATCACTAAGAAGATTGAGGAGACATTGAACACGAGGTTTCTAGAAGACAAGCCTAATGTTCAAGGGCGAGGGTCATGTTTGGTCTTTGACCTTGATTACTAACAGATTATTTGGGTTATTCTAGACATATGGCTAACAACAGCGATACTCAAGAGTCTCCAACTATGATGCGAATTCCGGATCTTTGATTACGACGATTGAGTTTGAAGATGATGAGCAACCCATTGTAGTGCCTTCTTTCTCCCAACAATTTTTGGTGACACTTCTAAAGTTACTTATGAGAGAGTGAAGACGAGTCAATTATGCGAGAGGATCTTGCTAGGTGAAGAAACAAGTATGCAGCTAATCTAGATCTTTGAAGGAATCTTGAGGAGAGTGCAAGTGAAACAATAGTGGAAACCTCAATTCTCTGAACATGATCGGTTTCTCCTATCATTGCTGAAGGCTATCTTGTTTCTACTCCCATTTCTACTCGAGTGTCCACTGACTTTGGAGATCCTTATACTCGTTTTCCAAGACCCTCAGATCTTGGTAATAATCAACCAAAGTGGAATCTTCACCTCACCTTCTTGACCGATTTTAAACCTACTATGACTAATCTTGATTCTTCCATTGAAGTCAACACCACTACTACTAAAAGGATTCACAATACTCATCCACAGTCAAATATTATTGGTGATCCTAATGCACTGTTAGAACAAGGAATGCGGTGGCAGAGTTCTAAATATGGTCAGTGGCTTTCTCTCTTATGTCTCGGATCGGCAAAGAGACAATCACGGACTATGAACATTGTACGTTTGCTTGTTTCTTTCTCAAGTGGAACCAACCGGTGTTACTCAGGCTCTTGAAGATTCAAGTTGGCTTGAGGCAATGCAGGAAGAGATGCAACAATTTCAAAATCGGAGGTTTGGATATTGGAACCACTACCAGATGGCAAGTATGCAATTGGTACTAAATGGATTTTGAAGAATAAGAGATATGCAAGAGGTGTTGTCATTAAAAACAAAGCAAGATTGGTTGCTCAGGGTTATAGACAAGAGGAGGGATTGATTATGATGAAGTGTTTGCACACGTGGCTAGAGTTGAGGCCATCACGGTTTTCTTGGCTTATGCATCCTACATGGGATTTATGGTATATCAAATGGATGTTAAAGCCTTCTGTATGGTGAAATAGAAGAAGAGGTTTATGTCACTCAACCTAAAGGATTTGAAGATCTTGATCATCCTACTCATGTTTACAAGGTAGTCAAAGCTCTATATGGACTACATCAGGCACCACGAGCTTGGTATGCTAGGCTTTCATCGTTCTATTTGAAGCATGGATATCGAAGAGGTGCCATAGATAAAACACTTTTCCTGAAGAAATTCCAGGACATTATTCTTGTGCAAGTGTATGTGGATGACATTATTTTTGGATCCACAAGGAGCTTGGTGCGGGGAGTTTGAGGAGCTTATGAAGGAGAATTTAATGAGTGCCATGGGAGAAATGACTTTCTTTTGGGTCTTCAAGTTCGTGAGAAACGATGGTATCTTTATAAGTCGGGACAAATATGTAGAGGACATATTAAAAGTTTGGAATGGAAAGTGTGAGGACGCCACTACACCTTATGAAGCTCCAAAGTCAAAACCAACAATGAAATAGATCCACCGTGAATGTACACCTTCTGATCTATGATTGGTTCTTTGATGTAACGACTTCACACGATATTACTTTTTCTTTGTAAGTGTTTGTTCTAAATCAAGTTACTCACTTACTTCCCATCTCAATCTTTAAGAAGATCTTTAAGTACCTCAAGGCCAACCTCATTTAGCCTTTGGTACCCAAAGAATCTCCATTTAAGCTGGAAGCATATAGTGATAGTGACTATCTTTGGTGCAAATCTGGATAGGAGGTCCACAACTGGAGGTTGCCAATTCCTTGGAAAGAGATTGATTTCTTGGCAATGCAAAGACTATTGTGGCTACCTCATCTCTGAAGCAGAGAGATTCGTTCTTGCGCCAATTCTTTGTGGACGAGGTTCTTTGGATTCAAAAAACAATTGTTGGATTATGGGTATAATTTCATGAACACAACAATTTTTATTGATAATCAAAGTACCATATGCATTGTTAAAAATCGGTTTTCCGCAGTCGAACAAAACATATTGAAATTAGGCACCACTTTATAAAAGATGCATATGACAAACATTTGATAAAAGTGGTTAAAATTCTGCTGATGATAATGTGGCGGTTGTTAACAAAGGCTTTTGATGGACCAAGGTTTCAACACCTAGTGGTCCATATTGGTATGCTTAACCCTTAATTGCAAAGTTTAAGGGGAGGCATAGGCCTCAGGGGAGGCATATGCCTCAGGGGAGGATTTGTGTATACTTTGCATTGTTTTATGTAAATTTGTTTGATTTTTGGTTTATGATTATGTTCTCTAACACTAACCAGCTAATGTAATGATAGTTTGTTTGTCTTTGTTTGGTTTGTGTGTTTCTCTGTGGTTGTTATGATTTGCAGTCGGTTATTCATTAGAATTTACCATGGTTGTTAAGTTGGAATTATAAGAAGCTCTAAAGCTTGTTTCTCACGAATTCAATCTTGAAGTTACCATGTTCATTCAAGAAGAAATCTTGAAGCAAATTGTTCATTCATTCATTAGAACAGTTTACACTACGGTACAATCAACATCAAATGAAACTACAAGGAAAGTGCTTTACATGAACTACTAATCCTAACCTAGTTGATATCATCTATTCCAACATCTAACAGGCTGTTGGATATGCATGATCGCTCACATCTTTCACACTAGATCTTTGGATATGCGTTTGTGAAGTCTTGCATAACCACCCATTCATTCTATCTCGATACTTGGATATGCATGACCGGTACGACGAAGAAGCTAAGGATCAAAATGGGAAGGATGGATTGATGGCGATGATGATGAAGATGACCACATATGTCCTTTTGCTTCATCTGGCGATTTCACCAAAAGCAATTCTTCCAACTTCCTTGACTCCTTCCTTTATACGATATGTGATGATGCACCATGATATGAAGCAAGAAGTGCTAGAACCACCTCTCTATCCTTAGGAGTGTGGATTTCTAGCATTGGCCTTGATTAGTGAGGTGCTGGGTTGGGAGTAAGATGTTCTCTCCTTACGGAGTCATCAGAATCATCAGCGGAAATGGAAGACACATCACAACGCAAGAACAGGCTCTTTCCTCTTTAAGTTTGCTTCTTCATCTGAGTCTTCATAAGTTACATAGAACTTATGGATGAGTTTGCCTTCATCATTGCCGGATTGCTTGACAAATAATTCTTCTTCCCCTCTGAGATGCTTATGGAGGATGTATTGTCATCGATGAAAGGGTGATTGAGGATCTTACTCATGGTTAATTTTGGAGCATTGATGCAATTAGGGTTTGTGATGTTATTTGGGGTTTTGATGAAGAGTTATGTGTGCATTGGGATTGTTTTATAGGCGGTTCAAGACTTAATGAGATTTAATCGTTATAGGTGAAACAGTAAGATATTTCTGAAGCTTCTTGAATCGTGATCTGTTTCTGGCTGATTAGTATTCTTAAGAATTGATTAGTGTTTACGCGAAGTTGAAAGTTAATTTGGGAAAAGTAGTAGTACATGTCCTTTCTGGTCAACATTTGACCAAAATTGGGAAAATACTACTTATTATCGGTTTGCATATCTTCATCTCATTAAAAGTTTCCCTCATTACTCATATTCAAAACACTTCCATTTGTGTGAATCTTAACCCTAACTACAATTTTTCACATGGCTTCAATTCAAGCATGATCATAATAAAATTAAGCTACGGGAGCATGAAGGGTGATGAGTTGTATAGACCAATGGTAGAATTCTTATAGAGATCCAAGATTCATTATGCTTTTAGCGCATTCTCCTAGTGATTTATGAATCGTTGGTCAAACAATTTTGGGCAGCTGCTGAAAAGAGGAATCACGAGTAGTATTGTTGATGAAGCAGTATGTTGTGACAGAGGAGTAAAGAAGACAACCGTTTGGATGATGCAAATGGGGTTTATCATTCTAATCACGATTGGATATTCTTGCTGGATTAAGAGCTATTGGATATCGAGGGTGGGACCGATATGTGGTTAAAGAATCAGTTGTGTCCTATGTGGAGATTTTTGGTTCACACCTTGCTTCAATGTATAAGCAATAAATGCGGAGGATGGGATCAATTTTCTACAATTTGGGATGTGGTATTGTTAGTCTTTCTCAGGGTTTGACTTATAATTTCTCTAAGTATATTTTTGATAATATGGTTGAAAATATAGATAGGAAAAAGCATAAGTTTTGATGTACCCTAGGTTTCTTTAGATAATTTTAGACATTACCACACAAGCCCAAGACTTTTATCCCATAGGAGCTTTAACTGCTAAACTATTTGCTTCAATAAGAACTAAGTATGAGGGGGCACATCATCCTTTGCTAGCGGCTATGTTGCTTAGGCAATGCATCTGTTGAAGAAGAAATGTTGTTGGTTCTCCACCTTCTACTCATTCACTGTGATGGGAATCCATTAGTGACAATGGATGAAGGCCCTTCTAATATTGCTGAAACCCATTTTGTTGCTCCTGAACAACATTTGTCCACTTCTTCACCTAGACCTAGTCCACCATCACAGGGTTCCTGATGAGGTGAGACTGACTTTAATAGATTGCCTACTCCTAGTCTCAGAGATCTGTTGATGATAATGTTTCATTCATTGAGCATGTTGATGTTTCTTCTGTAAGGCCCAATGATGCTCCCATTCCCTTGAGCAATCTGTGATGGAGTGAGGACCTATTATTACCTTACATCTTTATATGCTTTAGTAGGTATGGATCGAGAGATCAGATCTCAAAAGGATCTGAGAGACTAAATCTAAACTTGGTGGTGAGATTGTAGATTTGAAAAGAAAGGTTAAGGACTTGGAAATACAACTGAGTGAGAAAAGAAAAGAGGCTGGAGGTTTCTTCGATGAGGAGGATGTGAATGCTCTTTGGTTGAGTCACGATATGTTGGCTAATGTGGCTCAGAATCTAATGTCTCTATTTCAAGGTTGGTACATCTGTGCGACAAAGGAGCCAATTTTGTTTACTAGCGAAGGAGAAAGCAACTGCATGGATCACGGTTCAAAGTGTTTCAACTCTTGAAGAACATGTTGTTCGCGGATACTCCTTTGATGGACATTGTGAATCTGATGTTCACACTTCAAATGTGCTATCTGAATCTGTTTGAAGTTTTCTTCTTTGGAAGGAAGTTTTAATTGAATCCAGAAGTAGATGTATTTTCTACACCTATTGAAGATTTCTCTACACATGTTTCTTAGGCACAGTCACGGGCGAATCTTCGAAGTTCTGTTATGGATACTCCTTGGTGATGCTATTTATGAATCTCTTGATAAAGGGAAAGGGTAATGGTTGATCTGAGTTTGGTCGGATCTAGTCGATGAACAGAAAGGTTAGCCAAAGAGGATGTTAGATGAATGTGCTAATTTGAAGAAAAGTCTTTGAATTGGCTAAATGATTGGCTGAGTCTATTTCTAAATTGACTCTGAGAGACAAAAATTAGATGCATTGGCTACTCAGATGCTGAACAACTGGGATGTGTATACTCGAAAATTTGTTCTAATCCTTCCATTGCTTCGAGTATTTTGGGGCGGACTTTAATAGTGATGATTTTGTGGCTCGAGATGATGGCTCTTGGACTACAAAAGCGAAAGCTATGGCAAAAGGAAAGCTATGCAAACTCAAAAGATCATGACTAAGAAAATGAGAGCCTGTCTGCGGCTCAACAAAGATTATATGAGGAAAGTAGTGAAATATCGAGTTACTCTCTATAACTACGGTATGACCATGAAGCGAGTTAAGCTTTATCGTCTTGAGTTAATCGATTGTTATAATAAGATTATGAAGTTTACTTCATCTCGTCTATGCATCTACTTTGAAAAATTGCGATGTTTCAGATGCTTCTAAATCCAAAAGACAAAGGATAGTTGAAATTGTAGATTCTTTTGAGGATCATGTTTCAAAGTCAAGTACTTGTTGCCACGAAGTATCTGAAGCTATTCCTTAAAAGTATCTAATGAAGTTATTCCTTGATTGTTCAAGTTCAATCATTTGAACCTTATGTTGCTTCATCACGGAATATCATCTTATCTTTGCCGATACCTAAAGTTGATCCTATAGACAAAGTTGGCCAAGAGTTGGGTTGTCAAAATTTGAATTCAGTGACTAAATCTAAAAAGGCAGGTAGTAGGCGAGAAGATGTATGCCTTACGTGGTGGTGTTTCAGCAGGGATGATTCTATTTCTTCCACACAACTTAACGATGTTCTTGAAGAACCTATACCATCTTGGAACATTTATCTACCAGGTAGGAGGAAAAATGGCTAGAAAAGCGATCACGGTTCTTTACGGAGCTGTGAAATCTGGCGAGGCACATAAATCTAAGGTTAAGGAATCTTCAAGGGTTAGTTCTTTGGATATCAATGCTGCTGATTCAACATTTATTAAAGAGGATCTTGATGTTTTCTGAAGGGTCTCGTGATGTTTTGGTAAATTGGTCATTGCAAAAGGATGAGCTGAATGTGATTCACCGATTGGATCAAACGATCATGGAATTTAATTTTTTGAAGGAGATCTTGCATCGGTGGATAGAGGCGGTTTAGTTACGCTATATACTCTTGTGAATAAGTACTACCATTCTCATACTTTTAGGGTTGGTTTATATATTTATTGGGTGATCTTTATGTTTTGTTTGATTCAACATCTCCCAATGGTAAAGGATACTTTATTTGGAAGAACTCTCACTTATGGCAGGTTACATCTTGGAGATTTTATCCTGCGCCTGTGTGCATGTGATTGGGCGAAGGGTGGTATTCTTTCTGCATGTTTCTTTGAGAACGTATCCATTATCTGTGAAACTTATGGAAAGAATGCTTCTTGAAGTTGGAAGTTCCTCGAATCTGTTGGCAATGATCTTTTGCATCTTGAACAATGTGTCGGTCTTATTAGAATCGACTTATGGCACATAGAAGTTCCTCATGATTACGGTATTTTGTAATTTTTGTTTCTTTGTTTTCTTCTTAAAAAAATGTGTATGTTTTGTTTTAACTTTTATACTGAGGTTTGTTGTATCTTATGTTTGGTTATTAACTCACCAGATATACCTTGTGTATGTCAAAGAGTTAGCTAGTCCAAGGGGTACAGCTTTGGTAAAGACACCTCAATCTGTTGATAGGCTGTAATGGTTTGCTCATAATCATAGGGTTTGCAACCACCCATGCTTCATTGCTGAGTGTTGTATGGTTCTCAATTCACCATGATTTATTCCTTTTGGAATCCAGAATTGACTAGTTCACATGTATATGGCTTGTGGTAAAGCGGTGGAATACCATATTTGGTAATCGGTTCACCAATTTTAAGAATTGACTAGTCACGAGCAGCGGCTACTGGTAAAGACATTTCAAATCCGTTCATGGTTCTTGGTTTGCTAATAATCGAGATGGTTATCGGTGTACCATGGTTTTTGAACTTAAACATATGGCTACTCCAGTAGTGATGGCTATTGGTAAAGAGACATCAAATCCATTATTTTCAATGATTCACCTCTCGGGAGTTAACACACACGGATGTGATGAGAATAGTTTGAAACTTTATGTTTTGATGTACATGTTGTCATTTGTTCTTTGCAAAGATATGGAGTTTGAGTTTCTTCATCAAAGAGATGATTTTGTTTTGATTATTTCTGCGATGATGTTGAGTACAATCCTCTCTTTGCAAGGTTAACGATCTATCAAGAAGCTGGAACTTAACCAAGTCAAATTCGGTTTAGGGGAGGGATTGTTGGGAATTATGTGGTACAATTATGTTATTGTTTCTGTTGAATGGATTAGAAGGTATGGATTCTGTGAAGACATGGTTATTGAAGTTTAGTTTGTTTCCGCGGAAGTTATTATTCCGTGTTTAGTTTATTTAGTTTGGATATACATGAGCTTTATTAGGAAGTGATTGTGTATATCTTATTTAGTTTTATGTTTATCGTTTCTTGGGAAGCGGTTTAGGGTTTTGTTTAGGGTTCCTTGTCTATAAAAGGAACACAATAGAATAATTATGTGCGTGTGCTTAAACAAGTTTTAATATAACGATCCATAGAGGATCAAAAGTTCTTAGTTATGGCGTTTCATACTTGTGTTTATATTCCTTCTGAGATACAAGTTATAGAGATTTTCTTTTAGTTTGTTTGTGATTACACAGGCAATACTAACGATCTACGAAGCTCAAGATCTATCAAGGTCTGTTAGTTTTCAACACCCTCACTATCTCTTTTTTGAACATTGCCAATCCACTAGGGATCTCGCAATGGAAATAAGGGACGAAATGCGGTTTATTCTCAACCATATCCTTGATCGCATCTGTAGAAAACTAGAAAGGGGGTTGAATAGTTTTACAGATTAAAACTTCGTTTTAAAGTATTTAGATCGACTTATGTCAATCTTTTTAATGTGTGTGTTGGATAATGATAGATAAGCATATAAGTAAGTAAAGTAAAGATAAAGAGTAAAGGAATGCAAAACCACAACACGAGTATTTATAGTGGTTCGGCTACAAGGACACATTCCATGCCCTACTCCACTCCCCGATTACCCCACTCGAGAGTTCGTAACAAGCTCCTTAATGTGGAGGAGAAGCCTTCACAACCGCTTGCTACTCTTGGTACAAGGCTAGAACCGAGGGATTCTTCCACGGTAGAACCACACCTATCACAATGTAGCCTACACTTTATCGGTACAAGGCTAGATGCGAGTTACATTACAAGGGCCTACCACTACATCACAACACAACTACCCCAAAGGAGACACACTCCTTGTTACAACACTAGAAGGATATCACCATCCTTTAAACCTAAACTATCTAACTTGTACATCGATGCACCATATTGAATGTACACCCTTCGCACCTTTCACTAATGCCTTTGACACAACCTTTCGGCACCTTTCCTTTAATGCCTTTAATACAACCCTTCGCTACCTTTCACTAATGCCTTCAATACAACCATTCGGTACCTTTCACTAATGCCTTCAACACAACACTTCTATGAAGGGAGGAAAGAACTATCAACAAGATACACCCAGGTGGTCTTGGTGATAATGGCTTTCAACAATTCATGACCTTGAGCTTGCGTCTTCAAGAGGTGGTGATCTGCTTTAAGAGGCCTAAGAATCACACAAACATAAAACTACATAGAATAATCCTTTGGATCAGAGGTTAGAGATATTAGAATACTGGGAGAAAGTATATGTGAAGTGGTAGTGAGCAAGAGAGAAATGGCTCACTATTTATAGACAAAAACTTGTTTACTATCCCACGGATCCCTCCCCAGATGGATCCAGCTACTGGGTCAGTTTAGTCTGGATTTCGGGTTGCAAACCGGGTTATGGGTTATGGGTAATGTATTATGGATACCCAACAAGATGCAATGTACCAAGTCATTTGGTTATATATCTTGGGTCATGGACTTTGGGTCATGGATCATGGATAATACCCAACATGGCTTTATGCATGATGTCATGCAATGGGTCATGGGTTATGGATCATGATCCATGGGTATGGGATATGGACTTTGGTTTTTACCCAACAATATTCATTGTACCTAGTCAATGAATCATGGGTTATGGGTCATGAGTCATGGACTTTGGTTTTTACCCATTACGATATATATACAAAATGTGTGTGTGTATATATATATATATATACACACTAGATGTCGAAGCCCGCCCGATGGGCGGACATGACTTGTAATTTTTGTTTTGATGGTGTTAGTTAACGGATTTTCTTTAAGGAGGTGTTCATGAATTGTAATTATGATTATGACGGTGTTAGTTAACGGAGAATTATTTGCAAGGACGGGGATTTCAATTTATATTTTATGGTATTAGTTTACGGTAGAAAAATTTTGATTTCAATTTATTTTGTTATTGTATTAGTTTACGTTTCACTTTACGGAAAATTATTGTAAGGACTGAGATTTCATTTTATATTTTTATGGTATTAGTTAAGAGTTCAATTTTTTTTGTCATTTGTTTTGTTTTAAATGTTGTTAAAAATCGTTAGCCCAAAAGGTCACATAGTTACCTTCAAAATCAGCTTACCCACACACCCTCGTCCTATCACTAACTCTAGCATTAAGAGTATCACATAACTTGAAAACACTAAAATAAATAGCACATTATATGTAGTTAGAATTTACGTCCCAAGCTCGTTTCATGTTTCTCATTTGAAAACTTTCTTTGAAGAACATTATTGATTTATTAACCACTTCTATGATCTAATTTGGGTATTTACAAAGATCTAGCAAACGCAACATCTGTTTTTGTGACCAATTTTGACGAGCTGCCTTCAAAAATCAGGATTTAGTTTTGTATACATATATAACCAGTTAATGACAAACGATTGCATTCAAGTGGCATAGTCCATAGTATTTTTCCTTGTGCCATGATTGCTTGATTGGGTAGCAACTTCTTTTCTTATGGTGTCGATGTGGGATTTTGCAGTTGTCGTTTAGCAGGGATTGATGGGATACACTGGTCTTTCCGTTTTGGTGGACCAAGAAGAGTTGAGGCTGAGGCAATATGAGAATCATTGATGACAAAATCGTTGTCGGGGAGTAATTTTATTTCCAGTTTCTATATCCTAATGCAACCCAAACGACATGAGCTGCATTTCTGCTTAATATATCATAAATACTAAAGAGAAATTTCAACTCGTAGATATCCTAGGGGTTATAAAATTCAGTCTTGTTTGATCCATCAAACCTTTCAACAAAAAGAATAATGCACAATTTTGGATTTTAAAATGTTTGAAATGGGTGTTTAAAGAAGCTCAGCTTATATGCTTATTTAAACTTAGAAAGACTAATGAATTTACTTTTTTTGGTTTACGAGCTTATTAACTTAAGCTAATGGCTCATCAAAATCTATAAGCCCATATTCAGAAAAATTGGATTTATGAGCTATTCGAAATAAAATAAGCCGATAAACCAACAAAACAAGCTATTTCAAACAATTGCATATTTTCATCTAATTTTTCTTCATAAACCAAGATTAACTATTTCAAGCAATGGCAACACATAGGTACCATTTTCCCTGGTGCATCTGAGTCCCAAAGATAGTTTTTCATCTAATTTTGCAACTTCCTAATTAGTTTTTTTTTTTTTTTTTTTGATTCATAGGTTCTCATCTAATTTTTCTGCATAGTTTTCATCTAATTTTGCTCTAAATCAAGATGAAAATTTGGTTTGCACCCTATATTGGGACCTGGTGCATCCATGAAACAATCAAGATTTTCTACAAAGATTATCATTACGGAGGGGAAATGGTACCTATTTGTTGCTACATCAATTGAGTGTATCCTGACAACACGACGTTATCCCGTGGCTATGCTTGTACTACACACGAGTAATTCTCTTCAGTTCCTCAATGTCTCCATTGGCCTGTGAAAAAGAGCATAAATAAGTTAGAACTTTTATGAGTTCTAAAAAGAATTCTTTAAGTTCGAAAGCCAAAAAGAATTTCATGGTTCAGAATCATAAACTGTTGCATAATGAACTATTTAGTGAAATATCGATCACATCGGTGAGGCATGACATAACTTTTCTTGTTAGGTAACTATGCTGGGTTCGGTTCTATAACAACTTTCCATCTCCGAACCTTTTAACATGAAAGTGATTCCCAATTGCGCATCTGATTTTCGTTTAGATGTTCTAGATGAGTTCTTTCTTAATCAAGAGGAATATGTACACATTTTTATACAATGAAAAAAATTGCAGTGCTTTGGTCAAAAAATTTGCATTGCAGAACATTACCAAACGCGTCGGTTTTTTGATACATCACAGATCAGTTCCAACATATGGAAAATATCGATTAAACACGATGAAAAATATCTGCGTTTTCAATGACTTGGTGGCTGCTAATCGAGGTTTGGAATATTTTACTAAAGTTTCTTCTAAAGGGTCTGTTTAAAGGACAACTAACGCTGCATATAGGGGTTGTTTAGAGGAAAACTATCAGAACTACTACCTATATATAAAAAAAGAATTACATCTATTTATCCCAAGAACTTTGGTCATACCACATGTTACGATAGCAGCATGCACCTCATCTTATGCTAATGCAGATATGGGCAGTCCTTTTTAGCGAAGCCATACCTCTGAATGTTGCCACTTTTCATGGTAATTTTGAAACAACGGCTGACCATCTGTCAAATATCATACGAAGTTTTATTAACTTAATTGAAACAATTTGCATATAAATAAAGTAAACAAAAAATCATGTGGTTAAAAACAAAAGGGGTCAAACGGGTATGAATAGCCCAAAGTCTATTTTAAATGCACAATCACAAAGCAACTGTTTTATAGGTTATGTGATTACATGGTATCCAGAGGTGTAACGAAAAATCGATAGGATACTTGTGGCCCAACAAAATTGTATCTAAGCTGATTTTACGGCTGATGGCATCATATAACACTACCATTGTTTAGGACAAAACCTGTTCAAGGAAAGCATGTTACGCCATCGCACTACAAATGTTGACGAATGACCATCGACTGTAGGTATTGAAATTTCATAATGACTTGGAACATGAACACCAACAACACATATCCCAGAATCATGGCCAATTCAAAGTTGGTTGTCACATTGTTTGTTAGCCATAATATGATATTCAGGTTTGATTTATTTATCATGCCTCGTGTCCTTGAGTTGTAACTATATATATTCAGATTTGATTTAATTATGATGCATCTAATAGAGGAAATTAACAAAGAACTACTTGTTCTTCAACTCGCTCTCCAGCTCACTCACCAGATCTTTGGTTCATGCCCACCTATGCAGAGCTTTGATCCTGTAAAGATGCTCCCAGTATGAACTTCCAACATTCCAGCTAATTAAAACATCTTGCATTGGGGTTAAAATCCCCATAAAAATCATTAATAATTATAATATCAAGCATTTTAAAGTCGTTGTGTTATCCTCTATATGCCACTCCACACCTACGTACCTCAACTGAGAAGGTAAATGATTCGGTGGTGAGATGCATAACAACAGTTCATGTTCATGAATCACTTGCTGGTGATAAAAGTAACGTCTATGGACCTGTGACCATACGAATTATATACACACACTTATAAATAAAAGAAAATAAGAAGATATCCAGACAAAAGACATAAGGTAGTAAATATAATTCAAAGCTAAGTGGTACTTATGTAGCCTATAAAAAAATAAAATATTTTATAGTAAATTTGTATCAGGAAAGTTAAAAAAAGATATCTAGTGATTATTTCTTCTAAGAAGTAAGTGGTCACATTTGGAAAAACCAACAGATGATATAATATCTTGTTTTAGATGAAGAATTTACTCAAGAGGAACCCTTCCCTTGTTGAACTAACTGGAATTAGTGATTCACGTCTTGAATGCTCTGTCATTATCTTCATACATACCGTATTGGGTCAGACATCGATGTCGAAGTTGATCAAAGCTCACAGTCTCCATTTGTGGCATCAAAGCCTTCACGATCCCGAAGCTGCAGCGTTCTATACGACCTTTGCGAAAGAGTAAAAAACCTGACCAATGCCACGATATTGGTTTCTACAAAAACAATTAAGCATGTTTTTGAAAGCTTACCCGAGCACCCATTTAACAAAAAAAATCAAAGGAAATTAGAATGTGCCACATGTGGTAATGTGGTTATCAGATGATATAGTTAACCAAAGCATCATAACACGTGAAGTTGAATCTAATTTAGTTATACAACGAAGATAGGTCAAAGTTACCTTGATAGCCACCTGCTCGCCTTTCTTAACAGAGTCAAATTGTTGCTTGTTTTTCTCAATGGAAGATATCCGGCTAATATTAATGAAATCCATTTAAGGAATGCAAATTGGAGTTCCAATCTAGCACATAATAAATTGAGAATGATTAAAAATTGCGTTAAAGAGTAAGCAAAATATAATCAAGATGTGTTAAGGATGAAAATAGGTACCTTAGAATGCAAGAACATTCAATCCCAGAATAATAACATACCTTATTAATGTAATGGTGATATACATCGAATATCGATATATGAATTTCAAATGCAGCATTCTTTGTTTGTGTAGTAACCTGATCCAGACACCCCTTCATTTACATCTTAGTCTGCAAAAGGAAAAAAATCTTCGCAAGTTTCTGAAACCTAATATGCCATAAAATTAAGTGCAATAAAAAATTCTTAGTAAACTTCTGAGTCCTTTCGGATCATGGAGAGTTACAGCCCGCACTGGTACGTATAGTTACTATTCATATCTACTGTAACTCTTTTCTTTACATCAATGGTTGCTTCTGTAAGGGTTATAATGGGTGAGTTTTTTATATTTATATGATTCACAACTAACAATTGAAATATTCTGATGCATCAAGTAAACTATACCTGAAAAGAAGTGGAAGACGAAATGGCTTGTCTCATGGTCTTTTCGGATCATTGAGGTGGTCAAGTGCTTCAAGTAAACTTTTTTATTCAATCATTTATCACCCTCGAAACCAAAGACAGGGACAAATGGATTTTACCATGTCTAAAAAGAAGTCGCATACGAAATGGTTTGTCAGATAGTTTCTACATTTGTTCCATCTAACATAAAAACAATGTTTTTAGTTAATTCCTAATAAAAATTTCAATCATCAAGTCTTGCTCACTTTGACTTGGTGAATGTTCTTTTCTTGGTCCAAAATGTCAAATATGAACTTTGGTTTTAATTGTTGTAGCGATTATCTACATAGCCACCCTTTAAATTGAATAATTGTTTAAAACTTACCCTTAAGTGTATAATCGGAACAACGGCTATTGTTTGAGGGCATCTACACAATGTACATTAGACAATGTTAATTATATTTGGAAATCATCATATGCAAGTGTCCCTTGATGAGAAAGATCTATCACTGGCATGAAACATATATATGTCGAGGTTTTTAACAAAAGTATTAATATTGGCACCAAAAGTAACCAATGGATTCTTAAAATCATATATACACTCGATAACAACATAGGAATAACCTATATTAGAATATGGCTGTGGCGTTACACAGTAAAAAGCAGTTTCCCACCTTCACTAATCCCAAAGCACAATGGTGCTACATATTGTAAAGAGAAACACGTCTTGCAAAAAATAATAAGAAAAATGGGATATTTAAAAGCTTTTAATAAACCCGATACCATGTCGAGAAAAGGTTCACGCTATCACGTCAAACATCAAAATATCATGTTGTAATTCTCAATTCATCAGTTGTTAGCTTAAACGGTATCTTGAGCCTGGCGGAGTAATTGTTGGATATTGGATTTCACATACACATCAAACCATAACACAAAGTGGCGTATAATGGTGAGTTCTAGAGAGAGAAAGTTAGAGGTTTAGGGAACTTAGTGAGAGAAAGAAAAACTATTATTGTGAGCTCCAACTCTCTACCTTGGGAGGTAGAGAGTATTTATAGTCTTACATAATCGCCACAGCGAGTGGATCGGGCATCTGAGTGGGTAAAGACCGTCCGTCCTCCGGTGTTACTAAACAAAATACTACTTAACTAAATATAACTATGACTCTGAGCATTCTAGCGATTACATATACTTGAGGTGACCGACTCTTTAATACCTAGAATTTCTAATTCCTAACAATCTCCCCTAAGGGAGGTCACCTCAAACATATACTAAAATGACATTGAATACAATCGGATATTACATTAACAATTGATCTTGCATTCTTGATGTAGTACTTTGCTCGGCTTCGTAGTCATTGATTTCACATTGCATGTTTGGTTAATCCAAGTGGAGGTCTTTTCTTGATCCATTGATAATAATGTTGAGCCAGCTTTTGAGATCATCGGCTAATAGAAAATCTCTGATACATCCATTGTGGTGTTGGTATTATGTGATGTTGTGACATTCGGACCGACATGCTCATTCGGATCATGATATCTTCTCATCGAGTAAGGAAGCATTCGTTGATTCATGATATTGGCGGCGAGTAGCATGGAGTGAGAACATCAGAGTCATTGATGCACTAATCATGATTTCTTTTGAGATGAATGTGTTAGGTGAGCATGCGGCTATGGATTGACCGCTTCATTACGATCAGTACAAGCGTCGGGGTGTACTGCATAAGACGAGTTAGCAATAAAGCGCCGCGAAAGTGTCTTTGATCACTTCGATGAATTGATACCACGGCCGGTTCCCGTTGATCGATACAAATCTGCTTGTCGGTATAATTCGAAGAATTTCCTTGCGAGGGTTTGCATTTGCTCTAAACGTTCTCAAACCGGAGCGTCTCAAAGAAGACAACCGCGAATTGAGTGAACCGTAATTTACGTCCGATTGATGAAAAGATATTGGAAAAACAATCGTGTATTGCTCAATAGAAATTGTTTTTGCAATATACCGAAGGTTTTAATGAAAATCAATTATCAATCATAAAACACCTTTTGATTTGAAAAATTAGTACCGCGGTCGGCGTGCTAATGAAAAGTTTTAAAGCACAAAGACGGTTTTCAAAGGTATCCGTCAATCCATAACTTTGAACGAGGATTGATTCAAAGATTGAATCCCCCATTGTTTACGTTCGGTTGTCACATGGTTGATCTGTATAATAGATCTCACATGCCACCTACCAGGAGCTTGTTAGATGTTGGCTCGAGAAGGCTTTCCATCTTCACAGTGAATATGTAAACACATCACTTTCGGATGTTACGGCAATACCACAAGGATAATCGGTTCAAGATATAATCTCTCTTTCCACATAATGTGAAACAGAGAGTCTTCATTGAAAGTGTCCTAATGAGATTTATTGATGATCTCGTGGCTCTAGACTCAATTTGTGCATATTTGGATCCTATATGGGAGACTAGGAGATCTCCTCCTTCAATATCAACAATCTCTAAGAGAAAGTCGATAGATAATGTCGGTTCCCGTGAGAATGAAACAAGTCCTTTTAAGAGGAACTTGAGTGGTTTGGAAAGTTGAAGTCGTGCGTCAGGTCCATGGCGTCTTGTCTTCAATACCTGTTATGAAGTAACCACCGGTAGCATATGAATTGAACCGGTTTCGCCCTAAGGTTGAATAAATGGAGGCTATTTGTTTTCACCCTTTTCTCATTCAATTCTTTTTAATTCTTCAACCCCTTGAGTGCTTACCGAGACTTCATAGCTAGAACCTTGTTGGGTTTATTCCATTACTAGCTCAGTCTTAGTCCGCACTCTTCCCATATCTCATTTTCTCCTTTTATCATCATACCTAAGAACTCTACACTAACTAGTGGATAGTCCACAGGTAGATCCCTCCGATTTTGGCGGATCATGGGAACACATACCTAACCTTATCGTCCTTATATCACCATACATAATGTAAAGTTGGTCGGTCTTTTTGGTATTGTTCATCGGCCATAGGAACCAATTGAAAACCATTTGAAAATCAATCCGGATACTTATGATATTTTATCAAAGCATTTTGTACCTGAATTGTTTTGATATTTTTAGAAGAAGAACTCCCCCTCAACATGTGAATCAAGTATTTGAAATAGTTTTCCACACAGGGCAAGAGAAAAATTAACTTCTTTGATTACCATTTTAAAAATATCAACATCACTTCCCTAATCGAATCAAGTAGATAAAGCATTTTGGGGAAGGATGAGGTTTTCATGATTTTGCTCCCCTCAATATGTGCCTCGAGATTTGAAAAGAGTTTTGCACATACTAGGGAGAACACTTATTGAGATAAGTTATCAAGTTTCAAATCATAGGTTTAAGATAGATGCTCCCCCTCAACATGTGCATGGAAAATTTGAAATCGTTTGTCACTGTGGGAAGGGAGCTTGTACATCCTTATAAAACCATTTACGAATTATCGGTTTAAATCAATTTAAATCACAAATTCTCCCCCGATCACAATTATCAAATCATTTGAGATTTGTGATCTCTTTAAATTGATTTTGAAAGCTTTTAAGGAGAATTGTGACTTGATTTGAAGCGTTTTAGCGATAATGATCGGATTTTAAGACTTTAAACTCCATTGATAAAACATGCATGAATATCTTTTGAAAACAATTGAATGCCAAATAACTTTTTAATTTAATTGAAATCATTCTCCCCCTCAATCAATGACATAGGTTGTTGATTGAGATATTGATATTTTGACAAATAAGTCCAGATGATTATCAAAAATAGAGGCGGGTTATTTTTCAAAGCGGTTAGTTCGAAGATAAATGTTTAAGAATCGAGCATGGAATTTTGAAAACATGATAAAGTATGATGCTCTGTTCTTTCTTTGAAAAGCGGGTTCTTGCACGAAATGACAATAAACCATTGTTTTCTTTCTCTCAATTTTTTTTTTTTTTTTTTTTAAATTGAACAACATCTAAAGTCCGTGTCATTCTTTGAATGACATCACAAAACCGTAGATATTGTCGAACAGAAAGCATGACAAAATGACAATATTTTTGAAGATTTTTGAATTTTTCAGATTTTTATGGATTTTGAAGGTTTTATAATTTTGTATTTTGATTTTTGAATAGATATATACAAGAGATAGATGAAGATAGACCTTTACTCCTCGTCTTCCTCTGAAGGCGTTTGAGTGTTCACGGTTGAAGACTTTTCAAGCCAAGACGTGGAAGAATAAACTCAAACGTTCTCTTGGAAGAGCTTTGGTGAAGATGTACGCTAAATATGAGACCTCACAAAATAGAGTTCCACCACACCTTTTTCCACTTGTTCCTGATGAAATGATGTCGAATGTCGATATGCTTTGCTCTTGAGTGTTGAGCGTTGTTGCAAGAGAGAGCAATAGCACTTTTATTATCCGATCTGAGAGGATTTTGTTGAATTCAAAGCCATAGTCAAATAATTGAGATCTCATCCATAAGACTTGAGCACAACAAGATGACATGGCTATGTATTCACCTGTAGAAATAGAAGTACTCATTTGCTTCTTTGAAGACCGACTCACAAGCTTATCACCCAAAAGCGAGCACCTCGGGCGTGCCGGACGAGTATCTTGACATCGCATGATCGGCATCGCATAACATTAGTGACATACCGGAGTCCTTAGGGTACCAAAGTCCCATATTGATGGTTCCTTGGAGATACCGAAAGACCCGTTTAACGCTTCAAGGTGCTTTTTAGTAGGCTTAGCACGGTATCTAGCACACATGCAAACGGCGAACAAGATGTGCGGTCTACTATGAGGTACATCGGGGATCCAATCATACTACGATATTTTGTTTGGTCAATCATGATCCCCGAGTGGTCCTCATCTAGTTTGGTTCGATCAATCATGGGAGTGTCCCAACGAGGGTCACATTTCTTAAGAGATTGGATGGGATTGATTTGTGTGATGGGAAGTGAACATTTGACATTTGAATTTTGAACTCATTTCATCGATCACATTCCATTGGGTCTGTCGAGGCAAAATAATATCATCAACATAAATTTGAACATGAGTTAAATGTTTGCACGACTTCGGTGAACAATGTTGGATCAACTGCTCCTTTGCTAAATCCAGTTGATAGAAGAAACTTTGACAGCGTATCATACCATGCCCTTGGAGCTTGCTTTAAACCATAAAGGGCCTTCTTCAAGCGATAAGCGTGGTAGGATGCTCTTGATTTACAAATCCTTGGGTTGGTAAGCGACTTCTTTAAGATCTGGATTCGAGAATGCGTCTTCACGTCCATTTGATAGACTACCATGTTCTTACTTGCGGCAGCGCCAAAAGATTCTAATTGCCTCGATTAGAACCCGAGCAAAAGATTCTTCAAAGTCTATACCCTCCTCTTGGCGGTATCCTTTAGCAACTAATCGAGCCTTGTTCTTCAACACATCACCATGCTCATCAAGTTTCACTTTGAAGATCCATTTTAGAGCAATAATCATAACAATCAGGCGGTACTAATTCCCATACATCTAGTAGATCGAACTCATGAATTTCATCTTGCATAGCATTGAACCAGCTATTTTCATTCATGGCGGTTTTAACATCTTTTGGTTCGATCTTAGAGATGCGGAGTTGAAGAAGCACCATAAGGCATCGGTTGCAAGTTGTTTCCGTGTGGATCTTGGGCGAGAGGGATTTCCAATGATGTTGTCTAATGGATGATCGTGAGTCCATTTTATAAGGTGTTCATGTGGTAGTTGTTGAGGGGCTGAAGTAGCGAGTCGATGTCTCGAAGAAGATGGTTGAAGAAGATTAGGAGCAAATATGTTTTCAAATGGAGCATCTTGAGTTAGCAAAGGGATTAACTTCATCATTGATGCGAAAGCATTCCATGATGTACATTTGAAGAATGATGATTTGTTGATGAGGCGGAAGGATCGTGAGAAGGCTGCTCTTGACTTAAAGATATTGAGGCTGAGGATTGACTTCATTCACGGAATATGGCGGCCTCTATTGTAGGGATCGACAACTCATTAGTACTTGGATCATAAAGTTCATCAAACATAGGATCAAACAATTTCTTAAATCATCTTAGGATGGAGGTACATATGGAGTTTCTTGAGAAGAGTTTGGAACAAGGGATGAACCAATGGGTGATTTGAAGTCTGGGTCAAAGCTGAATTGTTCGAGGACCGTTTGCCGTCGACTCATCAAGCGTAGCGTGAATTGTTTCCATGATGTTTCGGGTTCTTTTTTTGTAGATTCGGTATCCCTTTTTGTTTGGTGCATACCCTACAAATACTCCATGTCGCTTTAGCTCTAAGTTCGCCTAAGTCTTGACCCTCATTAGTTGGATAGCACAATGCTCCAAACACACGAAGGAAGAGATTAGGTTTTGTTTGTGGACAAGTTCATATGGTGTCTTTCCATGAGCGATGTGAATCGAGGAACGATTTTGTGTGTAGCATGCGTGTAATAGCTTCACCCGAAGAAACATTGGAACTTTAGAGTAAATCAGCATTGTTCTAGCAGCTTCTACAAGAGTTCGATTTTGCCTTTCAACTACACCGTTACGTTGAGGAGTTAGTGGAACACTTCTTTGATGGCTGATTCCAATGCTTTCATAGAATTCACTAAGTTGTTTGTTAACAAACTTCGGTTCCATTATCTGTCCGGGATAATTACGGCGGTTTTGTTAAGTCGAACTGCGTATTGTTTGATGAGTTTGATGATGATATCGGAGTTTTCATCCTTTGTCCTTCAGAACTTGACCCAGGTGAATCTAGAGTAATCATCAACTACAACTAACACATATTTCTTCCCAAAGATATTATGCACTCTCATTGGTCCACATAAATCCATATGAATTGTATGAAGAACTTTTGTGGCGAGTTAGTAGGTTTGGGTTTATGGGCATACTTCTTGCTTTTTCCCAATTGACATCTTTGAACAAAGATGATCCTTTTCATACTTTAGATGAGGTAAACCTACAACTAAGTCCTTTCTGGAGAGATCATTGATGGTGCTGAAGTTCAAGTGATTGAGACGTCGATGCCATAACCATGACTTTGTTTTGAAGCCTTTGGCAGACAAATTGGAGAAGACTTCATAATATCATCTATAGAGATGGTGTAAAGATTTGAACCACGAGTTCCTCTTAAAAGTTCCTTACCATCAAGTTCTCTAACAAAACAAGTATGTTTTCGGAAGGCTACTTCTAGATGAGCAAATTGGTGGGCAGAAGCAGTTATGACCAAGACCTTAAACATAGTATACTCTAGAGATAACACTATCACCAACAACATAATCACCATAACCCATAATTGCACGAAATGATCATTACCGAATCTAACTGTCCCGATGAATTTGCTCCCGAAGTTCATGAGCATGACGGTCTCGGTCATATGCTTGGAGCGGCGAGTCGGGTACCACAAAGCGATTTGAATGATCTGCGGTTGAACCTGAACAAGAATGGATAAGCGGATAATTGGGATCCCCATGCAAGAATGGGTTCCACTTGGTTAGTAGCGATGGTTGGAACACCACACGAAGAAACATCCATATTAAGTAGAAGCAATGGAATCATTGGGAATAGATGCAATCTTTGTGTCTATATTTGACCTATTCAAAGTATGTTCACTTCTTAAGGAATAGTTCTACCAGTAGGCATCCATTTTCTAGTGGGCATAATCTTAGTAGTTTGAGAGCAAAACCGATTATTCTTATGGCCAAAAGGTATCCAATAATAACCTATCTTTATAAAAGTTCTTCTGTGGGTTTCCTTGTTTAACAATCTTTCGTTTTGCCTTTTGCCTTATTTGCACGATTATTAGCATTAACAATTTTAGCTGGGCATTTGATAGCATTAGACAAAGCATTCACACCACATTCATGATTAGCAAGAGAATTCAAGCGGAACATCATTACAAGGTTTGCAAATAGTATCAGTTGAATTAATTCTGATGCGCTAAGGCTAATACTAGATTCAACACGATTCATTTTATTCAACTCAAGCTTAAAGTTCCTAGATTGGTCTTCTACTCTCTTCAAATGCACATTCTTAGCTTGCAAGGTCCTATCATTCCTTGTATTGTCTTGAGACTTTGACACCTTGCTTTAAAGTCATGATTACTCTGTAGAGGAATGAAACATTAGTTGGTTGATCTAATTTTGCATTCTGACGACGATGTAAGGATCGGAAGTACTAGAAGGCACATTAGTGTATACTTTCTTGGTGTGATTTGAGCTTTTTGTGAGCACACTAACGTTCACTTTCTTACTAACATATCACGAATCTGAACTACTTGAAGGCACATTAGTGTTTCCTTTCTTAAGGCGGGCGCATAGGATTTCTGCTTGGAACTAGGCTTAGAACAAGGCATCACAGCTTTGCCTTTTGCACCTAAGGTTAAGGATTTGGGACATGTTGCAATTACACATTCAAGCAACTCTTGAGATCGTTTGGCCTGGAGGCAAGCAAACCTAATTTCACTATCAAGAGGTTTGTTAATGAAATCCGACAATCTCCGGAGACATTCTAGACTATCCTTAAGGTGAGCACAGTAGTCATGAAAAGCATGTTCATTATTCTTAAGATGAGGAGGAATATATTTAACTATCGGTGTATTTTGATCTAAGGGTGATTTTGAGACAACATTCTTATTGAAAACAAGTGGCGGTTTCCCATTTCCACGACTTGATTCTCAATTTCCTTTTGTGGCGTTATTTTTGTTGTTTTGGTCATGGGTGACTTTTATTGAATCATATAACTCTTTAAAATGTCATTTAACTTTTTCATTTTCTTCTAGAAAACTCTTGTTTTCCTTTTGTAAGGCATCAACTAAGTTTTGAAGATGAAAAGTTTGAGAATTCCGAGAATCTAAAGGAGGAGGCAGGGAGCTGTCATATTGTTTGACCCTTTAATTGAGAGATTTGGGCTTTCAACTTTACGATCGTGTTGCACTAAGCTTGAATCATTCATCACGTTTGTTAATTTGAAAAGCGCATCAAACTCAGGAGCATATGAGGATGTCTTGATATTTGAAGTTTTGACATTTTCTTTAAGATGTTGATATTTTAGTTGTAAATTAAAATGCTCAACTTCAGTTTAGAAAAATGTTTAACCAAATTGTCGTGATCATCGGTTCAATTTTTCGTTTAGTTTGAATTAGTTTTTCAAGCTCAATGACCGATCATGGGAGACTTTCGATTGCAACAGATAATTCATGAAATTTGGAAGCATTAATGGAACAATTTGTAGAGTGAAAACACATCTTGAGTAATACATTGAAATCGGGTTCTCATTTAGTGTATGCAAGTTCTTCCTCTCAATCTCATTATATTTTAGTGCTCGCTCATAGTCACTAACTTCAACTATCATTGCATCAAATTCCTTTTCATTCCCTTAATATCAGTTTCTATCCCCTTTTTAAGACTCTCAAAGTGATCTTTAAGAAGTTTAAAGAAAGGCATGACCTCGGTTAAATAACATTCTTTCATTTGCTCAAAACCTCTTTCTCCTTCCGTAATACCATTGGGTGTGATCCTTTTCTTGCAAGTTTTCTCAAAATCAACAAATAGTTGAAGTATAACATATTGGCTAATTAAGGTCTTGCTTTTAGTGGCAATTGTTCTAGGAACAAGATGCATTGGTGTATTAGGAGGATACACGGTCGCTCTAGGCATTTTCAAAGAGGAGGTTTGTTTCAACAATATTTTCGACTTTACCTTATCTAAATCCATTTTTCGAAAAACTTGTAGGAGTTCACAATGTCGAGGTTTAAACATGTTAAAGGAAATCCAGTTTTCCTTCTTGTAATCATGGGGTGTGATCTTTATTTTCTTCTCTCTACATTTAGGATCATCTAATTTCTTGTTCATCTTTTCCTAGTGACTTCATCGATTTCTTATCTTCCTGATTGCACTCCATAACTAGGTTTCTGTCTAGGCTTAAGAATTTCATTGCCATCATAAAGAACCTTATGAGCATTTCTAGCCCTTTTAATGACCTCGGGATTTGGTTCCTCAACAAGGGGAATGCTATGCTTATAAACTTAGGACCCTATGCTTAGTGATCATGTGGCGATCGAATGGTGTTCCCTTGTATGTACAACTTGTTTTCAAGTTTGTTTTCAAAGTTTTCAGATTAGAAAAATCTTTCAAGAGTTTTGATTCCTTTGCATTAAATTCTTGCTTAAGCATTTTCATTTTTTCTTGAAGTTCTTGTTTTTGCTTAGCGGTTTTAGAAAGTTTTTCTTGCAAGGAATTTAACTCTTGTTTTAATACTTCTTCTGAAAATTACTTTTCTAATAATTATGCGCACTTGGTCATCCATTTCTGCTCCGGTGGTCAACTCAAATTGCGTTGTTCATAAATAGCAACCACGTTCTTTATAGGCATTTAATTAGAATATTGAGAATCATCGGGGCACGCAGTGTATTCATCATCAAAAATATAGTCATTGTTGACTGCAGGAGATGCATCACTTGGTACAACTTCACTTTCACTTTGTTTCACATATTGATCATATGGGACAACATTGATATTACCCATATTTTCACTATTTGATACAAAAGTTTGAGTTGATAGTACTTTGTCATGCATCTGCACATCGACATCATCGTATAGTTTTAGTACCTCGAGATGAGTTGTGTCTTTGGATGGGCCAACTTGTGGTAAAGAAGAGACCTTGGGAGAAACCATTGGAGAAATGCTAGCCATAAAGATTGTGTCTGCAGTAGGTCCATCATCCACATCAGTCGTATGCATCACAATGTGACTTGAAAGGCATTCGATGATTGTGACCTATCTCTGAATGAACGCTCATCCACATCGCATCATAGGTCTTGGCATTGCCCTCGGTAGAAACAACAATTCCTCTTCATCCAAAGTAGCACCATTATCCCGAGCTTGCACAAGTAGCATCTTATCTCACAGTAATCGACATGCGTGGGCGCTTTGGAGATTGCGTTCCTTGCAATGTGTCCCCCACCACCACAATTATAACATTTGATCGGCTTAGCTTGACCTTGATTACCATTCCTTCCTCGATTACGATTACCAACATAACCTCTACCGGCTCCACCTCTTCCCACGATCATCTTGTCTTTCTGACTGGTTGCACCACGATCCTCCATCTTTAACATTGGCTTGATTGTGTGGGTTAGATGTTACGAGGTTGTTATTGGTTTGTGGGAGAGAATTCATGTTTTGACTGTCGAAGAGCTAGTTGATTAATGAAATTACCCGTGTGGCATCGGCTTGTTTGAACATAGGATCAGGGTTAGTTTGTGATTACCATTTCCCATAGGTATGACTTGTGAGGCTTTGGTTGTGATTCCGATGTTTGAATAGAAGGCGGTTGAGTCATTAGGCGAGCTTGTCTCTCCTGTTTGGTTTTGAGCATTAAGAACCAATTTTCAAACATAGCATGTCTCTCATACTGAAGAAGGAAGGCATAGAGTTGCTCATAGTTTGTATTCTTCAATCCTTTAGTGAGCTTCACGAAGTGACAAACTTGTGCCATTAGGGATTCATGTTGTTCACAAATTTTGAGTTCAGCTGAATGTTAGGCATAGTCATTCTGATGTTCCTCATGTCATTCACCAACTTATGAAATCTCACATAGTACTCATAGACACTCTCATCGGGTTTCATCTTGAAGTGTTCAAATTCGTCATAGAGTTGTGATTCTCTGTCTTCCATAGTTAATGCAGAGAAGCATCTTGACATTATCCCATATTGCCTTTGCTTCGGTGTTGTGATTGATCAGCTTGTAGATGTCTTTAGGAAGACCTTGAAGAACAATGTTGGAAGCCACGATATCGGCATCGAATCTCTTTTTCTCCTTATCATCAAGCTCATCATACATCTTTGGTGTCCATTCCGTAGTCGAGTTCCATCTTGGTATCAAGTACATCTCTAGTCGTCTCAACTCGACACGGTCCTTCATCAATGGATTTGAGAATGTTGACACCATTTTCCTTTCCAAGGCGATACAATCGATTCGTTGAGCCCAAGAATGTCGTAGTCGATTCTATCAAGCATGGGTGGGCAGTATCGAACCATTTGCTTGAACATCCTCGACAGCGATGGAGATGATAGTAGAGCGTTGGTAGACATGTTAACAGTTATCACGATTTTTTATAACTCTATGATTAAACCGGAAATAGATTCTTCTCACGGGATTTTACTAAATCAAGAAAACAGTAAACAATCACCCAAATTAAGCTAGAAGATAATGCACCAAGTAAGCTAACACCTAATTAGCTACACCCCAATTAAGCTAAAGTCCCAGTCAATAGACAAATGCAAGTGCTAAGTAGTAACTTCGCTAACCCTCAGTCGCTAGCAAAATTTTGGCGACAATTAAGCTACTCAAGTCATTAAAACAACTTCATTCTGAGACCAAGTCACTACCACAGTCATTGCAGTAGTGGAGGTCCACTACTTGTCTTGTGTCGCTAGGTCTAAATTAAGCTAGTTCTAACAACGTAACTTCGCTACAAAATTGTGAAGCAAATTAAATTCTGAAGAAAGAAATCCGTATATCAAGTAAGCTAGCAAGAAAAACCACATAAACATCACTTTTCAATCCAAAACAACCCAACCAAGATGATTCAAGCTTACCAAATGAAAACCTAAACACTTGTGATGATTCTAAACATAAAAGTACTAACAAAATCAAGCTTTAACACAAGAAATCAACCAAATGATGCACAAACCACTAAACTTTTCAAACTCAAAAACCACCTAAAACCACTAGAAATCCAAAGATGTGCAAGATATGATCTAACCATGGCTCTTGATACCAATTGTTGGATATTGGATTTCACATACACATCAAACCATAACACAAAGTGAAGTATAATGGTGAGTTCTAAAGAGAGAAAGTTAGAGGTTTAGGGAACTTAGTGAGAGAAAGAAAAACTTATTATGAGCTCCAACTCTCTACCTTGGAAGGTAGAGAGTATTTATAGTCTTACATAAATAACCACCTGTAGTGGATCGGGGCATACGATTGGGTAAAGAGATCGTCCTCCACGGTGTTACAAAACAAATACTACTTAACTAAATATAACTATGACTCTGAGCATTCTAGATTACATATACTTGAGATGACTCTTTAATCTTAGGAATTTCTAATTCCTAACAGTAATCCTTCCAGTAACAATAGATATGGAACAACAAATAAGATTAGCTTACAAAAAACTCCTTTGGGCATTTTCATAGATTATATGATATGTTTCTAGACAAACAAATTTAAAATCATGTTAACCAATTTTATACTGGCTTGTATGGCGGCTTATTTTCTAGTAATAGATCTATAATCTTAGCGATATTTAGTTATTGTTATTAATACCTAAACTAAATTAGTGATCAAAGAAACAATGGATACCCCTGATCTCATAAAACCCTTTAAGATAAAGTCAATATAATCCAAGTTACATGCTACATTTGTTTCAGCCATTAGCAATTCCATAACTTGCAGAATAATGTTGGTTTACTTAACTAATTTGATAATAGTCTCTGATATTTATAGGAGAAGAGTCTTCCTAAATCCTGTGGCCTTGGATGCTTTTGTTAAAAGCGGGTCAAGAAAGTAAAAGATCAAGCTCTTGTTTAGAACCACATAATATCCTCACTGGATCAGCGACTCTCAGTGATCTTCGTATCTTGTGGCGATTCACAAAAAACTAACAATAAATTGGATCTGAACTGGATCTTGATCTTATAGGACTATCAATAAGAAAAAAAAAATACTTGATATAGGACACGTAGATTTTTATAACATTAATTTTATCTTATCAACCTATGATTGGCACAGTAGTTTATCCACCATCAACCTTAAATCGTAAACCACAAAGACTTTTGTTACTAAGAATAAAGTTAACTATTTCATTTTAGCATAAAAGCATGCATATCAATGTACTAATGGTATTGGTTTCGGTTATGGATCGGTATTTAAGATATTTGACATTAAAACAATATTGCTAAGCTTTATGCCAAGTCAACTGTTGCTATAAAGGGAGTAACACATAATAGAAAACAAAGAGAAACTTACGGTAACTTTGCTAGTTTGGAAGGCCTTGTTTGAGAAAGTTCAAGCGGTTCACCAATCTTGCATCTTTGAGTGAAGATGAATAAAGAGACATGCATACCATTTTTTAAGGGTGCAAAGTCTCACATGACACAATCATTCTCAAAATTACCAACGGTAGCAACTTAGATCTATCAATATCAAATTTGAATGATCGATTATAAAATCACGAGCTTGGCATTCGGTGCCAAATAAGCTGAATAATATTTATTAAACCCGGTCTCTGTTTCTTAGCACTCTTGCCATTCAATATCATTTCCATTACGAACTTCATTCCAACTATCCTAATGGCCATTATTAGACATCCTGGTGTTAGAAATTACCCATATCTTTGGGGAGATCGATTGTTGGGCGGAGTTGTTCTAAAATTCTAGAAAGTCTATAAGAACCGGTTGTTTAGGGAAAGGCTAAATGATCTCCTAGGTGGTATATCTCGGTTTTGCTATGTGAAAGATCTTTGCATCAATAATGAAGCCTGTTATCATTTTCAAAAGAAGTATGTTGTGAAGAAAAGTTTGATGTCATGTCTAGCCCTGGACTACTGAGTCCATTAGGAACTCTACCACCAATTGCCAAATTTGCGGGATCCATGAATTCGAGGTCACTAACTCAGCTGTTATATATAGGAGGTGGTGCTTGATTCATATTTCATAGTAAAGAGGAAGTGTCAAACATTTGATGTCCTACATAATAAGTGCATGAAAGAGACCGATTAATTTACAATAGAAAAGCTACATAAAGATTAGACATAAGAATATAAGAGCGTAGTACAAACCAGATAATCAAAGATTTTGGCGCTCAAAGGAGCAGCAATAGGAAAAAACTCATCCATGGCCATCTAAACACGATGCCTCCAATCCGATCGCTATACAAATCCTAAAAGATGGTTGATTGTTTTAGCAAATTGAAAAATACAATAAAGCAGTTTAGCTTAGTTTTCTAATATTGTCATTAGACTTTGAAAACCATTAACTTAATGTTAAAGTAACTATCCAGCTTTCAAAATCAATAGTATAAACCATTCAACTTCATAAGCATGGTTAAGAGCTAAAACATGAGCATGGCATTGAAAAATGGATGTCCTTTAATAGAATGGATTTGTATACGAGGTCCAGGTGAAAGGCATGTAACAATCATTCTTGTTGCTTGCTAAGCTTCTTGCAGTCCCAAAATTTGGCAGTTTGGGGTCTAAACTTTCATTTAAATTTACGGAACCATACAGTGATCTCAAGCATGACATGTAAAATTTCAGTAATTAATGAAAATTCATACCAAATAACAAACTATCAAGGCTTATATACAGTTGGAACTCATAGACAAGGAGCAGACTTGTTCCCCCAATGTTGTATCTAAGCAACTTGGCCACATGTTCAAGCTTTACCAGTATTGATGCTTTATTCATATAATGCTCTTTATATCTGCTACCAAAGATCCAACAATATTTATATCTTGTTCATTTTGTAGCTTTCCCTAAAATGATAAAGCAAGTTGCCGTTTCTACCAAATAAAGCAAAACCATGTAAAACATGTAATCAGACATGTGACTATATATTGATACCTTGTACAGCGAATCAGATGCGAGTTGTGAAATTTTGTTATGGTCTGAGAAGTTTCCAGTAGTGACACTCAAAGTCTCATAATCAAACCGATGTTTGATTTTCATGCCCAATAGTCTCAAAGTATAATTCTATGGAGTTCAAATTGCTATCACTAACTACAACTTCAACAAATTAACAATTATTAGATAAGAGACCCATTAAATACTATGTCAAAGTCTGAATTGAAGATTGTATAACCCAAGTACCAAACACAATTGGAGCAGTAGTTCAATTGTTGCTAAATGAAGTAAACATTATTGCCTTTCTTTTGCTAATTATTACTCAGTACTACAAAAGCAAAACGTTATGTAAGTAGACTGGAAGAGGAAGTGATACCTTAGTGTGGAAAACTAGAAGGGGGGTTGAATAGTTTTACCAATTTAAAACTTCCTTTTAAATATTTAGATTGACTTATGTCAATCTATTTGGTTGTTTATGTTGTACATTGATAGATAGATATATAATCGTGTAATAAAAGATAAAGAGTAAAAACATAACCACGACACGGTATTTATAGTGGTTGGCTACAAGGACACCTTCCCCCTACTCCCTTCTCGTCACCTACTCGAGGTTAAGTAAACACTACACCAACTCCATGGCGGAGAAACCCTTTACAGCATTAAACACACTTTTCGTACAAAGCTAAATACCGGTTCTTACACCAAGGTGAACCACACCTAACACAACGTCGCCTACCCTTTATCCGTTACTAGGCTAACCACCGAGTTCTTTCACTCCAAGGTGAACCACACCTATCACAACGTCGCCTATCCTCTATTAGGTACTAGGCTAAGCACCTAGTTCCATTACTATGGAGGAACTACTACCCAACACAACACAACACCTAATCTCAAGGAGATCCACTCCTTGTTACAACACCATCAAGGATATCACCATCCTTGGAAACAAACTAATACTTATATGTATAACGACGCACCTCATATATTATACGACCTAGGCATTCTTCCCTAATGCCACTTGATTTGATTCTTAGGCATCTTTCACTAATGCCTTCGTCTTGACACCTTTAGCATTCTTCACTAATGCTTTTGACACAGACGTTAAGCACCTTTCACTAATGCTTCCGTCTTGACCCTTTCGGCATCCTTCACTAATCCCTTCAACACAACATCTACGGAGGAAGAAAGAAATATCAACAAGAGAACCTCAGTTGTCTTGATGATGACGAAGCATGGCAACTCATGGACTTGAGCTTGCTTTCGACTTCAAGTGGTGATCTGCCTAAGAGGAGCCTAGAGAATCACACAAAAACAAAAGACAAACTACATAGAAAGATCCCTTAGGATCGGTGGTTAGAGAGGTACAATACTTGGAGAAAGTATGTGTGAAAGTGGTGAGCCAAAAGGAAGAAATGGCTCACTATTTATAGAGGAGAAAAACTTACTGTTCCCCGGATCCCACGGATCCCTCCCACTAGGGATCCGGCTAGCGTAAAGCTAGGGATCCGTGGGACGCTCCTCTTTACCCATGGGTATTTTGGTTTTGGGTCATGGGTCATGGGTTGATCCATGGGTTTCTTATTAGATACAATGTATCTCATGAGTTCAATGTACCTAGTCAAATAGTTTGGATGGAACCATGGGTTATGGGTCAATACCATTTGTTAGTTTTTACCCATTTTAGTATATACTAGTTTAAGTATATATTTACCCAAATATGTAAATACTAGTTGTTGTACATATGCATTGCTAAATCATAAAATCACTTATACTTGTTTTAGTGTTTTATGTGAAAACGTAAGTGTGTTAGAAAACTATTGGCTCAAACGGTTTACGTATTTTATTTGTTTCGTTAAAATGATTTTACGTTTGTTATCGACAAAACATTAGAAGATAATAAAATATAAATAAACGTTTTCGGCTTATTTGTGATTAACAATCTCCCCTTTTTGTTGATGACAAACATAAAATATTTTAAGGAAAAATAATAAAGTAAAGTTAAATTGAGTTTTACTCTCTTCTCCCCTTTGTTGAAACAAAAGAGCGTGAAAAGAAACTAACACAAAAGTTTTAAGAAAAATGTAAAAAGAAAAGATGTAAAAGTGGTAAGTGGCGGGAATGGTTCTCATCTTAACTCCCTTTGACGAGTCCATCCCTTTGTGAGGGCGTCAAGTGCATAGCATCGTAATGTTTTGCAATTATTTTTGCAAATGGTTCGTCCTTGTGACAAAAATGCTCCCCCTTGAAGATTGCAACTTTGCAATGGGGTGTCATGAAGAGTAATCCAAATAAGGATCAAGTTGCAAATGGATTTTCAATGTAAGGTTTGACACAAAGCTCCCCCTAGCTTTATGGTGTCAAAATCTTCATGTGTATTTTGAAAATCTATAAAATAAAGGTTAGAAAACAAGAGTATAGTGCATAATTTCCTGCAAATGAGACTCAAGTTAGTAGAAAAATGTTCTTGTACCACGCATCCCACCGGTTCCCTTAGTGGAGGGATCCGTCTAGGCCTTCGGAGGATCGGTTTATCGGTGGCAGGTTCTTAAGCAATGAAGATATGCCAAACAATGCTAATAATGAGGTGAGATATGTATATAATTGGCAAGCATAAGCACAAAGTAACATGGCATATAAGTAATCATTTAATAAAACCGAGAGATAATCAAACAAATCTCTAAAACTAAGAGAATGATCTAGCCATACATTTTCTACTAATACTAACGAGTCACCTAAACTTAAGAAATATACGTTCTTAAGGATAAAATGAGATTCTAGCGTTCTAAGTTTGAACTTAAGACTAAGGCAACTAGGCTCATGGTTGTTGGGTTTGTTGACCTCTTGAAATGTTCGAGGGTGATAAAAACATGAAAACGTTGCTCTTCCGCGTAGTTCATGTAT
>OU343224.1:154715649-154816458 GCA_910596185.1 Chrysanthemum makinoi | reverse complement strand
GATCCTTTCTCGAAGGTTGACTTCATTATTCTTTGAATAGAAATGAAGGTTTTGAAGAGATCCTAGCATGAAGATTTCTTGAAACAAATATGTTAGAATGATCTATCAATGTCCAACATGAACGAAAAAAAAATGTTTTGAAATATTTCCTTCTTTGTAGTTTTCAAACATACACGAATCGTATCAAGTTTTTAAAGTACAACATACTCTAAGAAACTTGGTAACGAAGCTCGATACTAATTGTGGAAAACTAGAAAGGGGGGTTGAATAATTTTACCAATTTAAAACTTCCTTTTAAATATTTAGATCGACTTATGTCAATCTATTTGGTTGTTTATGTTGGGCGTTGATAGATAGATATATAATCGTGTAATAAAGATAAAGAGTAAGAAGCACATAACCACGACACGAGTATTTATAGTGGTTCGGCTACAAGGACACCTTCCTTGCCCTACTCCACTCCTCGAGTCACCTACTCGAGAGTCGTAAACACTATACCAACTCCTTATGGCGGAGAAACCTTCACAACGTATACTTACACACTTTTTCGGTACAAAGCTAAATACGAGTTATTTCACACCAGGTGAACCACACTAACACAACGTCACCTAACCTTTATCGGTGCTAGGCTAACCACCGGGTTCTTTCACACCAAGGTGAACCACACCTACCACAACTTCGCCTACCCTTTATTAAGTACTAGGCTAAGCACCTAGTTCCATTACTATGGAGGAACTACTACCCAACACAACACAACACCTAATCTCAAGGAGATCCACTCCTTGTTACAACACCATCAAGGATATCACCATCCTTGGAAACAAACTAATACTTATATGTATAACGACGCACCTCATCTATTGTACGACCTAGGCATTCTTCCCTAATGCCACTTGATTTGATTCTTATTCATCTTTCACTAATGCCTTCGTCTTGACACCTTTAGTATTCTTCACTAATGCTTTTGACACGGACATTAAGCACCTTTCACTAATGCTTTCGTCTTGACTCTTTCGGCATCCTTCACTAATCCCTTCAACACAACATCTACGGAGGAAGAAAGAACTATCAACAAGAGAACCTCAGTTGTCTTGATGATGACGACGCATGGCAACTCATGGACTTGAGCTTGCTCGACTTCAAGAAGTGGTGATCTCGCCTTTAAGAGGAACCTAGAGAATCACACAAAAACAAAAGCCAAAATACATAGAAAGATCCCTTAGGATAAGTGGTTAGAGAGGTACAATACTTGGAGAAAGTATGTGTGAAAGTGGTGAGCCAAAAGGAAGAAATGGCTCACTATTTATAGAGGAGAAAAACTTACTGTTCCCCGGATCCCACAGATCCCTCCCACAAGGGATCCGGCTAGCGTAAAGCTAGGGATCCTTGGGACGCTCCTCTTTACCCATGGTATTTTGGTTATGGGTCATGGGTTATGGGTTGATCCATGGGTTTCTTATTAGATACAATGTATCTCATGAGTTCAATGTACCTAGTCAAATGGTTTGGATGGAACCATGGGTTATGGGTCAATACCATTTGTTAGTTTTTACCCATTTTAGTGTATACTAGTTTAAGTATATATTTACCCAAATATGTAAACATTAGTTGTTGTACATATGTATTGCTAAATCATAAAATCACTTATACTTGTTTTAGTGTTTTATGTGAAAACATAAGTGTGTTAGAAAACTATTGGCTCAAACGGTTTACGTATTTTATTTGTTTCGTTAAAATGATTTTACGTTTGTTATCGACAAAACATTAGAAGATCGTAAAATATAAATAAACGTTTTTACGGCTTATTTTTATTAACACTTAGTTCTTGCAATTTGATGGAAATAGAACCACCAGAGCCTTTCTACCAAATATAGTAATGCCCCCAGGCATATTATTTGCTTACCCTTATATGGCCAAGACACATTCAAGACTAACTACAATCTCAGCCATTGTAGGTTTCTGCCTTAGATTCTTATGCAAGCAACGTTTAGCTAACTGGGCAAACATCTTTAAACATTTAGGGGATATTTCCCTTTATATGATTATCAACAATTTGCTTTAGCCTGCCTTCTTTAATGGAGTCTTGAGCCCATATTGCCTGATCCCATTGTTCCTAATCAAGACTTCCATCTACATTACACAATCATTCTCGATATATTGTTCTATCTCAATATATTAATAGATATTTAAGCAAAGACATTACGACATGTATACAAAAATACGAAACAATAACTCGAAAACAATTAATTTGCATACCTTGACGAACCTCAATAGTCTATGATCGAGGTTAGAAACTGAATGGTTTTTTTAAGAACAGAGATATATAACGAATAAAAAAAATTAACATCAAATCAAAAGGAAAAATAAAAACATTTTTGCAGAATAAGAATGAACAAAAAGGGTTTGTGTGTGTTTGTAATTGTAAACGTGAATTTAGGCACAAGTTTTAGGTCCCTCAATCATTTTCCTTATTAGATAAGTTATTCACATAACATTTCCTGCAAACAATATTCACCTCCTACTGCTCAATAGATTTTTTTAGCTGCTATTTTTGAAGATCATTTAGCTACCACAAACAGAAACTTATTAGTATATATGTTACGATATAAAAAGTAAAAACAACTAAAACTCATGATAGTATAGATCACAGTTCGTGTTTGCATACCTCAAGGGATTCTCGTTTTTTACATACAATACGGAAGTGATTATCAAACATTGTTGTTCCTTATTCACTATCGTATAAAACAGTTAAGTATTTAAAAACAAACTAATAGTGAATCAATGGTAAATGACATAAGTAAAAACACACATATAAATTTTCAACATAATATTCTTTATTAGTAATGAATAAAAAAGAATACATTACCCAAGTACTTGCGGAATAGTACTTGGGATTGAAATGACAAAGGGTTGGTACTCCTCACTAAGCTCGGCAAGTCAGCACAACTACTATGGAACCACCTGAGGCTATCTCGGTTGAGTTGTATTTGGAGGAGTGGAAGATTGCTTATGTGTGTGTGTTTTAAAATTCACAAGCTTAAATCTTTCACTCCATCTCTTATGCTATTTGTACAAGTATGAGTATTAACTTTATCCTAAGTGACAAACTGACATTTTACATAAGACAAAATCTTGATGTATTTTGTTTGTTTACAAAGACTATATTAAGTAAGAACAAGGTCGCTTTCCATAAGTCGGTGATGACACGAGCACCGCTATTTGCCATTCGTTAAAGTTGACTTTGCTTGATAAGGACCTTCGTCTTCCGATTCAAACTTGTCATTTTATCCCGCTCATTCTTCATCTTCATTGCCTTGATCTTCTACTTCATTTTGTCTTGAGTGTAATTAGTTGGTGAGGAGTTTAGGGATTCGGTGATTATGTCATCACTCTTGAATCCACCATCTTCTTCTTGACTTCAGCCTTCACCCTTAAGTTCCTATGCTTGAGTGGAAAGACTTCTTCTTAGCCTCTTCTGGTATCACGAAGATGGCTCACTCGGAGACTATGCACTCGGTGACCTGTTAGTGTTTAACGGCCTAAACACTTAGGGTATTTTCTATTTAAATCCTAGATTAAGTGGTTTGGGTGTTTACTGAACCCAACAGTCTCCCCCTATTTGAATATACAAATAGCCTAAGTGATTGATCAGTGTAAGTGAGCAATTGGCTTCTTCTTACACTGAATGTCCTAATGAACATAATAAGAAACACTAAATATTTTAACAGAACATACATCGTTTATTGATCAATTACATAGTTCCAATCACTAGTACAAAAGATAAATGATAATGATGTCAATCAAGATGGATCCCCAGTGCTTCTTTCTTTGTGATGAGTGTTTCTCTGTCAGGGTGCTCTCTTATCTTGGCGTTTAAGTCAGCACAGAACTTGACATTTGCGGTGATTTGAAGAAGGCCCTTTGGTATGTAGCTCAGCATTGTTGCCACACCTACGATCAATGTCACTCCACCGGAATCTTTGGGTTTCCATAAACATCAATGAAGAAACGGTCCTCTTTAGGGCTTTTCAATCACAAGACAATTTTACAAACTTCACCCCCAGGTAGCTCCCTATTGCATTCGATTCAGGCACTTTGATCTCAGGCTCGAACTCAACCCTTTTTTGTTTGCCCTGTGATGATTGAGATTGAGATCCTTGAGGTCTTGATTAAAGGCTGAATCCACAGAGCCATTGCTGGTGCTTCCCTCGATCTTTCATACCTTTACAGCATTTTCATGCTTTAAGACTTCTGCATTCGCTTTTTCAATGATAGGATCAAGCTCATCGAGTTCAATGATCCCAAAGTCGAGTGAATTCGGGGATCATGAACCTCGAAGTGTCTTTTATCATCCCCATGGAGCATTCATTGCGGTGGTTTGGATTTGGGGATGATTCGACATAGAGTGATTTTCTCGAGCTGACCTTATGCTGTCATTGACCATTGTATGGTCAATTCTTTTCTTACTGATGGTTTCCAGCCACTGTTCTTTTCATCTAATTTCTTTCTCTTTTCAGCCATTTTAGGCTGCTGAGCATCCTTGAACTTCGTCACTGCACGACCCTTTTCAAGCTTCTTAGGATCTATTCCAATGTTCTCGACTTCCTAGCAACAACTTGTGCCAATGCTTCTTTGCTCTTCCTTTCTTCTCGCCTAGTTTCCTCCTCCTTTCTTCCCAGCAAGATAGGCACAAGCTGTTTAGTAGATGAGTGGTACTCGGTGTTGTCAATCATATAGGGATCTTTTAGGCTCGGTGTTTGCACTATTCCCTTTCCTTTGTCACCAATCTGAAGAAGATGATGCACAATGGTGGTGTTGTTGTCATGATTGGTGTTGTTGGTAGGGTGATGATAAAGTGTATTTGGCCCAGTGGGAGTGATGAAATATGTGTTGCAGAGACTGGTTAAGTTGGCTCCCCCTCAGTGTGAGAGGAAGTCTCTTCCGTGGTCTTCTCCCCCTCAATTGTTGCCACAACATTGGTAAGAGCAAGAGTTGCCTCGGACACTGGGGGAGTTGGTGTTGCTTGACCTTTGAAGGCTTGGTAGATCTCCGTGACCATAGCCTTAATGTCGGTTATCTTTCTAAAGATCGGTGACTTTGCACCCTTTAGTAACTGAGAGATTTCAGCGGTTATTTTAGGCCCAAGATTCCAAGCCATGAAGATGATGCCTTAGCCAGTAGTCACCGAGCATCCAAAGAACCCATACAATGCGAAGAAATTTGAAATGAAGATTGAAGACCACGAACATTGGCGGTTTGAGCATGGTGATAAGTTGATGGGCGAGGATTTTTAGGTAAGCCTCGGTAGCCTCCGGCACTTTGGAGTTAGTCTTTGGGTCTTCTTTGACCGAGTCACTGATTTCATCAATCTTTGTTCCACACGAAGGTGCTTTAGAAATTTAACCGGATTTCATCTAACAGTGAAGATGTTGGTACATGAATCCCTGTTCATCGGTGTTTGCATCAAAAGCATGTACCTCAAACCAGTCGGCATAGGCGGCAGCAGCTAAATGTTGATCCCATAATGTTTGGTAACCCGGTATAGCTTCCTTGAGCTTATTGATCCATAACTAGTTGCCTCTCTGCCAGTGGAAGAGTATTATCAAACTTTAAATTCCAGGATAGGAAGATGAAGAAGAGTCAGAGTCATTGTCTTCAGGCTGGAAAGGTGACTCTTTAGGCTCTTGTGGATCAGGCTGATGCTCTAAGGGAGACTATTGACAAAACCAACATTGATTTCATGTTTGGACAACTTTACACCATCATTAGACAGTTCATTTTAAAGGTTTTTGTAGGGTGTAAGTTTGAACCGGATACGTTTTGAGTCCTTAGCTACGAAGGTGTTATACTCAAGTTTATTCCATTATCTTTGTTTTCCTTGGTATCGAAGGGCCTTCATATTTGTGGACGGTCATCAAGGTTTTGTTTAGGCGTACTACGACTAATCACGACTCCATAATATCATCATGAAGACATGATATGATGATACTTTTGAGTCTTTGGTCATGGTTGACCACTCTCCTCTCATCACGAAGTCATCGAGCCGAGGTTTAGGCAAACCTTTGGCAGTCTTTGGGATAAATGGACCTTCATTAATACACTTGATATAATAAGGTTCCATCCTAATCAAATAGCAAAGCATACGCTTTTTCCATTTGTTAAATTTACCAACTTCAAGTCTAGCAACAGCAGTTGAATAAGCTCCACCCTTTTGTCGACTAGTTGGGGTACATCAATTTCGACCATTAGGATCTGATTTAAAACGTTTTAGAGCGGATTTAAAAGGTTTTATAATCAGCCTTGCTCTGATACCACTTGTTGTTCCCTATTCACTATCATTATAAAAACGTTAAGTATTTAAAAAATAACTAATAGTGAATCAATGACTGAAATGACATAAGTAAAAACACAATGATAAATTTTCAACATAATATTCTTTATTAGAAATGAATCAAAAAGAATATATTACCTAAGTACTTGCATTAATAGTACTTGGGATTGAAATGAAAAGAGGTTGGTACTCCTCACTAAGCTCAGGGCTAAGTTTGAGCACAACTACTATGGAACCAGAGGTATCTCAGGGATCGAAGTTATTTAGAGGAGTGAAAGATGGCTTGTATGTGTGTGTGTTTTACAATTCACAAGCTTAAATCTTTCACTCCATCTCTTATGCTATTTATACAAGTATGAGTATTAACTTTATCGTAAGTGACAAACTGACATTTTCTGACGTTAAGACAAAATCTTTGATGTATTTTGTTTGTTTACAAAGACTATATTAAGTAAAAGACAAGGCTGCTTTCTATAAGTCAGTGATGGCACTGAGCATGATAGTTTGCCATTAAGGGAAATTTGACTTTGTTTGATAAGGACTTCGTCTTATCTGATTCAAACTTGTCCCGCCTTATCCCGCTCATTCTTCAGTCTTCATTGCCTTCATCTTTACTACTCAGTTTGTCTTCAGTGTAAGTATTTGGTGAGGAGTTTAGGGATTCAGTGAGCTATTTTCATCACTCACTGAATCCACCATCTTCTTTTGACTTCATATTCACCCCTTAAGTTCCGCTTCTGCGAGGGGAGAGAGCTTCTTCTTAAGCGCTCTTCTTGAGTATCCCACGAAGATGGCTCGAGAGACTATGCACTCAGTGACCTGTTAGTGTTTAATGGTCTAAACACTTAGGTTATTTTCTATTCAAATCCTATATTAAGGGGTTTGGGTGTTTACTGAACCCAACAAACATGTATGGATTCTCAGTCAAGAATAATAAATCAAAATGTGTACCTTGGAATCTCTTGAAACTCTATATCTTGTGTTCTTGAACACATGTTGTTTGTTATTCTGCTTCAGATACCTTATAAACACCTTATAAACTGGTCCAAATCCACCCTGATCCAATTTCATAATCTGGTGAGAAACTGGCAGTGGCATCAGCTATTGTAGAGAAACTAAATAATGGTAGCTCAATTGCTTCTTGGCTTTCAGATTCATTCAGTAGTTTTCCTAGGCAGTGAAAAAAATAAAGACTTCACTGTTGGAGAATTTGTGGTTGTACACGATGATTTTGATGTAGTACAACTTCTTCCCTTAACCATTTGACCATCATGATTCTTTTTCACCCGTGCATATAATAACAATAGAATGTTGAAGCGTATAAGAAGAATCCCCAGAATAACTATGAGTAAGATGATTTTAGTTTTGATCCTCCCTTTTCTTTGGCAGCTGCATGGTATACTAAAAGCACTACATTAATTTATTGGACACTTGCTGGAAATCAAACACTTATTGGAAATCAAACATAGATAAATGGGTGTGTCATCAGCATGATTGATCTCTCATTAACCCTAATGCATGAACCACAAAAAAATGATTGCTTTACTAAAACTCGTAGTTCGAAGATAATAGGTCTTGACATAATCACATAACATGATGATACCAAATGCTGCATAGTACTAAAAGATATTGGCCAGCTCTCAATAAGCAATCAATATATTGTGCCAATAACGATATATATAGTAAGAGAACTGCAACCAATACCATTCATTATTTAGTTATCAATAACGGGGTTGCCTTTTTTATGATTATCGTTTAAGGATTAAAAAGCAATACGCACCTTCAGGCTCATGCTAACAAATCCTGGAGTAAGATTATGCCCTGGTTTTACATTTATGTCCAACACATCCAGATCATCACACGCCTACAAAAAAAAACAATCAAATTTAAGAGAGTTTATGCTAGTATTAAATCCAAATCTTGATTCTGACTAATATAAGGGTTTCATAAAATCATATTAGGGTTTTGTGGGATGAATTAATAAAATGTCGGATATTATATTTATTAAAAGGATTTAAGCTATAATTAAGGAATATATATTTGGTAGTTATCTCGTTAAAATAGTTAATAATTGGTTGCCTAGGTTTTTAAATTTGGAATTGCGAAGATATAATAAAAAAATGTGTTGGTATAGTGGTTATCACATACGTTAATGCTACAAACACCCTAGGTTCAATTCTTGCAAGTGGCTAAATTTTTAAACAATTTTCGAATTTTAGTTCCAAAATGTGATGACATGGCTTTATGACATGACATTATGGGATGCCAAGTGGAATTATATGTGGCATGCCTCCTCTTATATATAATGTATATATATGTATTTCTATATTATGTAAACACTAGTTGTTATACATATGCATTTCGATAAGATGTAAACAATATTGCTTGTTTAGTGTTTATATAAAAATGTCTTTGTTTTATATAACTTATTTACTAAACATGTTTTGATATCCAAGATCGTACTGTTCCTCTACAAAGACAACAGACGCTCTCAAGCATAAATACTTCTCTTACGAAGTTATTCGAGTTATTCCAGCTTCTTCATGAAATATGTTTAGTAAAAGTGTGTTAGTAAACTATTGGCTCAAACCTTTTACGTATTTTCTTTGTTTCGTTAACATGATTTTACGTTTATTATCGACAAAATATTAAAAGATCGTAAAATATAAATAAACGCTTTTATGGTTTATTTGTATTAACAGCATCAACATTATCACTCACCAAAACTTCCATCATTAGACCCTATGCAAGCATTGAAGGAATGATAATAATGTTTTCTCTATTTTTTTTCTTTTGGGTCTTTCTACAGAACAAACCCTTGTTTTTAGTTTTACATTTCGTATGTGGCATATACACCACTACATTTTTATCTTTTATTACAAGGCTTTGTTTACGTACCTTGACTCTCTATCTTGTTTCTCGTCTTATACAAGATTATATTACATGTTATCACTAACATTTCTTTTGTAGGTATTATCTTTTCTCACTTGACGCCCTATTCTAAGGGGAGCTACCGTCAAAGGGGATTTAGTGCTTTGTGGATCATTTTTTTCCACCATTTATATTTTTACTCAACTCACTTTTTGTTTCGACAAAAAGGGGGAGAAGAGAGTAAAACTCACTTACACTTTCAAAACGTACATCTAATCTTAAGTTTTACTAACCATAACTTTATGTTTTATCATCAACAAAAGGGGATAGATTGTTAATACAAATAAACCGTAAAAACGTTTGTTTATATTTAACGATCTCATTATGTTTTGTTGATTACAAATATAAAGTTATCATAAGTAAAATTTTAAGAATACATGTTGTTTTGCAAAGTATATACATTTGGTCATTTACATAAAATGTTGTAATATAATATGTAATAGGGTGGGTAATATCCAAGACTCATGACCCATACCCTTGGAGCTAATCCATAACCCATGACCCATTACATGACATCATGCATGAAATCATGTTGGGTATTATCCATGACCCATGACCCAAAACCCATGACCAATTGTCTAGATACATTGTATCTTGTTTGGTACCCATTACCCAAAGTTCATGACCCATGGCTCATAACCCATAACCCGGTTTGCAACCCAAAATCCGGACTGTTCTGACCCGGACTGCCGGATACCAGGATTTGCACTGAGCGGATCCCTTGTGTAACAATTCGCGTTTTCGGGTCACTATTCACTTTTACTATTCACTTTCACTATTCATCCCGTAAAAATTTTATTTCACATTCTCGTAAGATAAATTATTTTAGTAATGACCTGAGAGTTTGACAATCGTTAGATCATTTTCGCAAAAGTTATTAAGAAAACATCGTCTTAAAGTTTCATTTTGGTCGGAACACCATTTCAATATCCCGCGCATAACGAAAACCAACTCTGAAAATTTTTCCCACATCAGATTAATTTTTAGATCACTCATAATTAATTTGAGAATTTTTAAGATTTCTTTTAAATGTTACCAAATAAACCCTGAGCCGTACGAGACTAAACTTACGTTTTAAACAATTCTACTTTGACCCAGACTTAACCATTCATGCACTGTGTTTTCTAAGATGTTTTGAAACTTTTACATTTTTTTTGGAAAAGTCAAACATATTTCCCTCCTCCTTTGACCATAAAGAAATTAACCTTGTACGTTCTACATTTTGCTTAAATCGAGTAACTTTTAGACTTCACGTATAACTGTTAAGTTAACCCACGTACGACGAAAACCACATTTTGACATCTCATATCACTTTTAGACTAATTTTAGTCTACTATAAATAAATCAACGGTCATTTCCCTGAAATCTCGTTCTTTTCAGATAAATTACATTTTACGCGTTTTTAACCCGTATTTCCAGCTTTAAGCAGCGTTTTTGCACCCAATGAGACTTATCACCCATTTTATATTTTTATATGGAGTATAATGATGAGTTTCATTATTCCTGCAAGTTTCGTATTTTTACGATACCCGGTTTTACGTTTTATGGCTTAACAACTTACGGTTAGCATTTAACGGAACCAAATCTTACTCTAAACTCAAGATAATATCAAAACTTATCATCTAAGCCTTGTCACCTATATGTGACCGCCTCTAGGGGGGGAGTCATCACCTTGGTGGCTTGATCTTAAGCATGCTTCCTTTAGATCATTACATGTGTAAAATTAACCATGGTTAGTTTTTAACCCAATATATAGTTAACTCCTAAACTTTCCCTATAAATACCAAACTAAAAACTACATAAGTTCTTGCACCACACCTCTTTATCTATCAAATTCCTAAAACCCTAAGGCACTTATCTTATATTTTGTAAGAAAGTTAACTAGTTTTTGAAAGAAAACTAGTGTTTGATCTTTGTTCTTGGAAGTTTTCAAGAAAGAGTCGTTATAATCTTCAAATAACTTCAAGTCTCCAAAAAGACGTCGTTATAATCTTCTTTTCTTCTTCGGGTTCTCAAGAAGGCGTTGTTATAATCTTCTAATAGCCTTGGGTTTTCGAAGATTGCAAATTCTACGTCGAAGCTCCGCTAATATTTTATTTTTCCATAATACTCAAGTATTCTATATTAATGTAAGTATTTATAAGACTCAAACTTATTTAAATACTTATAAACTTGTTAGTTTATTTATTGTATTTATAAACTCTTAATATAATATAATCAAGTAATCAAAATACATGTTTTACGTATTGAGCACTACAACACTAGGGAACTTCATGTGAGGGGTTCATTAGGGTAAACGGATCGACGAGTTGCTGGATTTACGAATTAAAGTATCCTAGCTCCTCGAACGTTTACTGCATGAACTATGAATTATAATGGCCCGAACGGTAGTACGAGATATACAAACTCAAACAATTTCTATTAACAAACATACAAATACTACATCATGATCAATATAATGACATATATAGGCTCATTCATGTTTTCTTAGGCATTATTCTGAACCTAAGAGTTGACATCATATTCTAGGTTATACATAGAGACTTCCAGGCTTATCCATCGATTCCGTTATACGTTGTGATATCATTTTTAAGGTGAGTTTGTAGCCCCACTTTTACTCATTTAATTACTTTATAAACTCTTTGGGGGAGATACATGCTCAACTATTTCTTTTACTTTTACAAATACTCAAAACAATATACTTGATTGTATTATACATGATTGCATTATACTTAATTGCATTATACTTGATTGCATTATACTTGATTACGTTATACTTGATTGTGTTATACATGCTTGGAAATACTTTACTCGCTTAATTTAAATACATGAATTGTATTTACATACATACACAATACTCTATGCTGTCGGAGAGATATTGATAGTACTATAAGTCGGGTATATGCCCCCGCCCTTGTGTACCCGATTCATGACCTTGGGATTAATATAGTACTATTTGGGAAGATGCCCCCGCCCTTGTGTACCCGATTCATGACCTTGGGTGAATATAATCCGGAGTATTGTGCAAACTATATTTTGGCAGTGGGTTGTGAACACACAGGTTGCAAGTTTTGTATGGACGGAACTTGGAACTGAGTGAATTTACAATGCCTTTGTTGTGTAAACATTCTTTAAAAGCTTTACATGTTAAACAAACTCTATGAACTCACCAACCATTGTGTTGACACTTTTTAGCATGTTTATCTCATATCTATAAGATGATAGCTGTTGCATGGAGCATAGAGTCGCTTGGCATATTTTGAAGACTTATGCTTTTATTATTACCATTCGATACGTTTTAAAAACACTTATGTATTGTACTTCAGAACTTATGTTGTAACTCTGTTCTCATTAATCGAATGGTAACTTTTCAAAACGTCTCATTTAGAGGTCATTTTCTATACCTTGTATTATGAAGTAGCACCCCAATGACACAATCTTCCGTTGCGGTATTTTGGGGGTGTTACACCTTGGGTAAGGGATCCGCCAGAACCGTGGGACAGAAGGCTTTTTATGCCTATAAATACTGAGTTATTTCTTCATTGTTTCTCACCCTTCTTCTTCCAACTCTCTCATATATTATCTCACTCTCCTAACCTCTGATCATTTGATCATTCTAGTAGTTCTTTTATTTTTTGTTGTGATTCTCATATAGGTCATTCACGAAGGCGAGATCACGGTATACTACAAGTCATCCAAGCAAAGGGTCATTGATTACTTTGTCTATCCACAAGATTTCTCTAGGATATCTAGTAACTTATATTTCACATAGTTGTTGTGTAATAGTTGTGTAAAGGTTTAGTTCTACCTCGTGAAAGAACTCGGTATTTTAGCTTTGTACCAGAAAAAGTATAAGCGACGTTGTGAGGATTCTCCGCCAAGTTTAAGGAGCTTGTTGACATAGTGCTTGAACTCTCAAGTAGGGAACTCGGGGAGTGGAGTAGGGCAAACAAGGTGTACTTGTAGCCGAACCACTATAAATCACTTGTTTCGCTACTTTCTATCATTTTACTTTACTTGCTTTCTTTACTTATTGCTTCATACTATTTATCCATCCATACGAGTTCACATAAGATCAAATATAAATCTTTGAAACTTAAATTAAAATCGGTAAAACTATTCAAACCCCCCCCCCCCTTTTAGTTTTCCACAATAACCACAAGTTTGCAAGTATAATTATTTGCTACTATACACCGTAACTATGTTTTGTAAGTGGTGAATAATCAGTATATCATTGATCATAAAGGTTCGGTACACATATAATGATACAAAGAGTAATCTTGAACTTGGGCTTTAGCCCATTATCGACTACTTGAGTTTTGAGCGGGAGGACTCCGAAAGGTTAAACAAGAACGAAACTCCATAAATAAAGCCAAATGTAAGCATTTAGTAACGATGTCCGCATATTTATAAGGAGATGGTACATGAAGAACTCGAATCTGACTAGAAAAGACCAAATTCCGAACAAAGTGAGTATCTATCTCTATATGCTTCATACGTTGATGTTGAACCGGATTATAAGACAGATAAACGACACTCACATTATCACAGTAAACAAGCGTAACGGAAGGCAAATGAGTATGCAATTCACGAAGTAAGTTGTTGCTAAAAAATGACGCTTAGAAGACCAAGAAAGTAAGTTGTTGCTAAAAAATGCACAATACCCTGAAATCGATCGCCGAGTAGTAGGACAACTAGCCTAATCCGCATCCGAGTAAGCAATCAAAAATGCAGTAGAAGACGAAAATAGTTATAACCTATGATATGAAGTGCCACGTACATACTAGAAAATCCGTTTAAAAGCCGAGAAATGAGGCTCCCAATGATCATGCATATAAAGGAAAATCTGCTGCACTTCATAACAAGAAAAGAAAAGCTTGATCACAAGTCGACTGGCACCGCAACAGTGACCAACGATCGACTAAAACTTGCTAGACATGACGGCTGGTAATCAACAAAAAAAACCAACGATCGACGTAAACCTATAAATGCGTCAACTGGTTATCAACAAAAACCAACGACCGACAAACAATTGGAGAACAGTATTGGGGTTGGAACGGTAGAAAATTAGGATTTATGGATCGGTTTTGTGTTTAGGCTGATACCATGTAAGTGGAGAATAATCCGTATATCGGTAATCACAAAGGCTTGATACATATATAATTATACAAAGAGTAATTTAGAACTTGAGTTTGAGCCCATTACAAAATATCGACTAACATGTTTGAGTATCCGTATAGTGTATTTGTAAGTATACATCATGACATGAAATTAAGTTGGAATATATTCCATTGTAATAGAGCTGCCTTTAAATTGATTGGTTAAATTGTGGAAAGGGAGACGCTACTGACATCTGGGTGGTGATTTGCACACTTCAAAAAATAATTTGGACACTTAAATTTTAAGTGTTTGGATATTTATATCGTCACAGAATAAACATAACTAAAAATAACGTAAGAGTATAAATGTCTAAACATTAAAAATATGATCGTCTCAATCATTTTTAAGAATGTGCAAATTACTTGACTAATGACATAGTGATTGGTTGTTAGATCCACCGAATCCTATCATAATTACCACCAATAAGGCAATAATTAGAAAAAAATAAAATAAAAAAGAGAGATTCCTTAGCTAGAGATATTATGACAAATCCAAAGATTTGATATCAATTTGAGTGATAGATAGCAATCTTTTTGGCTCTATTGGATGTAATCATGTCCAAATTTTAGTGAATATCTCATTTATTATACGGAGTATTAATTTATTAAAAGAGTCTAAAATACTTTTCAACAAGTAATTATTTTAATTTGTTATAGGGAATCTAACTTAAATACTTTTCAACCAAAAATGAGACAAATAAACAAGAAAAGAAATCGAAAGATTTGTCAAATAAATAGATATTTTATTTTCGCTAATGACATAAAAATTGATTTTTCTATTTTAAAGATTACACTATTGAAAGTTTCTCTTTTTGCTAGAATTTCAGCCAATACATTTTATCTTGATTCGGCAAGTATTATTGACTTCAATGTTTTGAAACCCGTGTCGACCCGTTCGGGTTAACCGGTCGGACCGGTTCCGGGCAAAAAAGGGTAAAAAAAACCCGGGTTTCTAAAACCGAGTTAACCAGTTAGACCCGCCGGGTTTTGAGTGACCCTGGTCAACCTGGTTCTCAAAACCCGGCCGAGTTTGGTTTTTTTCAATTTTTTTTTAATAAAACCAGGGTTGACCGGGGCGGTCGAACCGGTGACTCAGTTATTTTTTATTTTTAAATGAAAAATCGGGTTCACCCGGCGGTCAAACCGGTCGACCGATGACTCAATCGGGTCGATTATAAACCCGGTTTTCAAAACATTGATTGAATTCATTCAACCCTATATTTTACAGGTTTAAAGCCAAATTTGGTTTCTTATTTGTTCTAATTACCACTTGATTAATAATTCTGGTTAGAGGTACAATAACATTATATGCCTAACAATCGAGTGGGTCATTTCTTCACATTTATTTCTGCATGATTAATGCACATGTGTATAAATATAAAATCATTTGCATGCACATAAAAGTATTTAAAAATCCCCCACACTTGTACTTCTGTGTAAAAATATTAATTTAAGTCATTTACAAGCACGTAAAATAATAATAAAAATGGTACGGGTAAATAAATATATCCACGCTAGCCCGTCATTTATCGTGTCTGTTAACGGTAAATGCATTTTTATATTAGTTTATATTTCGTAATTTTTTTTAAATATTTTTAGTTTGTCAAACTTTATATTTTCTATATCCGAACTTTATGTTTCGTAGTTTTATAATTAATACAAAATTATGTCTTTTTCTCTTTTTTTCATATACTATATTTCTAACCAGGTTATTTCAACATTATTACAAACACATTCTTCTTTGTAGAGATTTAATAAGTTATCCAATTGATATATAACAAGATCAGTTCATGTGTCGCAACGGGATTTAATCAATATCATGTGCAAAGTTTTAATTTGTAAATGTCTAAATGCAAAATGAAAAATCATGCAAAGCTCTATATAGGTTTAAACACAAAAGAAGAAATTATGCAAAGTTTAAGGTACAAAATTGTAAGTATGAAATGAAAAGTAACTTGCTTAATACTCGGTAACTTTTTCTTTTTTTTTTTTTTTTTTTTTTTTTTTTTTAACGGCTGTGTTAGTACAGATAAAGTTAGTGTAGTTAGTGAGAGCTTACTATCATACTCTTACATAAGCAAACCATCATAGGAAAACTCGAACTTGAGACGTCTCGCATGAGGAAGAGCCCTTTAACCAACTCTGCTAGATGATTAATTAGTATTGTCCTCTTTAAAAAAAAATAAAATAATAAATAAATACAAATTTAGAGGAATTTTCAAATGCTTACTCTTATTTTGGTGCTTACCAAGGGGCAAATCCCCACCATCCATCTAGTAAGATCTAATGGTGGGGATAAACCTAAGATTTAATATGGAAACATAAGTCAATGTTTTTTTTTTTCTCATTTTTCTTTGTCTTTTTATATTTCTTATTTATTAACATTTTTTTTTTCTTTTTTCTTTTTTTCTTTTTGGAATTCACGTTCATTTTAAATTCATGTCTAACTTTTTTTTTTTTTTTTTCTTTTTTTTTTTAAATTTTAAGTTCACGTTCTTTTTTATTGAAGATTTTTTTTTTTTTTTTTCGCTTTCATACGTTTTCATTTGTATCCATACGTTTTCGTTCGTTTTTATACGTTTTCGTCCGTGTACATATGTTTTCGTCATTTTTTTACGTTTTCGTCTGTTTTCGTCCATTTTCGTACGTTTACATCCGTTTTCTGACGTTTTCAAACGTTTTTGTACGTTTTCATACATTTACATAAGTTTTCATCTGTTTTTAGACGTTTTGTCCGTTTTTCGCCACGTTTTCGTCCGTTTTACGTTTTCATCCATTTTAGACATTTTAAATGCGTTTTCAGACGTTTTTCGTCCATTTTATACGTTTTAGTCATTTATCATACGTTTTCGTCTCTTTTCTTACGTTTTAGCCCGTTTACGTCCGTTTTAAATCGTTTTCTTCGTTTTCGTTTTGTTTTCATCGTTTTTTCCATTTTCTTCCGTTTCGTTCGTTTTCATACGTTTTGCGTCATTTTCTTCGTTTTCGTCCATTTTTTCGCAGGCGTGTTTTTCGCTTTCATACGTTTTCGTCACGTTTTCTTACCTTTCGTTTGTTTTGTTTTTTTACGTTTTTGGCCATTTTCATACGTTTTTATCTTTTTTTCAGGTTTTGTTTTCATGTATTTTCGTCGTTTATAGACGTTTCGTCTGTATTTTTTTTTCATGTATTTTCGATGCGTTTTTATACGTTTTCGTCCGTTTTCACGTTTTCATACATTTTCATCCGTTTTTCTACGTTTTCATCTATTTTTAGACGTTTTCGTCTGTTTTCAAACGTTTTCATCCGTTTTTATAAGTTTTCGTCCGTTTTCATCCATTTTTATACGTTTTTGTCTGTTTTATACGTTTTTGTCCGTTTTCATACGTTCTTCTTTTGACTTTATACGTTTTTGTCCGTTTTCAGACATTTTCATTTTGATTTTTGTAAGTGACACTTATTTATCTCTTGTGATATAACAATGTAAGGAAGATGAAAAGTATTACATTCTTCATCAAGTATGTGTTATCAGTTGTGATACTCAACTAAGAATATGATGGTTGTGTTTTTGAAAATATTTAGGAAGATTTTGTGTTTTATGATATTATGAAATATTAGAAAAGTTGTTCAACTGAAAACAAGAGATGTTATGATACTTTTGTTAGACTTGTGGTGGATTTTTCTATTTAATGGATACATTGTGCATGTTTCGATTGGTTTTATAGCGGGATTTGTAAATATCTATGGTTGAATCAGCAAACTAAATAAGCTATGGTTGAAGATAGCACACATCTTTATAAACAAACTGAAGAAGCTCAAACCCTTGTGATATCACAGGTGATATCACCTCACTTGTGATATTACACGTGATATCATGTGTGATAACACCGTTGATATCATATGTGATATTACCGGTGATAGCATGTGTGATATCATAGTTTATATCACTTGTGATATCACCAGTGATATCACAAGCAAGGTTGTAAAAAGCACTAGGCGCTAGTGAGGCGGTAAGGTAGGGCCTAGCGATTAATCGGTTAGGCGGGGATTAATCAGATTGGAATTTTTATGCACAAAATTGTAATTCTAGATATTATATTATATTATATGTATGAGATAAGCATAGTGCATCAAAGTTCAAATATTTCAAGTGTTCAAATATAAACATAATACATAATTATTCAAAGTTCAAAGTCAAACATAGATATTACTTGGTCTGTTGACCATTTTAAGCGATCTTTGATCGATTAATGTTTTTGACCGGTTTTTAAGCGATTTTGACCGATTTTTAAGCGATTTTGTTGTTTTTAAGCAATTTTGTTCGATTAATCCGATTAGACCGATTTTGTCCGATAAATCGGTTTGTTGACCAATTTTTAGCGATATTCGCCAAATAACCGATTAAATAGGCCGATTATGAAAAATCAAGGCGCTTTGTGAGCGATTAGCGATTATCGAGGATTAATCGGCGCTAGGCCAATTTTACAACAGAGATCACAAGTGAGGTGATATCACCTTTGATATCATGTGTGATATCACGGTGTTTGAGCTTACCGGTCCGTTGTTTATAAAGATGTGTGCTTTCTTCAACCATAAGTTCTTTAATTGCCTGATTCAACCATAGATATTTTAAATTCCGCTATAAAACCTATCAAACATCTTGCACAATGTATCCATTAAATAGAAAAATATACCACAAGTCTAACAAAAGTTTTATAACATCTTTTATTTTCAGTTAAACACCTTTTCTAATATTTCATATTATCATAAAACACAAAAATCTTCCTAAATATTTTCAAAAACACAAATAAAAAAAATGAACAGAATCATCACAGTAATTTAATAAGTGATGTTTATTATCATTTCTTTCATATATACTTGGTAAAATACTAAATTCTTATCACATTTGGTATGAATTTAATATTTCACATTTTTAGTTGAGTATCACAACTGATAACATATATATGATGAAGAGTGTAATACTCTTCATCTTTCTTACAGTGTTATATCACAAGAGATAAATAAGTTCACTTAAAAATATCAAATTGAATAAAAAAGAAGCAAACTATGAAAATAGATATTTGACATATTCTCAAAATCAGAAAAGTGTTGTATTAAATTAGCATTTTGTTGAACAAAATAAGAATTCACCTAAAGAGAGTTTAACCATTTTATTTCTACTAAGAGTATAATTTCACAAGTGATAGATAACATTGGTTGCATTAAAAAAGTATGCGCTTGTCAATTGCGATGAAAGACACAAAAACTATCTTGTAACTGAAAATTATAAAAATATTAGAAAACAAATATGTGATAATATATAAAAATATAAAGAGAAATGAAATATCTCAGGTGATATTAAAGGTTAAAAAACATACTTGTTTGTTTATGAAATATCACAAGTGATATTAGACATTAACTTTTTTATAATAAATATCACAATTGATATTAGACATGTAATATAATAAAGTTTAATAATAAGCATGAAAACATATGAAAATAGACGAAAACGTATAAAAACTGCAAAAAAACGGATGAAAACGGACAAAAACGTATAAAAATAAATGAAAAGCGTATGAAAACGGAAAAAAGCATCTGAAAACGTATAAAAACGGATAAAAAAGGACGAAAGTGTATGAAAACGGACAAAAACGTCCGCAAACAGACGAAAACGTCTAAAAATGGACGAAAAAGTAAAAAACCGGACGAAAGCGTATATAAACCTATGAAAAACGTAAGAAAACGGACAAAAATGTAAGAAAACAGACGAAAACGTTAAAAAACAGACAAAAAGGTATGAAAACGGACAAAATCGTAAGAAAACGGACGAAAAAGAATGAAAACATAGGAAAACAGACGAAAATGTAAGAAAACAGGCGAAAACGTAAAAAAACGGACGAAAATGTATGAAAACGGACAAAAACGTAAGAAAACGGACGAAAACGTATGAAATCGGACGAAAACGTATGAAAACGGACGAAAACGTAAGAAAACGAACGAAAACGTAAGAAAACAGATGAAAAGGTAAGAAAACAGACCAAAAACGTAAGAAAACGAACGAAAACGCAAGAAAACAGACAAAAACGTATGAAAACGGACGAAAACAGACGAAAACGTTAGAAAACAGATGAAAACGGACGAAAACGTATGAAAACGTAAAAAAACGTATGAAAACGGACAAAAACGTAAGAAAACGGACGAAAACGTAAGAAAACAGACGAAAACGTAACAAGACTGACGAAAACGTATGAAAACGTAAGAAAACGGACGAAAACGTATGAAAACGGACGAAAACGGGCGAAAACGTAAGAAAACGGATGAAAACGTATGAAAACGGACGAAAACGTAAGAAAACGGACGAAAACGTAAGAAAACGGACGAAAACGTAAGAAAACGTATGAAACCAGACGAAAACGTATAAAAAGCGGAAAGAACGGACAAAAACGTATGAAAACTGACGAAAACAAAAAAAAAAAAAAAAAAAAAAAACGTGAAATTAAAAAAAGTGATTAAAAAAAATACAAATAATGAGAAAATAAATAAAAAAATATAAAAAGAAAAGAAAAAAACATGGACTTAGGTTTAGACATATTAAATCTTAGGTTAATCCCCACCATTAGATCAAACTAAATGGAATGTGAAGATTTATCCCTTAGTATGCAAGAATTTTTGAGTATGCAAAATAAAGTGCCTCTACAAATGTATTAAGTAAAGATGTATTCACAAAATAAATACAAATGTTAGATGATTAATTAGTATTGTCCTCTTTAAAAAAAATAATAAAATAAAATAAAAACATAAACATATATAACATTGTCTATCTTACTTCTTTTGTCCCAAATTAAGTTTTCATTTTTCTATTTTAGTTTGTAAGGTGTAATTTTAGTATTTTACTAATGCACAATGTGAGAATCACAATAATTTCTTTTCTTTTCTTTTTCTTTTTTTTTTTTCTTTTTTAATTGAGTAAACATTTAATTCGAGGCATGTAATTTAAAAAGTTAAAAAAAGCAAATAATTTGCAGGAAAAATGAGTGATGGAGATGTGAGGGCATGTGAGATTCTCATTGGAAATGAATGGTGTCGAGTGGGGCCGTTGTTTTCTATGGGGAAGGATTCTCTCAAGTTATAAGTAACTTGATTGATCAAGTTGCAAGTATAAGCCATTGGATTAAATCTAATGGCTCAAATCATCTCATGTTTTTTTGATTTGAACCACTGGATTTGATCCAACGGTTGATAATTGTTTAACTTGATCTATCAAGTTATTTAAAACTTGAGAGGATCCTATCCCGTTTTCTATACTCGTACGTGAAGAATAATTTTGTTTCTAGCAATCATCATGGTGACGATTATCAAATACTTATTGTTACTATTTGTGTTTAACAATATTTTATTAGGATAATTAATTAAGAATATTGAGATAATTACTTAAGAATGTCTCTAACTTTTTTTTTTGTCTTTTTTTTTTAAATTATATATCTTAAACTTTTAATTTTACTTTTGTGTGTATTTTATTTATGTAAAATGATCATTTTATCTTTCGTTATCAATAAAGGTGGTTGCAAAATATAAAAGTAAAATGATCATTTTACATGAGCAAACACACACAAACGTCGAAATTTAAAAAATAAATTATATAATAGCAAAAAATAAATAAGGTTGTACACACTTGTAAAAATGACAAGTTAATATATTTTTAAATAATTATCCTCATTTTATTTTTTAAAGGCAATAGCATGTGTTATACTATAAACTTAGACTCTCATTTAAATTTGATTTTAAATCAAAAGGTAAAAAGACAAACAAACAAAAAAGGACAAAAGTTAATTAGTCACAATGTTTAAAACTTTGCGGCACCTATTACGTACACTAATTTTGTTCTTTGGGATTAATTAAATATAATTAAGTTAATTCCTATTAGTTGTAAACATTTCAATCACAATCAACAGCTTGCATCTTTATAAAAAGTTGTTGGTTCTTGATGCTATGTATTGACGCGTTCAAAAGATTGGATATTATTATTATATATTCTTAGATAGTATTTCGATATGTAACTAGCTTATCCGACAATTTTCAGAATCTACGAAACTATATATGGTCTTTATTACATTTATAAGGGTTGAGCATAATAGACCGTGAACCGAAAACCGGACCAAAACGGTGAACTGGACCGGATCTGACTGACTTGGATCGAACATTTCAGCTCGGTCCTCGGTCCGGTGTTTTGAGTCAAATCAGTTTTCGATCAGGTCTGGTTTTGATCAGTCCGGTCTAGTTTTCAGAACATGCTCTATACATTGCTACTATTTAAACCCTAGTTAAATATCATTTGTGACTAAACCAGTCTCCATTCCGTTCATAATGTTTTCTACAAAATGGTGCACCAAATGTATTATAAACTGGCAAGATAAGTCCCTAGCAGATGTAAGAACTACAAAAATAGTCCAAGACTTTAAATTGACCTGTTTGAGTCCTTTATGAAAGGAACTTTTCATATAGGTAGACCCTCTAGTTTAGGATAACTAGTTTTTGTAACCGTTGTTTATGTTGTTTATCCCATTTGGGCATTTGGCCCCACTGAATTTATAGGTTGCCCCTCTAGATTTCGTGACATGTTTATTTATGGATTTAATGGTTCGTTTAGACGACTTGCCTATCCTTATGGCCATCTTGGTGTGTAGATGTGCCTTATTGGTGTGTACATCATGTAGATGTGCAAAAGTGTCTCAGAGGGGTGTGCAATAGGTAACATTAGACAGGGCCTCTACTTAAAAGAGGTCACATTTATATTAGTTTTGCATATAAATACCGTATAATATTAAACATACACGAGTCATATAATTCAAGTTTATATGCAATTTTTCTTCAATTTATAAATGTGATAGGGCCTCTTTAATGTTATTGCTTAAGGCAATCGAAAATCACAATCCAGCCCTATAAATGTGTCACAAGCCATCATTTAATTAACATGGTTTTGGTCTGAGGCAATTACAGATATATATATACTCGGTAAAACTTACACGTTTGCATATTTATCCAAACTATGCTTAGTTGTACATGTTAGTATTGGACAAGATGGTACATAATGCGAGTAAATCATTTTATGAACTTTACTGCATGCAAAGAAAGTATTTAGCTATATATTTGGTGTATAGATGTAGTTTTTGTGTTTTAAACAATGACTTATGTCTTAGTTAATTAGTCTTAGGAAAAAGTTTGGTTTGTAACGGATGAATTTGGTGTAGTGGATTGTTATCACTTTTGTATCAGGGAGTGGTGTTTTGGTATCAGAGTCAAAAAATGTTGAGGTGGCACCACCTTATAGCATCAACCGTATCTAGCGCTCTAAGCATGATTAAATAGGTTTGTGAAGTAAATGTATATATCTTAACCAAAACCAAAAGCCTTAAATTGTTTGATGACTACTGTACTGTAACATTTTGATTATACTACTAGCTAGCTAAATTAAGATTTTGTTTAAAAAATATTTATGTTAATAAAAATATGTGATCCAAGAAAAGTGAAAATTGTCTTCACTAAAGGCACCAATATGATCTTAAGACCCTACTTGTGCCCCTCCATCTTCTTTGTCACTTTTTCCAATTTGTCACACTAAATGAAAAAGAGCAGCAAAGTGCTAGATTTCACCTCTATCTTGTTTCCCATAAATGGTAAAAATGATAATTTAAAGGAAATTTCAATTTGATGTTTCATCAATTTCCATATGATTATAAATGGCTAATGATAATTTACTTTGGTAATGGGTATTTTTGAGTGGAATTGTTAATGACACTCTTTTAGTTTTTTCATATTTTGGCATATTGCCTAATGTGATGTTACGGCTGAACCTGAACCACAAACAATTAATAAGATGGTCTAAAAAAATATATATAAAAAAAATTAATATATTAGTTATTGTTTTTTAAAAATATAGGAAAAGGGTTTACCATAAGTCCTATATAAAATGTAGATTTTATGCAAGTTTTTTTCATACTTATATATCTTCAACATCTAAATGTTCAATTAAAAACTTGCACACAACACTAATTCTTCTTGTCCTCGATACAACTCGTTTGCAACAACAACAATGTCTCCTATTGCTCGACTTCTAGACCCAAACACACGCACATAAAGCAAGCAACCTTTCACCTTTCTATTTTTGAAGAGTTGTAAAAAGTAGCAACCTTACTAAGTAAACATAGGCTTGGGCTCGAAAGCAAGAAGCAATTGTTAGTCGATAGTTATAGTTTGTATATTGGTTTAGGTATTAGGCTCAAGCCAAATCTAGAATAGTCCATTTCATGATAAATATATATTGTATCGAACCATGTTTTCTAATCACTAAATACACAAAACCTTTACACACTTATAATATATATCATGGAATGGACTATTCTAAGATTGGGCTTGATCCCAATACCTAAACCACTACAAACTATAACTATAGACAAACAACAATGGCTTTTGTGCTTGTCGGAGCTATTAGGCATTTTAGATTATTTCATTTTATTTTTTAGCTAGATAGAAAAGTGAAAACTTTTTGCAAGATCTTCTTTGTGCGGGATGCTTTTTTGCGGTATGATGGACTTTTTTGCTCTTTAAGTGCGCCTGGCATAACAGGTCACACGAACCTGTTAAGACACGAACCTGTTAAGGTCAAACACGAACACGACCTGTTAGCTTATCGTGTCATTTTTCTCAAACACGAACACGACACGAAAATAAACAGGTTAACCTGTTAAAGACCTGTTAAGAACCTGTTAACAGGTAACATGCATAGAAACATACAATTTCAGAAACATGCAATTTCAGAACATTATCACATCACAATTTCACAAATCTTAAGTCTTAACTAATACATAATGATAATAAACCTTAACATTACAAAAGTTCATAAAACTCTTAATTAATACAAACATATATCAATCATAATATCAATTCCGAGTTTCCGACGCCTTTACTCGTATCTTCCATTTTAAACCTGAAAAGTCAAAAGGGTAAATATTAGAAAACTCATGTTCATCTTACAACTGTGATCATAGGAAACAACAACCAACACATTTAAACCTGTAATTAATCAATATAACAAATGAGATAGGGACATGCCGCGACCAAGATCGAATCCATACATAACCCCAAGAATCAAACTGATGAAGCAGTAAAAAAAACAAATCCAAACGCCATAACAAAGATTTTATACCACATGAAAACTTCAAAACGTTTTTAATCACCTTTACCACACGAAAACATTAAAACCCGATTTATTTGTTTTAGTCACGTTTTTATCCACAAAAATAACACATAAACGAATCGTATGAATGGAATATATATATTCGGGTAAAACCCGTAACCATCTCACCTTGAATCATCAAACACGTTTTTATTCAAAAACCCTAATATCCGAAATCTAAAAATTAGATTTGGAGCGCGTGTGGATGTTTGAATGTGATTATCATGCATAAACGTGATCACAAGACACCGATCTATCATTTGAGATAGGTGGTGTAAGTATTTGAGGTCGTCGGAATTTGGCCGGAAACGATGACGGTTGCCGGAACCTTAGTTTGGGTCGCCGGAAATTTAGAGAGAGAGACGAGAGTTTGGTGTGTGTGTGTTTTGTTGAGAGAGAAAGAAATGGTAAAAATGAGAGGTGGATAAATGAGTAGGATATATATTTTAATTTTAACAGGTCCTAACAGGTCTTAACAGGTCTGACCTGTTAAGACCTGTTATGTTAACAGGTCTTAACAGGTCAGACCTGTTAAGACACGAAACCTGTTAAAGGTCAAACACGAACATGTTAAGACCAGGTCGTCTCGTGTCGTGTCGTGTTAACAGGTTTCGTGTTAAAATTGCCGGCCTTACTCCTTCTATGTCATGCATGTGTTTAACTTGATGCCGGTTTTTCATACTACCAAAAAGCACTAGAACATTTTGTAGGCAAACATTTGCTAGGTTGGTTTTAATTAATGTGCTCCACTAAAGTTCACTCGAGTCTCAAATATACTACTCATAAAAAACTATTAAGCCTTTTTACAACAGTCACTTGAGACACTTGCCAATTGCCATCATGAGCTTAAGCTTATAAGTTTTTTCAAACACGAGCTTATGTTGGCTAATTATTAAAGCTAGTAATCGCATAAAACTTTGGTGGGTTGTTTGGTGCAACCGTCACAATTACGTGACATGGCAAGTGACGTCAGGACAAGATTTGATAGTGTAACTCATGGAAATGGACCAAACAACAACACCCGTTAATTAAGGATAGCTAGTCACGTGTACTCTATCATGGACCCAACTCACATGTTTAATTTGTCCCCTACCCAGTTTAGCAATATGGGGATAGTTTGCAACTTGCCAATAAAATGAGTAGATTTACATCCATAATATTTAAAAAACGATATCACAAGGGTCGGAGCCAGGGGCTTCTAGCAGGTTTACGGAAATCTGATGGATATTTTAAGTCAAGTGTAATTTTTTGTTAAAAATCCTGAAATTATCTGAAATGTACCTGAGGCGACAATGGTGATGTTGGTTGTGGAAAAAGAAGCTGACATGGCACTGAGGTGATAATGATGATACTGAGTGTTAATATTATTAGCCTTATCTATCAAACTAACCAATATACTTAACAAATAAATTATAGGGTGATCTTTAATAGACAGGCCAACAGATTGATTAAGGTTATTCATTGTTCAGGTTATCTTAGAGGGTGATTTAATGACAAACGGTATTTTCGTAACCATTTCTGAGAAGTACCATGAGTATCGCATGTCCGTTTCCGGCCATTTGTGTAGCTAATGAAGTTTGAACATGATACATCTTGTGGGATTATTTGTGCACGCTTATCATTTTGTTAGAGATATGAGTTGCTACTACACAAAAGCTTATATAGAACACCTTAAATAGAGTGGTTTTCCTAAAACCTGATCTAACTAAGTGAAAAGAGGGGGGAAGTTGACAAATAGATCGGTTATTTAGATAAAACCCGTTCTAACTAAGTTTAAATCTAAATACATCGGACTTTATATATCAACTGATCTATTTACACGCCACATTCTCCGAGATACGCTAGCTGTCATCACGACTACTTTTAAATAGATCGGTTTTTTCTAAATAACCGATCTATTTATGGCCTCTACCAACGGCTCCCTATCAGCAGACAGGGTATACTATACAAAGTTTACTTTGGTCTCAATTTTCATCAACACAACTCAAAACCCACAATAAATACTCAAAAAAAACTCAATAAATGCTAAAAAAACACAATTAATGCTTCAAAAATTCTCATTTTCAAGTGTTTATATTGTCTCAATTTCAAAGGTACTTAATGTTATAACTATTCTTACTATTTATCTCTTTCATTTTATAACACAAAAATAATTTATGAGTAAATTTGTGTTTATTTGAAGCTTTGTTTGTTAACTTTGATGGTTTGTTTATATATAGGCTTCTTTGAAGAATTTTCTATGAGTCACGTTTATACCTAGCTAATATTGACTCGTTGAAGTAAGGTACTTAACTAAACTTCTAAGCTAACCACATATTAACAACATATTTTATGGTAGCATTTAAGCATTTAGTATAGATTCACTTAGATTCATATCCCCTTAGTTTAATACCCGTCCGAAATTAACCTAATAGAGGTTAGTTTCGGATAGTCCCCATTTGGGACTGCTTTTTAAATATTTTATCTCATTTAGGATGTGATTACGTATTATGAGATTGAGCATTATTTGAGAAAAATCGACATCATTTCCCCTACTCCTATGAGTTTGCGTTTTATGCGCATACTTGAGGAGTTAAGGGGAAATGTGCCATTTTTCTTCAATAATACTCAACTTATAATACGAATTCACATATGAGACTAAATATTTAAAAAGTGGGTTAGGATTTGGAACTAGTTTTATATGCTACTACATCATGCATGCATCTTATTAAAAATATGAATTTGTATATTTCAGATGGATAATAGGAAATGGATGTACGATACAGAACGTTCTAGCCTCGAATACATCAAAGGGTTGTCTGAGTTTATTAAAGTTGCTGAGGATCATCGAGCAAAGACAGGAGAAGCTCGTATTTCATGTCCGTGTAAAGACTGTCAAAATTTTGTTTGTCATGATGATATTGAGGATATTAGATACCATTTATTTCAAAATGGGTTTACTGATAACTACATGTGGTGGGATTGTCATGGTGAAGCACAACGTAATTGTAACAATGTTGTTTCGGAAAGTAATGCCAATAATAACGATGATAGCGGTGATGATATTTGTGGTAGTAGTAATCAAAATATCAATGACATGTTACATGATGCGGAGCATAATACTGAAATCGATATGGAGAAATTACAACAACTATTTATCGAATCAGAAAAACCATTGTATACGGGTTGTACGAATTTTACCAAACTTTCAGCCGTGTTGCATTTGTTGACCTTAAAAGCAGAATATGGTGTGAGTGATGCATGTTTCAATAAAATATTAGAGTTGTTAAATAAAATGTTGCCTAAACACAATGAGTTGCCCACTTCTACATATCAAGCCAAAAAATTGATGTGTCCGTTGGGATTGGAAGTCACAAGAATAGATGCGTGTCCAAGAGATTGCATATTGTATAGAAAGGGGTATAAAGACTTACACAAATGTCTTGTATGTAAGGTTTCAAGGTATAAAGATACAAATCTATCAGAATTTGATGATGACGTGACAAAGAATGGCTCCGCTGCTAAAGTATTGTGGTATTTACCTATCAAACCAAGACTTAAGCAATTATTTTCAAACCCTAAGAATGCAAAATTGTTGAGGTGGCATGCTGAAGATCGCAAAATCGACGGGAAAATGAGACATGTGGCTGATTCTCCTCAATGGAAAAATATCGATAGTCGTTATGAAGAATTTGGAGCTGAGATTAGGAATATACGGTTTGGGCTTAGTTCAGATGGAATTAATCCATTTGGAAACATGAGCAGTCGCCACAAAGACTTGGCCGGTTCTTTTATGCATATACAATCTTCCACCTTGGTTATGCATGAAACGTAAATACATCATGATGTCATTGTTAATTCAGGGTCCAAAACAACCCGAAAACGATATTGATGTGTATTTGGAGCCGTTAATCGATGACATGGAAAAACTTTGGTCTAAAGGTGTCAAAGTGTATGATGCGTACAAGAAAGAGAGTTTCAGATTATATGCCATGATTTTTTGCACCATAAGTGATTTTCCGGCGTACGGTAACTTGTCAGGATATGGAACGAAAGGGGAAAAAGCGTGTCCTGTTTGTGAGAAAGACACCCACTCGCGGTGGTTGACTAACTGTAAGAAAACTGTGTATATGGGACATCGAAGATCACTTCCAGAATTACACCCGTACCGTAAAAAAAAAAGTTGTTCGATGGTAAAGTAGAGCGTAGAAGGATGGTGGGAGCATTGAGTGGACGTGATACACTCTCTCGTGTTAAGGATATAAAAATTGTTTTTGGAAAAAAGGATAAAGCTCCTCCAAATAACAAAAATATTTGGAAGAAAAAGTCTATATTTTGGAAGTTACCATATTGGAAGCATTTACAAGTTCGACATTGTCTTGATGTAATGCATATTGAGAAAAATGTTTGTGAAAGTTTGATTGGCTTATTGTTAAACATCAAAGGAAAAACAAAAGATGGGGTTAATGTTCGAAAGGACATGGTAGAAATGGGGATTAGAGATGAGCTTGCTCCACAAGAGATTGGTAATAAAAGAACGTATTTGCCGGCCGCTTGTTATACCTTGTCGAAGGCTGAAAAAATTAAATTTTGTCAATGCTTGCATGATGTTAAAGTTCCATCTGGTTACTCTGCTAACATTAAGAAGTTGGTGTCAATGAAAGACCTAAAGTTGATTGGTATGAAGTCCCATGATTGCCATGTTTTAATAACACAAATGATTCCAATCGCAATTCGTGGAATATTGCCAACCCGAGTCCGACACACAATCACAAAGCTCTGCTTGTTTTTTAACATGATTCATTCGAAAGTTATTGACCCTCAAAAGTTGGATGAATGGCAACGTGATATTATTCTTACTCTTTGCCAACTAGTGATGTACTTTCCACCTTCCTTTTTTGACGTCATGGTTCATCTCGTATCTCATATTGTAGGAGAAATAAAGGCTTGTGGTCCCGTATTTCTACGTTACATGTATCCATTTGAGAGATATATGGGTTTCTTAAAAGGGTATGTAAGAAACCGATCTCGACCGGAAGGAAGTATTATTGAAGGATATGTTTCGGAGGAGGTTGTTAGTTTTTTTACAAGTTATATCGATGGCATACCGTATATAGGGGTTCCTGAATCTCGACACGAGGGTAGACTTGAAGGGAAAGGGACAATTGGGCGCAATGATGTCACACCAAACAACCATGATTTGGATCAAGCACACTTTACCGTTTTGCAGAACATGACATATATCGCACCTTATATACACGAGCACATGTCATTTTTAAAAGTAATAATAGTCGTCAAGGCCTGCAATGGTTAGAAACTGAGCACAAACGAACATTTTCAAACTGGTTGAGAGATACTGTAAAGACGAGATACCCAGATGTTGAAGCTGAAGTAATGCAATTGGCGTACCGTCCGCGACGTGTTTTCCATTATCAAGGATACGAAATTAATGGATATACGTTTTACACCAAAGATGGGTCTGGATCATGGGCTCTTGGATCATTGACAAGGTTGTAGCGTGTGTTTTCATTAAAAGAATCCATATTCCATAGTAATATAAGTTATTTGTTAGAAACTTATAATGCATGATACAATCTCTTCACATTTATTATAGTTTATGGTCTTTATAAATACGGATTCCTATATTGTGGCAGCTTCTGTGATACTCACGATAGGATATTGACAACATATGGTTCATTTGATTGTTTTACTTCACTACTAGGAACGAAATACGTGAATTAGTTTTTGTATTATAGCAACAGGAAAATTTGTGCTAGTGAGTCTCGCAATGCAATGACATTATATTTGTCTGAGTAGGATTATGTTTGAGTCCAGTTAATAACCTCTAACTTATAAGATGCTAGTCTAAAGGGAATTTTGCAGACCTAAATAGCTAATCTAAAGGCTCCTTAGGGACTCTAAAAGGCATCACAAATCACAACTAATCAATAAGCTATAAGAAATATCACAAATCATATTATATCACAAAAAAGAATAAGCGATTCGGTCGTGAAACATCGATATGGAACATAATACTCATCGCAGTAAGCAGTGAGTCAACCAAACCACCATCTTCTAACCCATGGTAACTTATCTAAAACATTTTTTGGATTTTTTTCTTTTAAGAAAAGCTAGAATAAATAGTAAATTTGCTATTTTTAATTTTTACAAATTTTTATACCAACTAAAATTGACTCAAATAGCTATTTGTAATTTTATTGACTTAAATCGATGAATTTTAGAGGTAATTGGGTTTATTTGTAATTTTATTATTTTATGCATTCTCCATACACAAGCTACTACATCTTACGGTATAATAGTTCTGGCCCTCCCAAGAAAATAGCTCAAGTTCCGTCACTGTGAAGGGGTGTTTGGGTCTTAGTTATATTTTGTTTATGGTCTGATTTAGGTATCTTCTATGCTTCTCTTTTTGATCAAGGGTTGTTATGTTTAATTAGGTCACTTTATATTATCAAGGCAAACTCACCAAATCAAAATAACAAGACTGGTTTCTTGAACCCTAAATGATCACTTAGACACACACTTGGACATGGACATCAATGTTGTAATTTACTTGACAGAAGCATTGAATTGTGAGACTTTGGGTTATGATTTTTTTGTGGCACCATACCTACAAAGGTAAGATGGTACCATCTTTATCTTTATATATTTTTTTTAAAGTTACTTGCTTTATACGGTGGTCATCATGTTCGGTAATTGTTTGCACATATACAGTGGTCATCATGTTCTTCTCATCATTTGCCCAAAGCACGGAAGGGGATTCATATTAGATTCTTATAAGTGGGAAGAAAAGAGAACCAAGGAAGACTACTATCTTGTTAAACATGTGGAACGGTAATAATATTTTTAAGTTGAGTTCAAGTTCACTTATATTTTTATAATCATTAACATAGAAATTGCTTATTTTCTCTTTTTATAGGGCTATTGGTCATTTGAGTTGGGAGTTGCCTACTGTAAATCTGCAAGAGGAGAATTGGGAGTGTGGATTCTATGTCATGAAGTGGGTGCTTGACTTTGTGCTAAAATATCAACATGATGATTTTCCGAATATAGTAAGTACTTGTTTAACATCTTTGTATTTTCTTTTTTATACTAAATGGCAAATGCTATAACATCTTTTATTATTTATTATGGTGCATATAGCTCCCTTGGGGTGAAGAGAAGTCGTTAAGTATAAGTGAGATAGACGCCGTCATCAATGCGTGGTTTTCATTGTGGCGAATTAATGAGGTATGTTACTACCCAATCTAAGCAATCTTTGAAAAAGAAAATGTATACAGGAAATGATTCAAGTATTTTCAGTGTTATAGTATTTTATATATTTTAACAATGATTCTACTTGTAGAGCTTATTTGCGTTTAAAATGTAACTATTGAAGTTCTTTGACAAGCTTACATCATAGCAAATAGTTAAACAATGATGTATGTTTTAAGTTTGAAATAGATTCAATAAAAGTATGGTATGAGGGTGATTATGGTTTACCACTTGTAAGAAACTCAACGTATCAACTAGGGCATCTTAAGCTAATCATCCTCGGATAATATTTAAGCTAGTCGAAACACCACTTTATGTTAAACTATCCTTGTAGATTATGATTTAGCTTATGTTTATGTTAAGAGCAGGTAACAACGACAAAGAACAATAACGCATGCCCTATAAGGAATGGATTTAAAGGTCGTCGAGCTTTTCTCTTTTGCATCCTTGATTGCTTTTCTTATTTTGAGGTGGGAGTGGATCTCTACCTTTATATTTGCAACTCAGCAGCTTGGATTTTTGGCTAGTAGTTAGTACTTAGTAGCACTTTGTTAAGCTCGTATTTATAGGGTGTTGATTTATGTTGCAATTGTTGTTATTTTAACCGAAGTTATTTTGGGTTGTAACCTAAATGTTGAATCTTTAACTAAGTTATCTGTATGGGAATACTAATGTGCATTGTAATGAATGCAATACTGGAAAAAGCCTGCATTTTTGTGTGATTTAAATTTTAGAAGCCTGCACTTTTGTTTGCACTTTTGTTTTGAATTCTGGAAAAATCAAATTTTAGAGCTATATATTATTTTTAAATTACAGTTATCATATAGATCGGTTGAACACCCGATCTAACTGCTCCTAAGGCAACCCCGCCCAAATCACATAAATAGATCGCTTTATTTAGCCCGCTCGATTGAGTTATCAAAAAGATCGGTTCTAAACCGATCTATATGCTAGAACCCTCAAATAGATCACCCTTAGTTAGAGTGGTTGGCTACCGATCTATTTAATGCTTTCTAACCGCTCTTTTTAGTCTTTTTTGTAGTGGTGTAAACTTGTAATGCACATAAGTTTTTCCACCGCATAACAGGTTCAATAAGTTGGCCTTGCTCAAGCATTTGACCTTACTTTCTCTTAAATAAATTGTCTTTGTCTAATAAGTTACCAACATCGTCTTATCAATCATACAATAGAAATATCATGTGCATTATGTGTCTTAGTTTGTACAATGACAAAGCTAAAAACAGTCTATTAGATAACTATTGTATTTTATACCAATTTTTTAAAAAACATATACAATATATAACATAAAAGGTGTATGCGTCGTCATTTCACTTGTGACTTGTGCCTTGGTATCGTTCTTCACGACAAATCCGTGTGAAATATATATGTTGTAACTTATGCATCAGTCAAATTAAACAACTTATTAGCATCTTCAACATAAAGCTGCCTTATTGGTGTCCGGTTTCATACTTTCGTGAGCATGAAATTTTATCAAGGATTACAAAACGGGTGAGATTTTTCCTACTCAGTTATTAAGTGAGAACGAGCCTTTGACTCAAATATACACGGTCTGATAAAAAGCAAGGCAATCTTGTTTTTTAATTCAAAGATTCAAAATTGTCAATTTGTCACTTAAAGTTATTGGGCTAAATATCTACAGTAATATTGGAATAAAAGAATAGAGATGATGTGGGCCATATGGCAAGTCCAAAAAGATAATGGGCCCACAAGTCACCATTACCACGGGCCGGATTTATAGGGTTTATGTGACCCGATCTGAAAGCATAGTGTGTAGACATTAGACAATATCATTTTAATAATTTATTTTTTCTTCGCTAAAAGAAATAAATTTGACAATATATAGCAAACATTGAGTGACATGTTGAGGGTGACACCGTATAAGTTATTTACAATTAAAGTTTTGTGGCATTAAAATGTATTTGATTAGTCTATAGTTTTATATCTGTGGTCCTGCGTGCCATTGGTAACGATTCTACTACGGTGCCATAAATTCGCAAGCTGATCCTAAATAATCGTTGTTGTTCATTGGATTCCTAGCTATAGACAACTGTTTTTGGATGGCTAGAAGCATGCATTATGTGGTAAGTTATTTTAGGTGTTTGGATGGTAAGATAGCAAACATTGTCTTGAAATGACGAGTGACGGATCCATGATTGTCTAGTATGTGTAGCGCAAAATTATTGTCTCCTTGGAGCGCGAGTTCAAGAACACCTAAGAACCCCCGGTAGCACGATGTCAAAAACAACTTTGTTTATTGCACTTTGTGTCCTTTAATCCAGTGCGGTTCATGGTGCTTTTTTTTTTGAACGGCACCACACTTGAAATCCGACCAGAAGTTAAACCATCCAACCGGGCAAGCCTTGTGACCCGAACCACTAGGAGAGACCCGCGAAGGTAAACCCATAGAACTCATGGCTTCACACTACGAAAAAAACCTATAACTTTTTGTCTCTTTCAAGACTCGAACTCTGGTTAAAACCTCCCCCAAACACTAAAAAGAGCTCAGGTGACCAACTGAGCTAAGCCAGTTGGTTTTCATGGTACATATGATGATTACGAACAATTTAACCATGGAACGAATAACTTTACCAAGTAGTGAATAATTGTTTGAGATATACTTGATTTTAATATGTTGGATTTTTCTGACTATAATGGTTAATGCATCATTTGAATCCAAGCGTTATGCATATGATGATTATAAATTTATAATGACTACGAAAATGTTACTAGTTTGGCTTAGAATAAATTTAAAACGTCAGTCAATACATGTAGCTAAAACTCGTGAGCAATGCCACTATGGGTGAGCGAAAAAATCGAAAAGACCGAATAAACCGAAAACCAAAACCGAACCGAACCGAAAATAACCGAACCGAATTTGCTAAAACCGAACCAAACCGAACTACTAATTCGGTTCTCGGGTTGGTTATGGGTTTGGCAGTTTGAACCGAAAACCGAATTCATATAAATATATATATTTTTTATATATTTATATATTTTTATGTATATTTATATATAAATAAATACTATTAAAAAGTTATCATAATATAAGAAAACACTTTTTATGCTTGAAATATTTTTTTTTTTTCTAAATATTTATGTAATTATTAATGTTTTTTTTTTTAAAAATAGTGAAATTCGGGTTATTCAGCTCAACCCAAGAACCGAACCGAATTAGAATTTAACCAAACCGAACCGAAAACCGAATTCGAATTTGGTTCGGTTCAGTTCTCGGGTTGACCTAAAATTTTTTTTTAACCGAATTAACCGAACCGAACAAACCGATAACCGAACCGATCAACACCCCTAAATGCCACCTTGATAATATAAGCTTATATGGGTTTAGGACCCAAAGTATAGTAGCTAAATGGGCCTTAAAAGCCATGATGGGATGATGAAAGATTCACATGATGGATTGGCTTATGATAAGTTAAACTTGAAAATCAACAAGAACAAGAGTACAAGACTTATATTGTACAAAAAGCTTCTTTGGGATTGTAAGAATGTACTCATGCAGCATGAAGTTGCGAGAAAGGATTTACGGACCTAACTCGGACAATTGGAAAGGACGCGGAAATTGGTTAGATGTGATAAGTATCTAAAACTAGTTTCTTGCTCGTGAACGCATGTTAATCTTCTAATGATCGGCTAAACCACGTAACTCTATGTTTTTCGTGATTGTTTATTTCTTTCTCGCTAGTATTAGCGCATATTTCCTAACAAGAATACTATAACATACATTGTGTTAAAGTATTAGTTAGACTATCAGGTGGATTAAATTTTTTTCCTTAAAATCGTTTGGTCATGTCGCCTTAAGTCCTTAACTACTTATGATTAGTCGACTTCCCTTGCCATTAATCCGTGTTATTGCTTCTCATATCGACACTTAACGTTACTAGCCTTTAAAATATTTCTGAAAGGTTAGGCTACCGTTTAATTAATAAGGTTTATTAGAAGTAATAAATCTAGTTAGGTACTTACTAAACCATATTATATCGGCATAATTCTAATTTGACTTAATTGGTCTATAATCTATATTGAGTTTTGCCCACTCCTATAAGTCTATAACAACTAGCCAACTATAGACAGTTAAATAAATGAGATTTTTCTCTATTCTATTCAGATGAACCGAAAGGACGAGTATTTGACTTATATGCATGCGAACTAGTAACGTTTGTACCCGTTACCTTTTGTGTGTCAGGACAATTAATCAGAGACGGAACCGGGAGTAAAAAGAACCGGGTGCACCAAAAAAATTACAATAGTAGATGCAAGTTTTTTTGGTCCAGGTGCATTTAGACAAAATTGAAATATTTTGAAAAAATTAACATACGAAGCAAAGTTTTATCGATGTCCCGTGACACTGCGTGACCCCCTAATTCTGTCACTATATTTAACCTCTAAGGCACTTGGTGGTGGTTAACAAATACCTTTGTAAAAATTATAGATATATTTGTGCTACATAATCTTAAACTCTTACCTAATTGCTTAATTGTGTTACTACATATATCTTTTTTTTTTTTTTTTGGTTACCTATATTTTTGACTCGACATTGCGAGGCGACTAATTTCAGGGCAACTATCTTTTTGGATAGCTCGGAGTCGACGCAGGTAAACCTCCGTGGGTTAAGTTATATAAGCCATGAGTTCACAGATAAATTAAGAAGAAACATTAATGGTAAAATACGGATGCGTTGCATTAGTAAAGAAGTTTTAATAAAGTAACAGTCGATGTACAAGTCGATATTAACTAAACGTTTCTTGACATAAGTTATTTTAAATAATCTTCAATGCAAAATATAAATGCTTTCAATTATGGATTCATTAAAATTACTTGATTGCAAATGACAAGATGTACATAGTATCATTCATGACTCATGACTATTCAAATCCGATGCAAGAAATTGTGAGCATCAATCCAATTAATAAGTTAAGGAAGTGTCTAACCAGTGCCGGCCATTGGGTTAGGGCATTGGATAAGAAGGCAAGGACTCTATAAAATGTATAAAAAGTTACTCCGGGTTTCATGAAATTTGTGGATCTCTGAATACTTTTTTGTACCTCCCTGGATATTTTTATTATGTATAGATCATTAGATTGTGAAACAGTTAATCTTCCTTCAAAAGAAACAATATAGCTTTTTACAGTGTTTATACGCATAAGAATCATAAAATGGATAAAAGTAAAAAACATAAGTCGCACTAGTTGGGTTGCATGCTCCATTGTTTCCTTACATGTATGTGTTTACATCTTTATTCGATTGTATGTTTTTGCTTGATGTTTCCGTTTATGTCTTTGTCTCACTTTCCTCACACTTTGATTGCACACACATATTTGTCGGAGGTATTTCTAAAAACAGCTCTTTTACCTTTAGGTAGGAATGTGACTGTTTACATCTCACCTCCTCATGTCTCGCTCTAACAAAATCGGGTATTGTTGTTGATGATAAGCAACACCAGTTGTACACAAAGATATACGAGTAGTAGTATATGATCCCAACGTTGAAATTTCTCTAAACTTATGCTTTTCAAACTTTTATTTTCAAAGGTTTAAATGATCAAGAAAAACATTTTAAGCCTTTATATTAGTTTTGTACAGAATATCAGAAAACTTAACAACAAGCCCGTCTAGCTCAGTTGGTAGAGCGCAAGGCTCTTAACCTTGTGGTCGTGGGTTCGAGCCCCACGGTGGGCGATTATTTTTTTTCACATTTTCGAAAGTATCAGCTCATATGAAAAACTATGTCATATCAATGTGTCACGATGCAGCTCGTAGTTGATCGACCCCTCATGTAACACAATCATTTGGTGTTATCGGGGTGTCACATATGATGAAAGTCGCTATCCTGTGGGTTCACTTTCTTAAGAACTCGTATCGTACCTCCTTTAGTTCCAGTTTTTATATGTACAAATCTGTCTTCTAAACACCAAGGATTTGAGAAATCCATAGGGCTAATTAAGATTCGTACAAGATTAATTAAGGGGATACAACAAATGTTTTAAGTCTATTGCAAATAATCGCGTTTTCACTTCCCGCCTTACTAGTTGAACTTAACCAACTCGTGGGCGTATACATTCATTCATTCTTTACATTATTATCGTAATAAACCTCTAAATTGTCGGTATACACTCATAATGGATGTTGACGAGTGGTTTGATTTAACTGTCATGTGCTATTTCATTTAGCAGAAGTCATGCAATGACATGAATGTCAAGAATCCAATTCAATTATGATAGTGAAAGAGATGTCCATCCAAATTATTTTGCATATGATAGGTACAATACTAAGTTATTAACACAACATAAGGTACCACAATCCACATATGTCACAAGAAGTGAACAATATATTATTATAGTGTGTTAAGTATAATCAAAATGGGAAAACATTAGTACTGAGGTGTCTTTTAACTCTTTAGAAGACTTACAGGCTATTTGTTTTTTTAAAAAAAAGGCTCTTAACAGCTTTTGAATCTGAATTGTTCATAATGCAATGACATTTTGGCTGTTCGCACCATTCGCTTTTTTTTCCCTGTCAGACGCCGCGTAGCAGTAGCAGATCTTAATGGTCTAGACTTGAGAAAGTGTCTTTGTTGCCTCTTGTTGCCACAAAAACGTAGCAAGCTTAATGTGCGGTTCATACACGAGTTTTTTTCCGCTAGATGTGGTCAAACCAGACATTTACGCCTCAGATTCAGATACGCGGTTATTCAGATTCAAATTTAGAGCCTTTTAAAACAAACACCACCTTAAAAAAAACCATCATCCATTTACGATTAAACATGTCAAAAGTGTCGTGAACATTTTACATATCCATGAAGTGTATTAATATATTGCAACATGTTTAGTAAAAACTAGAGTGTGATATATATTTATAAACTCATAAATAAGTAACAATTATTGATATTTCAAGGCTTCTAATATACTGGTATTTGAGTATGTCAACCAACCAAGAGGTTATGATTCAAGTCCGTATATTTCTATCATCAAGAAATTATCGAAGTTATAAGATTAATTTTTAGTGGGCGATGTTAAGACATTCAATTATTCACGATGAGAAACATAAAACACAAAAATATTGGACTAAATAGCTTTTTTTTTTTCAAGGAATTATATATATATACTAATTACAAGGGAAGAAAACAGTAACTACCAAACATTAAATGCAATATATACTAATTACAAGGAAGACACAAGAACCACCAAACATTAAATGCAATGTTTTCAAATGGCAAAAAACAAACCCGAGGTTTAAGTTTGCCGCTGCAAAATTAGTCCTCAGATCATTAATTGCTAACTTTCACAACTTGGCAAAACAGCCCCGAGGTTCAAGTGTCGTTGCAAAGCAAGTCCTTTAGCATTAATTATCTTTGAAAACTTGGCAAAAATGCCCCGAGGTTTAAATGTCGTTGCAAAGTAAGTCCTTTAGCATTAATTGCTATCAAGGCAATTTGGCAAAAATAGTCCCTAAGGTTTAAGTGTCGTTACAAAGTAAGTCCTTTGTAGCCGTGAAAATAGTCCCTAAGGTTTTAATTGTATTTGCAAAGCCTCCCAAACAAATTTTCCGGTCATTCATCAGTTCCAAATTCACGTCTACAAAAGCAATCCTGCTGCAACGCGCGGGTTTTCCTCACTCGTTACTTCTAAACGTCAAAGGTGTGACAGGAGAAACAAACAAAGAAAATCACCAAAAAATACTTTTTTCTTTCCCTCTCTTGCGGGAAATGAGCATGAAAGCATCAAAAGATATCCTTTTCGGAAGTATAGTCTCGAAGACAAATAAGAGAAAGAGAATGATTTTTACGAGAGAGAAAGTATAATTTATTGTATTATGAGTAAGCATTTATATTTTATATGTATTTTTAAATGATAAAAAATAGAAGAGAAAAATTAATGAAAGAAAAAAAATGTGCTAAAAAAATAATAATAAATAAATAAATAAATAAAAATAGCAAAAAAAACAAAGTGATGTGAAGCTGATGTGACGAGAAAACTTCAACCACATCCTCGACTCTTAGGGAGGGAGGAGTGGAAGCCTAATACCCTAATACCCTGGGGTGCCACATCACATCTATCCAATAAAAACATTCCAACTCAAAACTACCTCAATACTACCCTAACTAGTGGGAGTGGTACCCTAGTACCCGAATTCATTTTTTTTTTTTTTTTTTTAAATACATAAAATCACATACAATATTTATAATAAAACATACCATTTCATTAAAATAAAAAAACATTACATAATACTTAAAAAAAAACATAACATAATACTTAAAAATAACTAGATTAAAATAAAAAAAGCCATTAATCATCGAGATGTGGCAAGTCTTCACGTATACGGCTCCGGAGATCATATCGAAGACGGTCATGGAGAAATTGCCTAGTAACTCCGCTACCACACCGTTGCCGAACACCGGCCGGACCGGCGGATCCATTATATGAACCGGTGAGATTACCCTCCCTTCGCGCTTTATAACCATATTGTGCAAAATAACACACGCATGAACCTGATTGACAATCTTCGCCATCATAGCTCGAGTGGTCGATCAAGAATTTTCTATTTTCCTTTCAGAGCACCAAAAGCTCTCTCTCACATCCTTTCTCGCTCCCTCTTGAACCTCAGAAAAATCTCTTTCCTTTGGGTCGTTTGGATACGGGTATGCTTTAACAAATGTGGACCACTTAGGATAGATTCCATCTGCCAAATAGTAGCGCTTTGTAAAAGCGTCCATTCACGTGGAATGAACTACTCATCGCCGCTCCATTTCGAAATGTAAGATACAAGTCGACCGATTCAATACGTTGATATCGTTGTTTGACCCCGGTGGACCAAAAAAGCATGCCAAATCCACATATCTTGTGACGCGGTGACTTCAAGCATAATAGTGGGAACACCATAGTCACCTCTCGTATATTGCCCTCTCAAATGTCTAGACAATTTTTTCATCCGACGTGTGTAGCCGAGGCTACCAAGCATCCCAGGGAGGTGATGCTTCGCTTCATGGGCCTGGAAAATGCGAGCAGGTCGCGTGTGTTGTCGGCCTACGTAGTACTCCCGACCGCATAACTCAATGATGGCCTCACAAAAATGATCAAGACTTTCACGTGACGTTCTTTGAGACATGCATAAATATTCATCATACTCATCGAACGGATTGCCAAGGCGAAGTTGCCTAACGTACCATGTGATTTTTTGTTTCGCCGTGAAACTTTTTTGAGCTCAAGGCCATAGCCTTCTTGAAAATATGGGTATCTCGCTTCAATGTCACCCACTATTTGCAAAACATGCTTTTCTCCATTCGAATTTTTTTAAAGTAATTGTCGTTGTACTTTGGTGTTTCAACGAACCAATCATTCTCTAAAGTTTCAAGACCTATATCCCGATGACGATTTACTTAGTTCGCTAGAGCTTGCCGTGTATTCATAATACTGAGCCGCTAGTTGAAGCATATTTTGCAACGAGCTACCCGTGGATAGCTCGCCGACGAAGAACAACAACGTAATCGGAAGAATCGGTAGACATTTTTTTGGAGAGATTAGTGTGTGTTTTTTTTAAATGTAAGGGTAATTATTTTTTTTGAGAGATGAGTATAGGTGTTAAATAGGAAGAATTTTTTTTAATTTGGGCTAAAGTAGCCGTTTGAATTAAGACAAAACGCCCCAACGTATATTTTTAACGTTCTAAAGCGGGTTCCAGCTCGAATTCGTTATCCCGATTTTGATACCCGAGGTACACGGACGGTGTACCGAGCGGTTCACGAGCTCGCTTGTGTACCCGGAGCCCACTTCCCCGCCTTACAGGAGTATTTGGTTTGCTAGTTTGTTAGGTAGGACGGAGGGACGCGGGTTGGCATGCGAGCTCGGAACTCCGCTGGCTACACCATTCCGTGGACGCCGTTGGGGCGGTATTAATTTCGAGTCAGCCGAATGTTAACGTTGTAAAAGTTTATGCCGTATTAAACGGCTATTTCTTCAAAAAATTAAAAATCACTGTATTTAAACCATAAACTTGCACCTCATTTTTGAATATAAAAACACACAACACAAATTACAACACACACTAATCTTTCAAAAACACCAAACTATGGATCCAAGGAGAGTAAAAACCTTTCACCTTCAGGCCGGTCTCAACCATCCCCAATCAACCAAAACAAACTCTCGTAGGATTTAGCAAATTTTATTCTCAACCATCCCCGAATCAATTTTATGTTCCACAACCCCAATCTCCACAATTTTTCCAATATAATATGGGTCCTTCTCAATTGAATCCACAACACTACAACATCACTGCTACAAGCGAGTTTTCCCTGTTCGAAAACCTTAGTCAAGACGTAGAGTAATGACCAAACACAACCACTACCAAACGAAGAAGACGAAGATGAGGAAGTTCAAGAAGTCGATCCGAGAGGGAAGAAAAATCTTCACGAGGAGGCCCCGTGAAGTTTGGATCACGCGACAAGAGAGGCTTTGGCGAAAGCATGAGTTCAAATCTCGAATGTGGTGTTGTTCGTAATGAACAAAAGTCCGACGGTTTTTGGAACGGATTCATGAGCATTAATAGGCAACTTTGGGTTCGAGTTCACGAATATTTCATGCGTTGAATACCAAGTGGAGATCAATGAACACGGCCATGGGTATTTTCAACGGCTACTACCTCCAAGCGGTACAATTACATAATCTATACTTTATTATTTACAATTACATTATTTTGTTTTTAGCTATACTTTTTTTTTAACGTATCGTACTTTTTTATTTACAATTACATTATTTTGTATATAATGTAGACACACTGCTAAGGCTAGTGTGGTGCAACGACTTGGACGTGGTGAGGCAAGCTGAAATGGATTTCTATACAGCAAGAAAAAACAATTTACTCATACCAAGCGAGATTGTCGAGAGGTCATGACAAATGGTTGAGCAAGAATGTTTTCAAGATATTGTTTGCAAGCAATTCTTCAAAAGGAGGTCTGGGAGTATGACGCGGCAAGCAACACCATTCCCGACATGAATGAAGACCCCACCCCTCCAGTTGAATCAAGAAAAATGAAAAGAAGCAAGCTTCATCATCCTCGCTATCTCAAGCGTTATGGATGAAATCAACTACACACACAAAAGAAGACACAATATTTGGAAGAAAACGCGATATGGCTTAAACAATTGTTGGCTACACAACCTCGAAGGGTTCAAGAATAGACAACCGGAGTTGAAGTTTTTTGGAGCCGCGATCACATTCAGGATCCCGCTATGTTGGAATTAGTTCTACCCGAAACGTAACTCATGCGGCCAAACAGGATGGGCTTGCAATTTTTAAATTGTAGTTTCAAGTTATTTTAATTTCAACTTATGTAATTTTTTTTTAAGTTGTAGTTTCAATTTTTAAGTTGTAGTTTTTTTAAGTATTATGTAATATTTTATTTTTAATGAAATTGTATGTTTTTATTTTAAATATTGTATGTGATTTTATGTATTTAAAAAAAAATGAATTCAGATTCTAGCATCACCCCACTAGTACAGGGTAGTTGTGATATAGATTCGAGTAGCTTTTATGAATGCTTTATTGGATATTGATGCTGACCCTCAAGTAAGATTGGTAGTAGGGTTCACTCCTCTCTCCCTTACACACGTGTATATATGGCAACTATTATTGGAAATCTTTAATCATTAATGATGTTGACATTTAGCCACTAAATACAATCTTAAAAATAAAATAAAAATACAATTTTAATACCCTGAAAAAGCAAATATTTGATTCAAATGTATCCCCTCTAGTTTGGGTGTCTTCGTGATCGTTTTCGACCTTTTACTTGCTGCTATTATGAAATATCTATATAGCTATGTTTAAATTATTTACCTTTTGTAAAAAGGTCAATTGTCTTACCTTTAAGCTATATGAGGATGGGATTTTTGTTCTTCTATCTAATCGATTGCTACAACCAAGCAATTGCTAGCTTTTCATTTATTTTTGTTCGCACATCTAAAATATTACGGTAGTTGCAAGTTGATTCAAGCCACTTCTCAATTTTGAATTACATTTCTAGTAAAAAATTATATTAAAATCGTTGAACGAATAACAAGTTGATTCAAGCCACTTTGATATTGATTTTGAAACGATGTGATTTAGTTAGTAGAGGGGATATCAGATTGACCCTAAGACCACTCGTAGCAATGGCAAACTAGTTCGGTAGGTCCTTAATTTTGACCTCGACCATACCAAACTGCTCTCCATCAAAAAGTTGAAAGGTTGGGTCGGTCGGGTGACCAAATGAATTAGAAGGATTTGTGCGTGTAGGTGCTTTTTAATTTATTTTTATGATGTTGTTGTACGTATCACTTTTACTACGAGCATTTGGTTTAGCTGAGTTGGTGTTGATATGGCTTACTATGCAAAAATTGGATTTTGTGATCACCACTTGTACTAGTCGAATAATCTATATCTTCTATACTACTTATAATAGAGGAAAAAATCTCTTTCCTCGTGGTCTTAAAATTAAGATTTATAAAATACAAAGCCTATTGTACAGTACACAATGCACGATTAATAATCTTTCTCATCACTCTTAATTTTAAGACTTGCAAGTCTTAAAACTTAATGTACAAAATACAAAGCACTATTAATGTGGTCAAAATATTTAATGTAGTCAATTAATTAACAGGTCAATAAATACAATTAATGTAGTTATTAAAATACCCCTTACACAAAGAATACAAATTATCAAGCATATTGTACAACCAACTTAAACACAATTTGTGCATTAAATATCACTAATACAAATAATACATTATACAAATATTCAGCCCGAATCCAAGAAATGGGTAACTGTTCTGAACTGCCCAAACGGGGTCGAGATCGAACGAATGGGCCAAACGCCGAAATTGAACGCACGGACTAAACAAAAATTTTAATCCCCGTAAATTTGTTGTCAAAAAGAACATAATAAACTAAAATATATAATTCACCAGAAAATTTTATTTTAGGATATCCGCCGGTGCAACGCGCGGGTAACCTGCTAGTAATTAGTAATAACTGGATTTTTTTTTTGCAAAATGAAATATGTGTTATGCTTAATAGTTAATAAACATAAAATAAAAACTCAAACAACTTTTAAAATAGGAATATATCCTTTATATATTTGACGAGGCGTAACGGCAAGGGGATAATACAAACCTTTATCCATACGTTAGGTACCGTATAAGCTAACTTTACATTCTTAAATTCACCAAATTGCCCTTTCTACTTTATATAGTTTTCCTTAAATTGCCTTCTAAACTTTCCAACTTTCTTACGTTCAAACCAAACTTTCTAAATATAGCAATAAAAAAAACTCATAATTCTTTAAATCAAACCTTTTTTTGTGGGAAAAAATATCATAAAATAATAACATTATTTAATCATTTAACTTAATCAAACCTTAGCTTTAAAAGTTCTATGACTTCTATCTTTCAAAGACTTTGGTACAAATAAGTTGTTATGTCTTTAAGAAAGAGAAAACAAATACTACGTCCGTCTCAAAATTATATTCCACGTTTGATTATTTTGGTTTTTTCTTTTCAACTTTAACCTTAAATATTTTTATTTGTGTTATACAATAATTAATAAAAATTATACCAATGAAAAAATATATTTAAAAACCCAATCAATTCATATATATTGCATCAAGTATCATATAACACAAACAAAAATATTCATGGTCAAAGTTGTAATAGAAAGACTGAAAAAGTCAAAAGGGGACTATAATTTTGGGACGGAGAGAGTATGTTGTTTATTAAGATCTTACTATAATATTATTTTTTTAATAGTTTTTGTAATATTATAAAAATCTATAAATTGTTATATATTATAAAGACAAAATACTATGATTGTTTTATAGAAATGTTGCCTTAAATTATGATTATAAAATGTTTTAAAAGATTAACGTGCTATTTTTTTTAATTTTACAAAAAAACAACCTATAAATTTGTAGCTTTTTAGTTTGTAATCCGAGAAAAGTAATATCGGATCGGATTAGATCTTAAGATCGTATGGTCAAAATCGTGATCATATAAAATATTAACAAAGACCCTATGTAAGATTCTGATCATTTTTGCTTTGCAGTATCATAAAATCGTAAAATTTTAAAATAAATATCGAAATCCTGACAATTAGGGTCGAAGCATCAAAACCACCCACCGACAAACCCATCGAACCGACAGACAACCGACGGGCCGCTGGCCGGGTTTCTGTTTTCATGTTTTATGTTTTCGTTCGGTTCTGGTCGGTTCGCCCAAAACCGACAAAAATACACCTAAATACACCTAAACCGAACCGAACCGACGGCCCGACACAAAACCGACCCGATGTCCCGTCGGTTCGGTTTCGGTTTAGGTTTTTTATGACTTTCGGTTTTCGGTTTCATTACGGTTTTTTGACCGACGCCGCAATTCTACCCATGACAAATTTCCTGTTACAATGTAGTTTATTCCAAGCTATATAGGTGATTTTGTTGTAGTATAAAAATGATTCTTGGCCAAGAGTAGTTCATTCACAGTATTTTAAAAATAAAACAAACTCATGAACCAATAAAGCAAAAGAATGATTATAAAAGGGATACACTATTCATACGGGGTCTATCCCCATAGACCCCTGCCAAAACAGTTTTTTGTCCCCTCATTTTTCAAGACAACACGCTTTTTGTCATTTATGTTCCGTATTTCTCGAAGTTTTAAAGCGTTTTGCTTATTAAACTTTATATTTACTGATTCGCATTTTCGGTTTATAGCTTTTGATATAAACAAAATTATAAAAATAAAAAAAATTAAAAATAAAAAAAACAAAAAAATAAATTAATCAGATGTAATAAAAATATAGCCACCGTATCAATAACTCAACCCTTATAAAATACTACTTGAGTGAAAAGGTTTGTGTTGTCAAAAACAAAGGTCCAACGTTTGAAACTGTGTCTATGTCAAGCTCGTTAATTTCGTGTATGGTCCTACCTACCATAATCTCATTTCACATTTGTTAAATTTTGTGCAACCCTTCTTTCTTTCTTTTTCTTCCATTCATGTTCTACCTCTTCCTTTAACTCATTTACATTGGAGTTACACTAAATGTTTTTGGTTTAATGGTACGTGAGTTGCTCACAAATCTAATACTTGTGTATTCAAGCCTCGTTGAAGACATATGCGAGATAGGTGATATACGTTGTCAAAAAATTGTCGTTAAAAAAAAGTTCCATTATAGTTGGTAAATTTAGAAACATATATCAATTTGTTTTGTATGAGATTCAATTGACTTTTGCTCGTTTAAATAGTGTACGCACTGTGAAAAGGTAAAAAATAATCACGAGAATACTTCAGTTAGATTAATTTATATCTGAGTTAAAAGACGTGTCTCATATGTTACGTTAACTAGTGTTTTTGAAAAATGATCGAGAGATCAAAGTATATGTTGTATATAGTTTCATGCTTAAAACTATATAAAAATAGTTATTGATTTGTGCATGAGTGAGTTTTTTTACTGCAACCAATAAAAATATTGCCATCTAACTTTTAAAAGTTAGACGCACCCTAATATACTCACATCACAATTCACACACACACACGACTAACATACAACTCGATCACCACCAAGATCGAGTTTTCTCGAAAGTTGCTTAAGGATGCGTCAGAGAGCAGGCATGGTAATGGGCAACATGCGTCTTCGCATCTCTGACCTTCCATTGCACTTATGCCAAGTTTTTAAGTTTTTTGAGTTAGAAAACGTAAAAAATAGGAGGTAAACATTTTCAGCCTAATTTTTAGAGGGAATATTTTACTTCAAAACCAACCAAAACATCAGTTTTTTTCTTTTTTTTCTTTCTTCTTAAGTGATACTAGAGAGCACAATTTTTTATGTTTCTTTTTATTCTTTTTGACTTCTTTTTTTAACTAATACTCGAAAACACAGTGTTAGAGAAAATTTGAGTAGAAAACAAAAGGACCAATTGAGTAAAGTGTAAAGGAATGGAGGAAGTAAATGAAAATGAGAAAAAGTATGGGGACACAAATCTGGCAGCGGCACGTGCCAATCCATCAAGATGCACATGCTTCCCAAAAAGCCCCATCAGAGGCGGAATAAAATTTCAAAATTTAAGTACTCCACTGCCACCTATACATTTTTTCCTATATTATTTTTTCTCCTCACACTAAACACTTTTTGTCAAGTTTGGTCACTAGAGTTTAATTTCATACACACTTTGTCCAAAATTGAACACTCAAATATAGCTTAGGAGTGCTAGGTGCAGAGAGACACCAATAACTGTTATTGGTGTATTATCTTAGCACACACCCAATAACATCACAATAACTAAAATAATCTCCCCAGCTATAACTTTTATTAGCGTATGTGGGTCCCATAACACATTACCAAAAATACATCACTCACTCAAAAAAAAAAATAATAAACAAAAACAATGACGCTCGTGAATTGCCCGGCTAAGACACAAATGGTGAGTGAATGGCACCGGCGATGATGCAAAATGGTGGCGTCATTGGGCAAAAAAACCTAATAGCGTATTAAACTCCCTTACATCGTGCTCTATAATACCTCACGAATTCACATGTATCAAGTGATACTTGATCCCATATTCTTTTGTTTTATAACACACTTATATTTATATATCACCAAGCCAATGGATTCAAAATGTAAACACTTATATGATATTATCATGGCATAAAGGAGATAGAAAACGTTTAAGTACTGCATCTCTAGTTTCGTATAATCTCTGTTTTGTATAATTTATAAACAAAAATTTAGTGTCATAAAGAAATTTGCTGACAATAAATACATATTATAAGATGTTAATTGTGATTAATGGTACATGTTTACTCACATAATCACTTTGTTATAACTTATCGATCCACATTAATTATTCATTCATTCAATAAAAAAGTTGCATTTAGATTAGTGTTATGCAATTATCCCGTTATCATAGTTTGTAAATGCAACAGAACATTTACCAAATTATTAACATGTTTTCTTAAGCTAATATTTTATACATTTTGATGTAACATTTTTTTTTCATTATCAATAAATGCAAAGCTATCATATGCTATAAAACTGTGTACGCACGCCACACATCGGTTTACCAAATATAAAATATCAGGTTCATATATTGATAAAGAAATAAAATTTTGCTACAAACAAAAGGTATAAAATTACACTTTATTAAATACAATAACAATTTGGTAAAGTAGTTGTTACATTTACAAACTATCGTAACTTGATACTTACATAACGCCAATCTAAATGCGACTTTTTTATTTAATGAATGAACAATTAATGTGGATCGGTAAGTTACACAAATGACGACGGCAACAATACTTAAAACTAGGGCTAAGCAAAATTAACTGAAATCGAACCGAACCAAAAAACCGAGCCGAACCAAACAAACTGACCTTATTGGTTAGGTTTTCAGTTTTATATAATTATGGTTTTTGGTTTCGGTTTTACTCAGTTTGGATCAAGACAAAAAAATACACCTAAATTATCTAAACCGATTTCTTTGGGTTAATTTCGGTTCGGTTTCAGTTTCGCTAGGTTAACTTTGGATTGGTTCTCGGTTCACGTTTTACTCAAAACCGGTTTTCGATTCAAGTCAGTTTTGGTCGGTTCGGTTCAAGTTTGACCCGTTGCTCACAGGTAAAAGTGTCCAAGCGAAATATAGATGCTCAGAAAAGACAACTTGGCTATGGTGAAAGGACTAAAAATGTAACCAGACAACAATATAAATAAAACCAAAAGGAAAGAGAGAGTAGAAAACCTTAACAACAAAAGTCATTAATAACTCTCCTGTTGTGTTTCTTAAAGCTCCTCATCACACTACTCACACACACATTCATTCAAAAAACAAAACCAAAAAAAAAAAATGTCTCAAAAAAACAGAAAACCAAACACATCAACAGCAGATCTATTGACTTGGTCTGAAACACCACCAGCTGACTCTCCTGTTACTGGATCATCATCTGTCAGGTCTCATCAGGTAATTCATTTATAAAAATATTTTTATATAGTTTTTTTTATTTTTTATTTTTTATTTTTTTGGTAATAATAAAAGTATTTTTATAAATGAATGACAGCCATCTGATGGGATAAGTAAAGTTGTGTTTGGAGGACAAGTGACTGATGAAGAAGTTGAAAGTTTGAATAAAAGGTATTTATTTTTATTAGATCTGTTTTGTTTTGTTGTTTATTAGTAGTTGTTAGATAGATTTGTTGATGTATATATATTTTTAAAAATATTTTTGGTAAATGTTTGGTTAATATTGGTATTAGATAATGACATTTTTTTTTTTTGGTTTTGATATAGAAATAAATTTGGATCTATAATAAGAGTTAGAGAAATATTGACCCAATAACATAAAATTATTTTTTGAATTTTGAATTTTGAAATTTTGAAAATTTGAAAATGTTGTGTTTGGTTTTTTAAATTAATATAGTCTCCAAATTATGAAATTTAATAAATAAATATTTATACTTATCTGCCTTGTTTCGAAGTAAATAAGTTGTTTTAGATTGCTTAATTTTAATCTAGTTATATTTTGTTGATTGATTGATTGATGTTAATATGTTATTAGAATTTGTGAAATTGACAAAAAGTGAATTAGTATTGATAGATAATGACATTTTTTTAATTAATTTTGGAGTTGAAATTTTGAAGAAAAAATTTGGATCTACAAGAGTCAAAATGATGATTTTTTTAGTTAATTAAATAAAAAAGTATGATCTATTCTCAGAAATTTATGTTTAAATTTGACTCTTTTTAAAAAGTGAAATGTTTTGATGAAGAGAAGTATTTATACTAGTGTTGTTATTTTAGCGTGAAATAAGGTGTTTTTAATAAGTGGTATGAGATTCTGTGTTTTGAATTATTTGTTCTTGGTGGATTCGAAATAATTAGTAAGGTGATTATAAGCATAAGTTGTATATGTAAGCAATCCGAAACACCGGCTTGAGATTATTAATCTGTACGAGTAGTTGGCTTTAATGAATAATATTGCGATGGCGTTCTTGTGTGTGAATTTAAATTATGATTACATTAGGATATCCAAATACTTATTTTGACGTTTTGAGATTAGTGTAAGATCAACTTAATAAAGCGAACATTTGTTTATGGTATATTCTAGGTTGAACTTTCGAAATCAAAAGTAATAAATTTTTCGTGCGGTTGTGGTTTATATTATTTTTTTAATTGTTTTGCTTTATTGGTGAATTTCTTACTACCAAAGTCTTTTTTTCTTGGTAAAACTTCTATATCATATGGATTCTTTCTTAATGTGACGATTTAGTGTTTATATGAATCATGTGGCCCTTTCCTCTAATGTAATTTCTTGATATTATATTTTTTAACGCAACTTTGTGCAATTATTCCAGGAAACCTGTTTCGGGATACAAGTTAAAGGAGATAACTGGAAGCGGTATCTTTGCGCCTGGTGGAGAGAACGGCGTAGAGGAGACTGATTCTGCAACCCGCACCCCATCTAACCCAACTGGCATCCGGATGTACCAGGTAACCATTTGACTGTTTGATCATATCTAATGTACAAATGTTACCTTTGACTAATTCTAATTATATGTCGAACAGCAAGCGGTTGCTGGAATCAGTCACATATCGTTTGGTGAAGAAGAAACAGTGTCTCCTAAGAAGTCGATCTCTGAAGCTAAGCAACGGGAACTAAGTGGCACATTGGACAGTGAATCAGAAGCAAGATTGAAGAAGCAAATATCGGATGCAAAGAACAGGGAACTCAGTGGACATAATATATTTGCACCTCCTCCTGAAATTCAACCCCGCCCATTGGCTGCACGTGCTTTGGCTCTTAGAGAAAACATAACCCTTATCGGTGAACCCGCTCCACATAATGTACGTATTTCCACCAAAATTTCTTATACGTATGTATTTTTCATACATCATATATGCTCTCGTCCATACCAAAGTTTTCAACTCTTTGCTGGTTGTATGTTGTGTTGGTTAGGGTGAAGAATGTGTGATCAAGACAGCAAAGAAGATACCCGAGAAGAAATTGTCAGAACTGTCAGGAAATAACATCTTCAAAGGAGACGAAGCCCCACCATCTGTAGAGAAGCCGTTGAGCTCAGCAAAGCTTCGGGAAATGAGTGGTAGCAATATTTTTGCAGATGGGAAAGTTGAGTCTCGAGACTACTTAGGTGCTCGCAAGCCACCTGGCGGTGATAGCAGCATTGCGTTGGTGTAATGTAATTGCTTACTTTTGAACCTTTTTACTATTTATTATGTTGGTGTCGTGTTGACCACATAGTTGTGGACTTTTGGCTAATTGGGTTGGTGGTTTGTTCATAATGAAGTGTTCTGTTCTCTAATGAAGTGCTTGAATTAGACCCTTTCGTTAAGTTCTATCTATTTACTTTTTTGTTTATCCATGGGTCGATTTGGCTTATATTTTCTAACGGGTCGTTTTGGATGATCCATGACAAATAGTATCAGTCGTGTAGTACTGTAGTGGTATCTCTTAAGCATAAATGCATGATCATAAGCACTTTCAGCTGATTACTTTCATTTTGGACTGGATGCTAAGCTAGTCGATAGCATTTGCTAAAAGATAAGCATTGCTGGTTATTACCGTTGACTGCACCAGCTAATATCTAATAACTTACAGTTGGTAATTACTTATCTACTAGTAGTGTGGTTGAAGTATGATGAAACGAATGCGCGTGTGTAACTGATGATTACAACCTAGGCGGTGTTTGTTTTTAAAAATCTTTACGACCTTTTAATCCGACTCATTTAGATGCCTGTCAAAGGTTTGGCTCAAAACGAGTGTTTGTTCTTTTTATATCATTAAAAAATGGTAAAAGATAATTAGTGTTAAGAGCGTTTGTTTTTTTCTTATCACTAAGAGATTTTTTTTTTTTTTTTTTTTTGGGTGTTTTTTATTTTCATTTTATTTTGTTTCATCATTGTCTTTAGTATTAAAAGTATTAAATAAAATCATTGCATATGTTTTGTTAGATAAATTATGTATAAGATGATATGTGACAATTTGTATGTTGTTCAACTTTCAAAGATTCGGTTTTAGACTCATATATCTCAACTCTAATGCGACACATTTAGTTAATTGTTTTCAAAAGTTAAATTTAAACTCCGTCGCATTTATTTTTGTTAAATAAACATGAGTTTGCATGTTTTATTTAAAACACTTTTAACTTTTAACTTTTAATTGATTATATTATAATTTTTTTTGTATTTAATAAAGTTTATTTCCCGTGCGTATGCAATCGTTTCATATTGAAATTGTAAAAATTGATAGTTTTAGCACATTTAGACAATTTTACACAAACAAAGTGTTATTTGAGTTATATTAGAAGTTTTTCAACCACTTATTCAAATTAAGATGAAAATCAGATTCAGAATTTTCAATCATAGATTCACATATGTGCAAATCAGATTTAGACTCAAAGCCTATTAATAGGGCTGAGCAGTATCACGAACCGAACCGACCTTATTTGATTTGGTTTTTGATTTTATATAATTATGGTTTTCGGTTTCAGTTTTACTCGGTTCGGATCAAAACCAAAAAAAATACACCTAAACTATCTAAACCGATTTCGCTAGGTTAACTTTGGTTCGGTTTCGGTTTCACTAGGTTAAATTCGGTTCGGTTCTCGATTCATGTTTTCCTCAAAATCAGTTTTCTGGTCGGGTTGCGTTTGGTCGGTTCGGTTCGGGTTTGACCCGTTGCTCAGCCCTACCTATTAATAAACAAACAACACATAAGTGGTCTCATGATGGTTACAACCCATGACTGTTAATTATTTGTAGTTGGTTACAACCCATAACTAGTAAGTGGTCTCATGATGGTTACAACCCATAAGTAGTAAGTGGTCTCATGATGGTTTAAACCCATAAGTAGTAGGTGGTCTCATGATGGTTGCAACCCTAACTAATAGTATTTTATTTGTAGTTGGTTCACCTGTGGGTCAAAGAGGTTCTTTTCAAGTAAACACAAAGCTAGCGGAACGAGTAGACTATAAATAAAAGTTTTACAAGCTTTATGATCTAACAGCAGAACCGAATTACTGTTGGTTTATGATCTAATTTTTGTTGCCACTCTCTTCACCACCACGGCAATGCACCAAATACATAACAAAATGTTGTACAAACGCACATTTAAACTACTTTATACTCTACATATATACAACTCACATTAAATAAAAAAACGTTACCCATCATCCACCGTCACCGCCAAGTAGGGACAAGTTACGCTTTTACCCTTCAGCTAAATACAGGGTAAATTTACACTTCTACATACATGTTTTAATAATCAGCTTCTATATTGTCTTCAGCTTCGGTCAACTGTTCATCAAAATCGATTAACAAACCATCACACAACTCCAACAGCTGGTCGGCAAGAGGAGGGATGCCAGGGTTTCTTCCATCGTTGTATCTATGAGCGTTAATTGTAATCTGGCACATATCGTGCCTGAACTCATCTCGATGTTTATATTCCAGTTTTCTTGCTTTTTCCTTTATTGTTGCTAGGTCCATTGGTCGGTCTACGAACCGCAAGTAGTCTGGAGCTTCTTTCTTGGTTACGGGTTTATGAAAAAGAAATGACACCTGATTTGCCTTCATTATGTCGATCATTCTCTCGAAAATATTTGCCAACTCAACCTGTTGTCACAAAAAGATTAAGATTAAATTCGTTATCAATTTTACAATTCGCTTCTAGAGTAGATAACAATATTTTTGGGCAATTTACTTAAAAATAATGGGATTATGTTCTATATTCAAAAGATCAAAAACGCAAAATTAGTTTTCAACAGACGAATTTACAAGTAGAAAAGAAAGAAATATACGAATGAATTACCTCTCCCCCTCCTCTTCGGCGCTTAACAGTTGGAGTATAGTCAGCATTAAACCTCCCGCTCAATTCTGAAACAGATTTCCTCTTAGCAGACCGGTTTCTTTCAGGGATCCGCCTATCATCTCTTCTCGGACGAGCATCCTCGTAAAAATCATTTCTTGCGTCAAACATCATATTCTTTTTTTTCTTCTTTTTCTCTCGTTGTCGCAGTTCTTCCAACCTTTCTCGCTTGATAGCCTCTTCAAACCGTCTAAGCTCAGCAACTTTCTCTTCTTCTTCTCTTCTTACCCGCTCTTCTTCATAATATGACCGAACCATGTTATCTCTCGGTGTTAGTTCTTCATCGTCTTCTTCCCAAAACTGATTATTGTTCTGAGCACTATTAGGCCAAAAATCTCCACTTCCATGATCTCTATGATTTTGAAACCCAGATAATTCGGTCATTCTTTTAGTCTTCCGAGGTTCGGTTACTGGGCTTACTTCTTGACTAATTTGATCAAGATCAATGATTTCCTTAGGTCTTTTAATAACAATGGTTTTCCTAGGTGGATTTCTATTGATATTGCTCTCAGCGGGTGGACGTATCACAAGAGACGAGGGTTTGTGAGATTCCACTTGCATATCTTCGGTTCTAGATTTGTTGGAGAATATAATTTTATTCACTTTAACTGAAGATCTATTAACTGTTTCCGTATCTGAAGTTGCTGGTCTGTCGGAAACCAGCGAGGTGCTTGGAGTAGCCTTTTCGGGTATTATACTACTTGAAAGAACACATCTTACTTTCAAAACTTTAGCTTTTAATGAGCTTCGTTCCTCCTCAGGAGGTGCTTCTACTACAGCGAGTTTTGTCCCGCTTTTCTGTATGAGCTTCTTTACAGTGTTTTTCTGTTGTGGTTTGGTGACGGAATCCAAAGGAATAGATTTGCTAGGCATCTTTTCAAGATCTTTAGTTTCAATTGGCATGTTGGAATTTTCTCTATACTTGGGACAGTACTTGTTAGTCTTCATGTGACCAAACTGACAAATCCGAAAATTAATCATTACAACCAATTATATTTAACCATATATAGTAATCCAAAATAAACCTCCTAGTTCTTTATTCAAAAATTTAGAATATCTACCCAACTTACATAACCATCTTTAAGACGCACCATTTCTAGACAAAAAGCAGTTTGGTGACCCAACCAGAACCGAAAAAGAAACTACCCCTTTTAAATCGTTACCCAGACCGTCCATTTTGCGACTTTTAGCTGCTTCTTTTTCAAATTGGTGAATCGGTGAATGACTGATGATACGTTTGTCTTTTTTTTTTAATGATTATGAATGTAAATATTTGGCCAAGAAAGCATATCATATTTGTATAACATACCTGACCACAAGCTCCACACGCAAAACTCTCTCTTGCATTTTTCTTTGTATTTCCAACCTGCAGCCACACAGAAGAATACCAGGTTGAAAAAAATGAAAAAACTTTCAGTAAATGCTATTTTGTCTCTGATATCAATAAGAAACAACTCACTAACCTTCACAAGATTCATCCCATCATTCAAAATTTTAAGCTTCTTATTCAGCAAGCCTTGCTCTAGATCATCTTTCTTTTTCTGTTTCATCTTTCCAGAGAAGTTCTTTCTGTAATTAAACAATTCATCCTGCCACCATATTGTTGCATTAATTAAATTTCATGGACAAAACTACATAGCGAAATAAAAAAATGATAGGAATTAGAGTTTATAGCAGTGTTATATAGGGGCGAGCATGGTGCGGATAGGTTAGATTTTTGGCTAAAACCAAACCAAAAACCAATTTTCGGTTTTTACAAAAGAAGCAGCTGAAATCGATCCAATTTTTTTATTTCAATTTTGATCGATTTTGGTTTTTCGGTTAACCAAATTAATTCCTTGATATTTACACTAAAAAACTTCAAATGAAACATGATTATATTAAGAAAAAATCATATAAAGATAGTCATGTAATAGGTAAGCCAACGAATTTCAAGATATATAAGTTCTATTGTAGCTTTTTATTATGGTTTTTCCATTTTAAAAGCAATTAGGCTAAATTACTCCACCAAGAACGCTTACAGTATTTGCTTTTCTTTTACGAAAATTAAAACACTCAAGCAGCAATAAAAATAGCAAAATAAAGCATTATGTAGTATCTTATATTAACTAATTATTTTATTATATTAATGTATATGTTATTAGTGGGTTTACTTGATAAAGTTTTTATAGTTAAACGAGATGGTTCGGTTCGGTTTGGTTATTTGGCAAAAAGCGAATGCGAACTGAAAACAGCGGCCTTTTATTCTCTTAAAATTGAATCGCCCGTTTTTGCTTAGGATCGGTTATACAGTAGATAGGTAATTCAGTTATTTTGGTTTTCAGTTCGGTTCCTGCTCACCCACTGTTAGATACGGATTATTTCACTCCACATAGATATCAATACAAATTATATGCATAACTAAAAACAGATACAGATACGTACATCTTTTGACGATCGCACTGCATTCTCGTTTATAGAGAATGATCCATCAGGTTGGGCGATAGAAGACATCGCTTTCACACCTGTGGTGATTGCTTTCAACTTCTCCTTGTTTTTCAAATTATGATTCAACTGCTGCGCAGGAACCAATCCCATATCTCCTGATTTAACCTTTTTCTTCTTCCGTTCAGCCTCATCATCTGCTAAACAATGAGTGTTAACCATTTTGTAAACAAAAAGAATGTTTACATAGAATTGACTTTGAAAGTAAACCCAGCATTTTTCTACTGAGAAATTGATATAGTATTAGTCGCTGAGCATAATTCTATTCGTATATATAACTCCTTAGTGGTCTAAAATAGAGGTAAATATATGTATTTTCTTAAAACTAAAACTGGCAATTCAACCTAATTCAGCCCACTTCGGCCCCCTACTAAAAGCAACCAATTGCAACAGCAATCCATTTTGACAAGTTGCCCAAAGATAGAATATTTACCGTCCATGAGCATTCTGCATAACTCTGCCGCTTCAGCAGCTTCATCTTCATTTTCCACTTCTGCCTGAGCTTGGGAAGGCAATCGTCTCATTTTAAGCCCCTTAACACCCACTATATTTTCATGATTTGACTCATAATTTCCCTCTTCCTCGTCATCCCCTTCTTCTGCGTCTAATAGATTCTCAAGATCCCCTGCAAATGAATCCAAGTCACTATTTGCTTCAACGTCACTTTCGTTTTCTTCACCATCAATGGCAGAAAGATTTTGGACTTGTCGGTCCCAAATTTCCTGGCACTTTTCTCTGGTTTGTTGTTGAAGCTGCAAAAATGACATTCTCTGGCCACGAGCATACTTGCTGATGGTTGATGAATCAACCTGTACTCCAGATGCAGCCTGTTCACTAGAAAGCTTTCGGATCATTGCAATCCGATGCCATCTAGTAAGTTTCGCTATCTGGTCCTCTGGAACATTGAATTTCATAAGAACCTGTTGAAAGAATACGCAATATTTAATATTTTGTATTGGATTAAATACTTAAGAGCGTTTGGCATTTCATTTTGTAAGTGATTATCTAATTATTTCATTTTCGAGTAGCAGAAAACTAGTTTCTAGTGTTCGGATATAGTGAAACTGATTCAGATTATCTGATTATTGATAATAAGTTCAGAATTACGAGAAGCATAACTGCTTCTGATTATCTGATTATTTAGGTCATATTACGGGTATGTTTGGCGAAATGGGCTGGGGCTGGGGCTGGGGCTGGGACTTATATTATGTTTGAAATTAAATTTTCTATTTTTATAAACTTGTTTGGCAAATGGGCTGGGGCTGGGGCTTATCATTGCAAAATTACTAAAAAGGACATAATTAAATGAGTTTTTGTATATAAAAATTAAGTAACAAACCTCGCGTGCTGCTTTCATGCTTAATCTACGAAGATCAGCATCTGTTCCTGTCACTGTAAGGCCGCCTCGATTTATTGGCACTTTTTTCTTTGCTACCGCATTCGAAACTGGTGCCTTGGGAGCAGTGCGAACATAACTAAATCCCAACCCTCGACCAGACGGATCACCAACGCCAGTAATCTCCAACCGCTCAAGATTTCCTCTATCCTGAACATCAATGTAAAAATACAAGGCTTTATCCAACTAAATTTATGAATCAATATACTCAAATACAAAGTAGTGCTCCATCATAACTGTTATTTTGCCCCAATGTAACTGCCAACTTTCTAAAAAGGATAGCTATAATTTACTAATTTCCCATATTATACCTATCAACCAATCTTACAAAATTTTCAACTTAATTGGTATCTTAAATGCACTAAGATAAATCGGTATGCTGTTGACTATACCCTGCATCAAGTGTACATACCCTAAATTGTGAATTTTTTTTGGTTTGTTTGTGGACAATGATTTTGGCAAAAGGAGTAATTCAGTTATACTGCTCTGATTTCATGAGCAAAAATTAAATTTACCTGATTAGTACATGTAACAAAGTTGCTGCTCAAGTTCCAGGGAGTTATTTGTAATTCTCTCTCAATGTGGGACGCAGCAGCTAAAGCAATTGCTTCATCAGGCAGCTGATTCATTGCAGCAGAAAGACCAGTTGGATAAGTCATGCTGATTCCCAGTCGTTTCAGCCTATACATGCCAGCTAGCATGCTTTCAAAGGCGCACACCTAGCAAAAAGAGAAAGAACAAGAAAAAACATAATTCAGACGTAGAGTGAATGAATGCAATGTATTTACAAAAAGTTCGCTTCATAGTTGAGATAATATAGTTAACATAAAGGCCATGAGCGAAATAAAATAAATCCTAAGATCCTATCAAAATAATTATTAATTATCTTAACATGGAAAAAGTCCTGCCTTACAAGTTTTTCTGTTTTGGTCATTGTACTACTGTTTGTACATCTGAGTCATCAACAAATGGTTTTGTGTCATGTTTGGGCCATTTTGTAACCCATAATCTTCGTATTTTCATACATTTTTGTATGTAAATTATCATATTTTCTGAAAGTCATTTTTTTATGGAATTTTGCTTACAAAATGACCCAAAATGGGACACAAATCCACCATCTTCAAAAGACTCTACAACAAAGAGTACAATGACAAGAAAGGGACAAATAAAAAAGTAGGTCGCTATTCTATTTTAAAAACCTTTCATTATCCATACGACCAAGCAACAAAACCTCCATCTATTGAAGGAGTATAAAGAAAAGTAAAACATACATGTTCGGGTGTAACAAGCCTTCTAAGCTCCTCTTCCAATGGAATACGGAAATTTCGCTTCATAACCCATGAACCCCTCTGGTGGTTCCATACACATGCATCAACATCAATGTTAAACAATAACAGATTAGTGGTTGCATGAATTCATAGCTTTCGATTACTCAAAGTCAATACTACCACCATTAAGTTATGCATCCCCACTGACCTGAAAATCACAGAACACCTTTAACCTCTTCCTTAGAGGAATTTCAGCTACATTTGCAAACAGTGCTGATAGCTCATTGGCACGGATGGCAGGCGCCAAGCCTCGCTTTTGACAAGCACGAAACTCACGATACATAAACACCAAAAGTCTATTCATATTATACGTCTGAAGCACTTTTGACGCACGGGACATTACCTCCATGTGAGGCTCCTACACAAAATTTGGTTAAAATGTATTCAGCAATCTACATAGAATATCTAATGTTAACAAATAATGAACAAACAGAAAAAGATAATACCTGTTGTCCAACAGCATATATACGGTCAATCCGTCTTAAAGAGAGCTTTCCCTTAGCAGAGCGAATTAGTAAATAGTCGGTGGATGAGACCTTATGTGGATAAACTGGAGCTCTATACATATTTGTTTCAAGACATGATTGAGTTGAACCAGGCTTTATATCACCTAAGAAAGGGGATTTATCAGCTGGATCAAGTGTTAGGACGTTCCCCAAATTGTTAGGTCCACTACGCAAGTGGGCCCCAGTTTGATCACCAGGACTGACTTTTTGGTAATAAGTGCACAAACGAGCACCCATCCCAGGATTTCCAAGAAGTAAAGGTCTTTCCTCACAATACCTGAAATGTACGATGCCTTTAGTATAGAACATTATGTATCGTTTTATTAAACAATCATTATGCAGTACTTACTCCATAAGAAATACATGGCCATCTCTGGCTGAAAGATCTGATTTCTTCTTAAAAGCCCCGGGAGGCCTCAAGGACTTGTTCTCACCAGGAAGCTTTTGTGCCTTCGGCAACAAATGTATTCTTGTACGAACAAGATGTAGTAAAGAATTCGGTCTAACATCTTGCTCTGCAAGAGATTTTTCATCTTCAAGCTCTTTTCCAGAGTATATTATTTTCACAGGCTCGGATGGTTTAAAATCTACCAAAGAAATGAAAAAGAAGACAATAATTAATATCTTTTATACTTATAATTATAGAAGAACGGGCACAAACAAGTTAAAAAGAAAAAGACCAACCAAGCTTCTTAGTAGCTTTTCCTTTGACAGATAAAACAGTCTCCTCAGCGTTCACATGAAGCTTGCTGCCTTTCCCTCCCAAGCTTTTTAATACAACTTTCATTGATCCACTTGTAAGCAGTGTCCCTTGTTCCTTAAGTGCCACTATATTTTCATGGGGATGCCATAAAGCTTTTGGTCGATGAAAATATGCTAAATCTTTACTGCAAATACAATACACAATCATTAGTTGACAATCTTCATCCCAGCCGTACAATGAAAAAATAAACTAATTATAGCTGATATGTATTTCAGTCATTTTACTTATGAATGTACCAAATTAGGTTACGGTTTATCTTTAACTGGTCAAAAGTTGGCTAACTTGTGTTCTTATTACCCGAACCCATTCACTCATTACCCAACCCGCCCGACCAGCCCATTTTTTGCCACCTTAAAGAAATACATTTCACATACCACACGACACTAACGTCTCTAATCAGTTAAAATAACACTAATAATGAAACAAATTCGAAAATAATTCTGTCCCTACAGATCCAATTAGATCAAGAACACAAACTGATACGAATCATTTTAAACTAAAGGTTTGGTTCTTACTTGCTAAGTTTGACTTTCATTGTCTGTAGCTTAAGTGCGGGTATTGAATGCAAGACTTTGACACCATGTCCTGCACGTTTCTTAGAATGCGATTTCAGCTGCTGCTGCGAGGATTTCCTATTCGAATAGAACTTATCATTAGATATATTGAATTTCCCCCCAGATTGACCTCCATAACCATGTGGCTCCAATAAATCACCACCAGCAGAATCAGCAGAACGAGTTGTGATCATGGCTCCAGCATGAAGTTGGAGATGCTCGCCATCCTTGTTATCTAAAACTTCAAAAAGCATCTGTTCATCTTGAAGATCAAGAAGTAATTTTGGCTTTGTAACAGATTGATGTGGGTCCCAAACTATTCTATCCATCCACGTCCCGTCCAGCAAATCTTTATTTCTTAAGGTAAGCTTGTTAAATCGCTTAATGGTATCACTTTCAACTGTATTATCTGTTTCCACACGGGATTCTAACCTCAAAAGTTGGGGATGATAAATGGTTTCTTCACAGGAACTGTACGAGTCTGGAGATTTTTTTGAGCCAAACGCTTCTACAGAAGCATGAAGGGTATGAGAAAGAAAACCATGATTTTCTTCATTTCCACCAGAAGTTTCACTAACATCAGGAGAATTATCATAAATAATTCTGTTTTCCCAGTCTTGCTGATCAAGAGGGAAAAAATCATCGTCTAAAGAAGAATCTAATGATGTGCTTTTAGTGAACCGCCTGACATCGTCACAATAGTCTTTACTTTGATCATCAATGTCTGAAGCCACTATCTCATCCTCATCAACAACCATGGATTTTGGAAACTCCGCTTTGTCCTCATGTAATGTTGATACCTCATCTTGAAAAGCACGTCCATGATTCATATAAGAAAAACCTTCTGTGGAGCCCTTCAAAAATGCCTCTTCATCATCCTCTACGATATCAGAGATATCCATGACCTTGTATTTTTCTGTATTATATACACAAATGTTCATAGAACAACAGGTTACAAAAGGCAAAAAGTTTACTCAACAAGATAAGTTTGATAAATTAGATGGTATGTGTGGATTTGCTGACTTAGTAACAGGTTCACGTCTAACAGTAGTTTTTGGTAAGAGTCGAAACATCTTCTGTTAAATAAATTGTCTTTTGTTATTAATAACTAGCGAGTCAAATATGATTGCAAACATCATATTATTTATGATTGCATTCGAGGTACATCCTGGGCGACTATCTACATTTGACCCATTAAAGATAAATCCCTAATCGCGCTATTTACAGGTATATAGATCAAAATTGTCATCTCTAATTCAGAATCTAGTGCACAAACAGTAAGCGATATATCTACGGACACCATGTACAAAAATAAACTTGATCCGTCAACACTGTAAAAAAAATCAGCAATGTACATATAAAAATTCAAACATGTGTGCGTTCTATACACATACATTTACCAATGATAATCAACTTGCTTCTTCAAAAAATTTAACACCTGAACTTGATACCTTTTGGAACAGAAAACCGCTGTTCCCTCTTTGCAGCTTTCTTTAAAGGCTCTTGAATAGCAAAAATTTCTGAAAAACGTAGGATCACATTTCCATCTTCTACGCAGAGAACAGGAAGAGGTGTCGAACCTTTAGGCTCAATTGGCTCTTCAAAACTATGGGTCTCCTCCTGAAAACAGAAGTAAAAGCAACACTTAAACAATGGCGATAAATCTTCAAACCAATACACAATAAGCTGAAAGTGCATAAACACGGGAAACGAAGCTTTGGGAAAGAAAAAGGAGGACATGATTTTCAGATTGTAGTTTTATAAAAGGAAATATGCATAAATAAATTATATGTGCGATGTACTAACCTTCTGAATTTCCATTACATCAGGTTCCGAGTTTTCTATTTCAAGAGCACCACTAGCATCTTCTGGAGAGCATTTCCCTTGAGAAACCACTGGCGGATCATTTACAACCTCACCTACAAGCAAGAGAAAACCAAGTTATGCTAATAACAAAGCTTACAAAATCAAGAAACTACCACTATTACATAACATGTGTGTCAAAAAAATTCATTAAGACTTTGAATATATGTTATGTAATATCCAAACAAGCTTACACTTGAACATAAATAAAGTTGAACAGACAGAGGTAAGACACAATTATGCAAATCCTTGAACCTGATAACGATGGGGTTTGTTGTTCGTTATTGGTATCCACCCGCTCAGGTTCTTTCTGTGGTTCTTCTTCCTCCTCGTCTTCATCGTAATTATCATCATCAAACAACGACGATGATGCAACTGGGGGCACTGTAGCAGAAACATAATCAGATTTCGGTAAGAGATAATCCTCCTCAGTTAAGGCTTGGACTTCTGGTCCCTCATACTGTTCATCAATATCTTCATAATCGACCGCATCTTCAGCCTTCAGATCATAATCTGCAATAATGTTGCATAATCGTTATCTTATAAGTTCAAAGTCATAGACCATAAGGCAAGTAAAAATAGTATCTGTATGAATCTTTGAGTATGAAAAAGATATAAAATCACCTTGTTCAGCAGCGTAACCAGATCTGTGTGACTTTTTTACTGACAGCTGGCCATTGGGAAAGAAAGAAAAAGATAATTAGAGCATGTATCAAAATAGTGCACAAAATAATAAGGATAAAGCAGATAGTAGTTGTGTACGTCAATATCTGTTAAAGATGAACCAAGCTTGTCCGCTAGTGCAGCAAGATGCTCCTTTGCATCCTGAAAAATAAATCATGGTTGTTAGGATCCCTGATTTTCTTTTGTATGGTATCAATTTCACAATTATACCCACACATATAATATTTATATATATTTTTTCTCTTCACTTGTAGTGAGAGAAGTAAAATTTTCAAAATGAAGTTAATTTTGTGTAGGCATTGAATTGTGGTGTGCACAAATCGCCTCCCATATATATGGATGAATGTGAGTCACCAAATAAATATCTAAATCTATAAGAAGTATCAAGTATCAACAGATAGCAAGAAAGAATAGATACCTCGTCAAGGTAATCAATATCAAGATCACCAGACCCATCAATATTCCCAAACATAAATTCCAAAAGTCGGCTGCCATCACGACCCTCTTCATATTCATCATCATCATCTGCCGCTCAAAACTTTAGAATACCAGATAGCATTTGAAAAATAGTACAGCTAAAGTCATGTAGCATTTATTCCTACAAAACAGTACCTTATACATTTTCTACAGAGCATAGTCATTCGATTTAACCAGTTAAATATGCTAAGCTATTACGCATGTCAATGTCATTTTCTTACATGATAACCACATATGAAACAAGATGTAATTATCAGGGATATGCATGGCACTTGGTAGGCTTAGGGATATTTTGCATGAACAGTTCACAATATAGATCATCTTTAAGCCTTAATAAACACTTTGAACTTGGGGGGTGTTTGTTTAAGCTGTTTTGAGGGGCTTATGAGCTTATTAGCATACATAGCCAAAATAAGCCCACACAAGTGTTTGGGGAAGCTTATAACCTTAGGCAAATGAGGGGGGTTTTATAAGCTCAAATTTTGTAGTTTATTCGAGAGAGGGGTGCTGTAGCAAAAGACTTCTATACTCTATAATTACAACTTGGGATGTTCATGTACTTTTTGGTCATTTTAACTCTAACTATAACAGCGTAACCTGAACACTAAGTATGGGCTTATGAGCTTATTATTCATAAGCCATAAGCTGCTTATGAAATATATGCCTAAGCCCAAAACATAAGCTTAATCAAACACCCCCCTAAGTCGTTACTCGTTAGCAACATTATGATACCAACAAGCCAAATTTTATCATTATTTACATTATTATATCATCCATTTTCTTCTCCTTTCATCTATTTTTTATCAGTAACTAATCATCGCATGCATTAGAGAGAAAACAACAATCCATAAACAGTATACAAAAGTCACGATCAGAAACAGGAATTGATTAGCACGTGTATTTCAAGTCTACATAACGCCAAGTTATACCAAATCTACCTTTCAAAAGCTTACACATAACACGCCTCTAAAAAAACAACCAACACGTGATCACACACTGTCTTTCCATATACATTTCAAATTTATGTCCTTCAAAGTGAAGCTAAATAATTCAAATTTCAAAAATAAATACCTTCATCACGGTCATCGGTCACTCTACCATCTTCAGACATATTATCAGCATTAGAATCCATCAAGTATCACAGAATCTGCAACAAGAGAAATACATATTTAGCGCTAATAATAAACCAAACCAAACATTCTTGATTCTTGTCTCCAAACAAATGGCAGAAATTCTAAAAGATCCCCTCCCCCAACCCTTACATTCATATCTTCGCCATAATAATTCAGCAAGATCACTTATCTTCCAAAAAACAAAATGCACACTCACCCGTGTAACAATAACTAGTTTCCATTTAATACATATGCATACAAATTTGATCATTTAACCACAAAAATATCATGATTATAACAAATACAGTAAGGTCATGAAATCGCTATCAGAGATTACATTTATCAAATCCAAACAACAATGTGATCCGTCTTTTCCTAACAAAAGTACCAAAATCACTCGCACAGTCATCGTAATTCGTGTACCCCTCCTCCCCCATTGATTTAATTCATTTGTCCCCCAAAAACACACTCCGTCTCGCATATAATTAATATGGGTTTAACATGTATACCAATAAACTTAGTTGATAAACTATTGACATATCGCGATTAAGGCACTCAAATCGAATTCAAACACACGATGTAAAATTTTGTTTAACTAACAAACTACTATATCACTCGCACGCTAATCAAACTTTATAAGAAAATCGTCGCATAAGCCATCACGTATAACAAAATCTGCAACATGAGATATATGTATTAGTGCTAATAACAACGCGTAAAGCATCCGTGCCTCCATAACTAACTTTCGTTGAACTATACTCGAATCAAATTCTAACAACAATGTGACCATCACAAACTTCCAAAATCACTCGCACAGTAATCGCACTTCATCAGAAATCACCTAATTATCACACAATTCGAAACCCTAATTATCAAAATCACTCGTAACAATAAACTAAAACCACAATTATTCAACAAAACAAGGATCATAGATTCGCAAAACGGTTTTTTTATAATTACCTGATTGCACTTAGTTAGGTGTGTAAAATTACGACAAATTAACTAAGGCATCTATTTGGTTACAACTACTCTCCGCTTCATAAAAATCGTGATTTCGACAAATAAACGCAGGGCATCTATTCAGCTATCGAAAACTACTCGATTAGAAAGTACTGAAATCACTCGAAACCCTAATTATCAAAATCACACATACAATCACAACAAATAGAAATAAGGCAACTATTCGGTTACAGCTACTCTCCGTTTTTCGAAATATCGCGATTTCGACAAATAGAAAGTACTGAAATCACTCAAAACCCTAATTATCAAAATTACACATACAATCAATCGCGCGACTACAACAAATAGAAATAAGGCATCTATTCGGTTACAGCTACTCTCCGTTTTTCGAAATATCACGATTTCGACAAATAAATGCAAGGCATCTATTCGGCTATACAACTGCTCTCCATTTGTCGAAATATCGCGATTTCAACAAATAGAAAGTACTGAAATCACTCAAAACCCTAATTATCAAAATCACACATACAATCAATCGTGCGACTACAACAAATAGAATTAAGGCATCCATTTGGTTACAGCTACTCTCCGTTTTTCGAAATATCACGATTTCGACAAATAAATGCAAGGCATCTATTCGGCTATACAACTGCTCTCCATTTGTCGAAATATCGCGATTTCAACAAATAGAAAGTACTGAAATCACTCAAAACCCTAATTATCAAAATCACACATACAATCAATCGTGCGACTACAACAAATAGAATTAAGGCATCCATTTGGTTACAGCTACTCTCCGTTTTTCGAAATATTGCGATTTCGACAAATAAATGCAAGGCATCAATTCGGCTATACAACTACTCTCCGTTTGTCGAAATATCGCGATTTCGACAAATAGAAAGTCCTGAAATCACTCGAAACCCTAATTATCAATCGAAAATGCGACACTACAGCAAATAGAAATAAGGCAACTATTCGGCTGTCGAAACTTACTCGAATCGAATTCGAACAGCAATGTAACGATATTTTTCCCCTAAAACCACTCGCACACACAATCCGAAACCCTAATTATTACAATCACTCATAACAATAAACTAAAAATACAATTATTCACCCCGAGTATAAACATACAAAATTAACTGATTTAACCACTAATTAACCAAATTAAAACACAATTGACGGTAAAAAAAAAATTAATTACCTGTTACCTGTTGAATTGGTTGATGTTTGTGTAAAAGAGTGATTGATCGATGTATGTGTGTAAAACTAATTGGAGGTGAATTTAAAGGTTTAAATTTGTTGTTGAATTGATTTGTGTGATTTTTATTTTGTAATTGGAAAGAGGAAATAAAGAAAGAAAGAAACGTTTTATAGGTTGTGAGAGGTGGGTATTTATATAAGGCGATGGTGGATGTTATTGAGTATACTCCACCGACTTAAGGTTACGACGTCATTTTAGTGTTATACTATCAGTTTTCTCTTTTTACAACCAAATTCGCTACTACCTCAGTTTTAAAATTATTGTCCTCTTTTAACTTTTTCGATCTTTCTTTTTCAACTTTGACCGATGAAAACACATTTAAAACGCAATCCATTCGTATATTTTGCATAATGTTTTACTAATACAAAAAAAAATATTTAAGGTCAAAGATGTAAAAGAAATACCGAAAAAGTCAAACGGGGACAATAATTTTAGAACGGAGGGAGTATTAATTTAGTATAATAAAATAATCAACTTCATCACTCAAGTATACCTCATTTAAACACAAGTATATCATATCAAAACCAAAATCACACACACACAACCAAAGCTCCCACAACCCACTCGTTCAAATGACCGAGTCTCCCTAAACTGCACCTACAACACGTCATGGTGAGGCTAATAAGGATCGACGTGTCTTCGGGGTGCCACATTGGCAATGCACGCATCCTCAACCTTGTTATTATGGGTGGTCTAATATTTTTATCTTAGAAACAAGTGTATTTGCACACTTTAATGTAGAATTGAAGTAATATATGTACAACTATTTACGACATAGGATGGAGTATGCGAATCAACTCCATTATAAAAAAATGTGTATGTTTGGTAAAAACAACAGTAGTAACGGCAAAAGGTAGCAGTTAGTGGCAGTTTTAAGTGACCCAGTTCAATCCGGTTCTCGAAACCCGGCCGGGTTTACTTTTTTCATTTGTTTTATAGAAACCGGGTTGAACTCGGTTGACCCGGTTGAAAAAAAATAATAGAAAACTAGGTTGACCCGGCGGTCAAACCGGTTGAACCGGTAACCTGGTGGCCCGGTGACTCGACCAGCTCGATTAAAAACCCGGTTTTCAAAACATTGCGTAAAACACAGCCAACTTCACCATCATCGTCTTAGCATCATATCAATTTTCTCTCTCTACAATCAACTTCACTACCAAAATATACCCTATTACAACACAAATATACCCTCCAGAGCCAAAACTCCCACCACTCAGTCGACCTGGTTTCTCCCCAAATGCACCTAAGATGAGTCTTGCGAGGGCGAGGCTAATAAGGATTGACGCGTCTTCAACCTTGTTATTACGAGTGGTCTAAGGTACGTTTAGTTGGGGAAAAAAATATCTTGTTTTATATCTCTAGTTTTGTACAAATATGAAAGGAAAATTTATCTTCACAAAACAATTAAAAATATAAAAAACGCGTTTAATTGATGTTTGTATTTTCTATTTTGAAAAATGAGAGGGAGGGTTGTGGGTCACAAAGGAAAACAACTAAATTTTGTTTTGTAATTTTCCTTGTTAAGTTAGAAAATAATGGATTTTGTGTTTTGCAAAACATTTTGTTGAAAAGCGCTGATTTGAACGCGATATTTGTTTTCCTTGTTTTTCACAAAATATTTTATGAAAAACAAGGGTCTATTATTTTTATCTCATAAACAAGTTAATTAAAAATAGAGGTGATTTGTACACTTCAATGTACGTGTGTAGTAAATGATATATGTACAGCTATTTACAACATAAGATGTAGTGTGCAAATCAACTCCCTTATAAACAAAACGTGTATGTTTGGTAAAAACAACAGTAGTAACAACAAAAAGTAGCAGTTAGTGGTAGTTGTTTATTTTGTAAATTTGTTTTGCATTGTAGTTGTATGAGTAAGTTAAATGCTAACACTAAACACCTATTCAAGTAGTGTTTGAAAAGTAGCAGTCTTAGAAAGAAAAAAATGATACTTTTCAAACGAGTTTTCAATTTTAAGTGTTAGACACTATAATGTTAACCACTCCTAAATGGTATTATCAGGGTACCCGCGCGATGCGGCGGTGGGTACGCTGAAATGAAAATTTCCGGTGAATCATGCTTTATAATTTGAAACGTTTTATGTGACAATAAATTTTGCGGATGTCGAAAGTTTCATGTCGCATATTTCAACTCTTTAACTAATGACAATGTTTTTCATTATACAATTATGATAATAAAAGTTTTAGTGAGCAATATTTTTACGTTATACAACTGACTATTTGATTTATGTTAAGTTAAGCTTTGTAGATAGGGGTGTTGAAAAAACTGTGAAACCGATAAATCCAGCCTACCCAAGACATGTAAAAAAAATTCTAAACTTGAATACATATAGTCAATGCATGTACACTTTTATTAATATTTTGTCAAAAACTACATGTATATTAAATATGATTTGGCTTGGGTAACCACCGATATTTGAAAATAAAAACCGAATTCGGACCGTGATAAGAGGGTATTTCTGGTTTCGTGTTTTTTCAGTTTCAGTTTCTTGGTTATCGCTTTTTGCGTTTTCGCATTGAGCAGGTCAGCTCAGTTGATCGGTTTCTAAACACCCCTATCCATAAAGCTTAACTTTATATTAATCAATAGTCATTTGTACAACGTAAAAACATTGCTCACTAAAACTTTCACTCCGTATTATCGCAATTGTATAATGAAAAACATTGTTATTAGTTAAAGAGTTGAAATATGCTACATGAAACTTTTGACACATGCAAATTTATTTTCACAGAAAACGAATCAAATTAGAAAGCATAGTTCGCCTGAAATTTTTATTTCAGAGTATTCGCCGCGCATCGCGTGAGTACCCTGCTAGTTTATGTTAAGATATCTTTAATCAATTTTTTTTGTTTGCTATTATAATAAAATTTAATATAAAACTTTTCGCCGCACCGCATGAGTACGTGTTAGTCTATGTTAAAATATTTGTAATCAATTTTTTTTGTTTGCTATTATAATAAAATTTAATATAAAAAAATTTGGTAAAAATTAATATCATAGTCTAATTTAATTTCAAATCTTTTGACTTATCTATTTAGAAACATATTTTAGATTATAGATGGGCCTTGAAATAAAGATTTGCGCATTCAAATTAAGGTTAAACTTTTACATTTTTATGTTAAAAACTCCAAGTCACATACTACACTCTTCTTTACTTTCCTGGTTTATTGCATTGAATGCGTCTCATTGCACACACTCAACAAAAAATGAAAAAGGTAACTTATTTTTTTTTTACCATAGGCCAGTTTTGACAAATCTGGTGAACGCTTTAAATCACTCAATCAAAATAGGTGTCTTTTGGTTTATGATTCAATTGGTTTCGACCATCGGTTCAGTTCATTTTCTCAAGACATGATTTTAATTTGAGGAGGGTATTGGTCATAAAATATGTATATGCAATATGTTATATTTTTGTGATTGTCTTGTCTGTGATATTTTGCTTTGTAGCTCATTTAATTTAAGTTGAAAAATTGACACCGAAACTGGCTTTAAGATGTACATATAATTTTATAAACTCCATTTGTATATTATTTTAATCGTAGTAGTTATCACAGTGTAACATTTATGTGTAAACTAATGTACATTGTATTGTAGTGTACGATTTTGTTTCAGCTTCTTTAATATTTTAATGCTTAATTATATTGTAAATTGTCGTTAAATAGTTGTATTTTTTGGTGTAAGGGTGTTTTTATTAGTGTATTAATTGTATTAGATGAGTACTGTTTTTCTAGTTTTATATGTGTGCTTTAAATATTTGTAAATAATGCTTTTAAGGTAGTAATTGCTTAAAAATTTATTTTTGAAAGTCTTAAAATAATTAATATGAGAGAGGGTCATACACCCATTATAAGATACTCCATCTCCCTAAATAAATGTCTACTTTAACTTTTTATAGTCTTTCCTTATTCAACTTTGACCTTAATAATAATTTTGTTTGTGTTATATAATGTTTGATAAAAATTACACCAATGAAAATACATTTAAAACCCAATATATTCCTATATTTTTGCATCAAGTATTATATAACACAAACGAAAATATTTAAGGTCAAAGTTGAATAATGAAGACCGCAAAAAGTCCAAGTAAACATTTATTTAAAGACAGAGGGAGTAGTATGGATTAAATAGCTCATTGTCAAACATGCACTTGGTAAATATTGGAATTAACTTACTACCTCACAAGATTTATGTAACTTTATAAATCACTAGCTCATTTTCATGTCTTGCCGAGTTGGGTGGTGTTGGTGGGGTAAGCGGGGTAGGCGGGGTAGATGGGGTAGGCGGGGTAGTCGGGGTAGGCGGGATAGATGGGGTTGGCAGGGTTGGAGGGGTAGATGGGGTAGGAGGGGTAGGCGGAGCAGATGGGGTTGGTGGGGTAGGTGGGGTAGATGGGGTAGGCGGGGTTAAGGGAGTAGGTGGGGGGAGCGGGCTAGCCGGTATAGGAGGGTCAGGAGGGTGTAGGGGGGGTAGGAGTTTTGCTAGGGTAGAGCCCTCTCGTAGGATTAGGGTGGGTAGTTGGAATGTTGGGTCCTTGACTGGTAAGCTCTTCGAGCTGGCGGATGTGTTGAGGAGACATAAGGTTGACATTGCGTGCTTCCAGGAGACTAAATGGAAGGGCTCCAACTCGAGGGAGGTTAACGGTTTCAAGCTTTGGTACTCGGGCTCTAAGACAACGAAGAACGGAGTTGGAGTTATTTTGGCAGCGGCTCTCAAGGATAATGTTGTGCAAGTGATCCGGAGGAGCGATAGGATCATGGCGATTACGTTGGTCATTGATGGAGAGACAATTAACGTAATAAGTGCATATGCACCACAGGTGGGTCGGAGTGAAGTAGATAAAAAGAACTTCTGGGATTCCCTCGATGAGCTTCTTAAGGAGTGCCTTTCGGACCAACGTTTGTTCATAGGTGGTGACTTGAATGGCCACGTAGGAGAGGCGTCGGATGGCTATGCGGGGGTTCATGGTGGTTTTGGTTTTGGAGTTAGGAATGAGGAAGTTCGGTCGATTCTAGAGTTTGCTTTGGCTAAAGACTTGGTAGTTGTGAATTCTTTCTTCAAGAAGACAGATGAGCACTTGGTCACCTTCCAGAGTAGGGGTCACAACACCCAGATTGACTATCTGATGGTGCGAAGAGGGGACCTTAGAGCGTGCAGGGACTGCAGGGTTTTCCCGGGCGAGGCATGCTCATCCCAACACAGATTGTTAGTTTTGGATTCTCTTTTCATGAGGAAACAACCTAGGAGAGCAGCTACTAGGTTGGCGAGGATTCTTTGGAAGAATTTGAACGGGGGGACAGCAGAGTCTTTTAGGACGAAAGTCTTCGAGGGACTCTCCTCACGGTCGGAGGACTTGACTGCTAGAGATACGGACCAGTTGTGGACAATTCTTGCCGACATTATTAAAGAAGCGGCAAAAGAGTGCCTCGGCGTGGCTAGAGGGACAGCTAAGACCCAACCACCAAACAGGGAATCTTGGTGGTTTAGTGAGGAAGTGCAAACCAAAGTTGCCGTGAAACAATCAAGGTTCAGAGAGCTTCTTCTGTGTAGAGAGGGTCACCAAGATGACATTACTGCCGCGGAGGAGAGGTATAAAGTAGCTAAAAGAGAAGCGAAGAAGGCAGTAGCTCAGGCGAAGGAAAAGGCGTACGAAGACTTGTACAAGAAATTGGACTCCAAAGAGGGGGCAAACGATATATTCAGGATTGCTAAAGCCCGAGAGAGAACGAGGAGGGATTTAGGAAACGTCAAATATATCAAGGATGTAGGCGGGCGGACCATTGTGCACGAAGAAGATATTAGGAAAAGATGGGGAGAATATTTCTCCTCCCTTTTCAACGGAGGAAGCAGTGTAGGAAGCGGGGAAGAGGAGATCTATACCCAACGCCCTGAATGCTACTATTCGAGGATTAGTCAACAAGAAGTGAAGGTTGTGTGGAAAACTAGAAGGGGGGGTTGAATAGTTTTACCAATTTAAAACTTCATTTTAAATATTTAGATCGACTTATGACAATCTATTTGATTGTTTATGTTGGACATTGATAGATAGATATATAAACGTGTAATGAAATATAAAGAGTAAGAAGCACATCACCACAACACAAGTTATTTATAGTGGTTCGCCTACAAGGACACCTTCCTTGCCCTACTCCACTCCCCGAGTCACCTACTCGAGTTCGTAAGCACTACACCAACTCCTTGTGGCGGAGAAGCCTTCACAACGTCGCTTAACCTTTTTCCCGTACAAAGCTAAATACCGAGTTCTTTCACACCAAGGCGAACCACACCTAACACAACGTCGCCTACCCTTTATATGGTGCTAGGCTAACCACCGAGTTCTTTCACACCTTAGGAGAACTAATCCTATCACAACGTCGCCTACCCTTTATTAGGTACTAGGCTAAGCACCTAGTTCCATTACTATGGAGGAACTACTACCCTTCACGACACAACACCTAATATCAAGGAGATCAATTCCTTGTTACACCTTCATCAAGGATATCACCATCCTTGGAAACAAACAAACAAATACTTATATGTATAACGATGCACCTCATCGATTATACGACCTAGGCATTTGATATGTGCTTAAACACATATCTTTTGTTTATCAAAACTGGCCCAAAATAACCAAGAAAGAGCCGTTTATTGTTAACATTTGCGTGTTTCTTGAGTTTTTGCATGTGCAGGTACGGATGTGACAAAACAGATAAAAAGAAGCCAAAACCGAAGAAAACCGAGCACGAGAGAAAGAAGAATGCTAAAAGCCGAGGCTGGGAAAGGAATTTGCAAGTTTGGACAATAAATTCTCAAAATGGCAGTTTTAGTCCCTGAAGATTCAGAATTGTCATGTTTGGTCCTTGGAATTTTCAAAGTTGGCAAATTTGGTCCTTGGTTTATTTGAGAATGTCAACAATGGACCTTGGAAGATATTTTCAGAATTACAGATTTAGTCCCTGAAAATTCAGTTTGTACCACTTTGGTCCTTTATAAGCTTATAAGGTTACAATCCAATCCATTACCACTTAAGCCCATTCCACCCATACACCCGGTCCATTTCCAGCTATCCTTATATTTACCCGGTCCAGCAACCCATGACCCGTAACCCTCATAAACCCGGTCAACAAACAATCAAAATATAATAAAAAAACCCCACGCGCCAAAAACGCCCCCAATTCATTCCCAGCTTAGAACCCTAAAATGCCCCCCGCTTCCAATTAACCAAATTAGTTTCAATCAAGGGCAATACCGTACATTCGCTGACACACCTGACATGTGCACAGTGCCATGTCAGCTATCCGAGTGATAAAATTCCAATCTCTGCTCTCTCATTGGCTGTTAATAAGTGGAAGTAATGATCCAATGGCTTAGATTGATTGGATGAGGTGGAGAATGATCCAAGGGCTGCCAAGGCACTCAAAGAAGCACAAATGAAGTTTTCTAGATCCTTCTCTAGCTTGAGCTCGTGGCTATAAATACCCCTTTGTAATCACAGTCTATGAAGTGTAATTTTTCTGAGTAGAGTAGCTTAGTTTAGTGTAATTTCATTCAGTGTTTTTATATTTCCAATTGTCTTTTGTAATCTCCTTTTAATGAATGAAACCAGTTTTTAGTTAATCTCTCAACTTCAATTTTATTCCTGTTTTGAGCTTTAATTTTAGCTTATTAAGTTCTATCAATCTTATTTTCAGCTTATTCAAGTCAAGTTTCAGCTTATGGTTTCATCTTAAAAAAATAATAATAATAAAAACTCAAAAAAAAAATAAAAAATATATTTTATTAGTACTTTAGATCTTAATCAGTTTAAGTAATTGTTGTTTTAAGCTTTATAAAACTTTAATTCAGCTTGTTAAAGTAATTTCAAATAATCTACTCAAAAAATTCTCACCAAATTTCATCACTGTCAACTGCTACACTATTTGGTTCTGGATTACTGTTTTGATCATGGATTTGGGTTGAAACTTAGTTGGACTTGGGTTGAAAATCAGTTTAGGTTAGTGGCTATTTGTTCTTTGGCAAGCCATAGTGGCTAAGGATCCAAGTGAGTATTATTTGCAAATTGAATCATTGAACATTCTGTTTTTGTCTTGTTTAATTGCTGTTGCTGTTGTTTTTAGCTCTATTCTAGTAGTTAGAATTTAGATTTATTGCTATCATTGGCTAGATTAGAGAATAGGTTAGGATAAATTGCATATTAGTCTAATTAACTAGTGTTTGGATTAACATGGTAATCTGAGATTCAGGTTAATTTGGTAGTACAAATTAGTTGTCTCAGCTCTTATTAGCTATAATCATCCATTTTAGGTCTTAAATTGCACCTTAGATTGCTCATAGTCAAAAATACAGTTAAACTGCTCTTATTGTTATTTCTGTGAGGACTAGGTGGTTAGATCTTGCTTATAGGTATAAAAGTTAGTAATATAGCTTGCATCAGTGTCATTTTATCACAAAAGATCATAATCAATCCAAAAATTTGTTTCAAATCTCATCAAAGTCAAAATCTCAATTCTGTCAACAAAAGTCAAAAAGTGAAAATCTCAGTTTTTGCAAAACTTTGTAGAATTTTCATGGATTCATTTCTGATTCATATTGATTGAAATTTTGGATAAGTAAACTTCAGTTGGTCAGTTGATTAAATCTGATTTTTGTCAAATTTTTGGAAGCTTCTATAAGCTCTAAAATAATTGCTCAATAAGCTGGTTTTCCCCTGTTCACACTCAACATATACTGAGTGTGAAACAGGTTTTGTTCAGATCTCACACAGAGGTCATATTGGATAGTTAGGAGCTATAACTTGGTCTACTTGTTACTTAGCTGGTGATTTTGAGTTCTCAATATTTGGTTTTCAGTTTGGCTTATTAGATAATCAGTTGAAATAGCTTAAAGTATGTAGGATTAGCTTTTTTGATTTTAAGATTTAATCAAGTCATTCCATTGTAGCTTGCAATCTAGAGGATTAGATTAGTTGATATAGGTTTCTGTTAAGTAGTTTTAGCTTATTTTAGCTTCTGTGATCAGTTGGTGCACTTAGGTAGCTTATAGCTTATTTTCAAGTGCTTATTCTATAGCACTTCCTCTACAGCTTGTTTATCTCTCACATAAGCCATAGTTTTTATATTTTTCCTAGGTTTAGAATAATATTTTAGATTTTCCTTGAATTTTTCATAATTTTTAGACATTGTTTGCTATTTTTCTTGATTTAAATCAATTTTTAAGACTTTTTAAATAGCATTTAATTCAATTAATTCAGAAAAGGTTCCAAAAAATAATTTTTAAATTTTATTAGATTAAGAAAAATATAAAAAGCCAAAAAAAATATTTTTCCAAATTTTTCCTAGTTTTTTGTAATTTTTAGAATTTAAATTAGTTTAAATTAGTTTTTAATTCAAATAAATTCCAGAAAAATCATAAAAATTAGTTTTAATTCTTAGATAATTTTCTAATATCATTTTTAGTTAGAAAGTAATTTTAGATTATTTTTAGGGCTTAGAATGGACGTAGTTGCATTTTATTTACGTTTCTTTTAATACGTTTTAGTATAATTCGCGTATTTAGGATTTCCCGTAGTGTAATTTCCCTTAAATTGTTTTCCCATTTCCCGTAGTTTTATTATAATCAAAAATCCAAAACATCGAGCATTTTAATAACGAACCAATAACGACGTTGCCCATTCACACCTCGTTGGGAAACGACTCGGATTTCCTAATACGTATCACTATCACTCACGGGTTTTGATTCATTATCCTTTTTCCTAAAGGGATTTTAAATCATTACTTGTCGTTATTTTTTATATCGATATTGTGGTTTTATCCATACACACACACCCCTAAACCTCAACGAATCAGCATTCTTCCCAAATGCGACTTGATTTGATTTTTCGGCATCCTTCACTAATGCCTTTGACACAACGCTTGGCACTCTTCACTAATGCCTTCGTCTTGACACCTTTAGCATTCTTCACTAATGCTTTGACACGGATGATGAACATCTTTCACTAATGCTTTCATCTTGACACTAAAGAGTTACCCAAATTCAAGGTTCAACTAAGACTAAATGATGATCAAGGATGAGAAAGGTTTCCTAAACGTTCTAAGTTTGAGCTTTTGAATATGATGCTCATTGTAGTTTAGGCTTGTTAACCTCTTCGAAACGTTCGAGGAGGTGATAAAACATGAAACGTTGCTCTTCACGTAGTTCATGTATCAACCTTTCAACATGTTTACAATGATAGCAATCCTTGTCATGGTTTTGAGTTTCTTGAAGTGAAAGTTCAAGTGAAGTGGGTTGAGGATCTTCAAATGAAGGAGGATTTGTTGGAGGCTCATTAAGTGGTGGCTCTACAATGTTTGAGGGTAGAGGTAAAGAAGCATCAACTTCCATTTGGTCGGGTGGTTGCCTTTGATGTCTTCTCATAATCCAAAATGGACTATTGGGAGGAATGATAGAGTTTGCTTTTGGAGCAAGTATTGATTCAACACTTTGATTTTGTTGCTCAATATTTTCAAGTGAATTAGTTGGTAATGGTGAAAGATGAGATGGCCAAGAGGGTAAATCTTCTACATTGTGAGAGTGTGGAGATGATTGTGAGGTGGCTCTAGGCACTAATGATGTTGGTTGAGTTGTGGAGGGTATGTTTGGTATAGTAGAATTTGGTGATGAAATCTTAGTGGGAACACTCTTCTTGGGGATTAGTTTGATTGGTTTCCTTGGTGTAGGGGAGATCCTAGCATTGGTGGACTTAACCGGAGATGATTCGGTTGAGGAAACTTCGTGTATGATTCTAGCAAGTTTCTTTGGTGGTTCTTGAGTGGATGAGTAAGCACTAGGAGCTTTTCTCATGATGAGATGACTAAGGAGGATGGTTGCAATTGCTGATAATTATGTTTGTGTTTGATGACTAAAGTGTTCTTAGCAATATGGGTTATAAAGGGAAGAACTTTGCAATTGCATTTAAGACTTAATCAACTAATGTTCTTGGAAATGTGATGATTAACATGCACAAGGTTGAGATTCAGAGTTTCACTGATCTAGGAACTCATTTAAGATGAGATGGAGTGTTTGAGTTAGGAAGATGAGTTGAAATGATTGTTTTAGCAATGTTTGACATAAACTGTCACCCGGATCCCACGGTTCCCTCCTTGAAGGGATCCGGCTAGGCTAATCCTAGGGATCCGGCTCTCAGCAGTTATGACAGGTTTGAAATGAGGTTTCTAGGAGCTAAAACCTATCTTATTTTGAATGTTTCAGTTCTCCTAAGTGTTTAAGACAAAAAGATACTTGAATAATTAAAGGTAATAAGTGTTATAGCAAATGATTGCTTCTTATGGATGGAGGATGGGACAAGATGACTACCAATGGATGTCCAAGGATAACACTAAGAGTTTTGGATGTGTCAAGTCATAATAAATGATCCTAGTGATCAGATTTAAGCTTGAGGTGATATTTAGAAAAATTCTTAAAAATCACAAGAGTTGAAAAACTAATTTTTGTCATATTTTGAGATAAAAATTACTAGAAACAACTTCCTAAAGTTGTTAAAGATCCCCACTTAAGTGTTTTGAGAGATGAGAGATAGTTTGTGAGTATTGAAGCGGAAATATGGTGAGTTTTGATGTGTTTGATAAATAAAGAGGCAATTAGACTAAGATCTTAAGTAAGCCTTTAGTGAGTTTAAGCCTTTCTCATCATTGAAGTGGACTTAGTTGGGTTCTAAAATCATATGCTTAGCTAATGTGATGTTATCTAGAAAGCTATCTTGATGTAAGGAATGCTGTATTGCTGATCTGATGGCACGGATCCCACGGTTCCCTCAAGGGAGGGATCCGGCTAGGCTAATCCTAGGGATCCGGCATCTGCAGATCAGAACCTACACAGAAATAATGCTCAGTTTATGCATACTAGTAAATCCAAAGAAAGAAAATAGAAACAAGCATGTTTATCACAAAACACTAGTTATAGAACCATGATAAAAAGACAATATCCAAGTTACCATAAACGGAAAGTGCTAAAACGTAACCATCCAAACATAAGATAAAGAAAAATAAGTATATTCCTATTGTCTCTTTCGTCAATCCTTTCTTTTCCTTTTTGACGGCTTAGTGAGGTTGTATGCGAGGTTTTGAATCATGCCCCTCAATAGCTTAAATTCCGCGGTCTCGTTTGGAATGGTTGGAAGTTGTTCGTGGTATTCAAGAATTTCCAATTTGATGTTGGCTACGGGGTCGACATCTTCTTCATCTTCACCGGCTGAGGAGTCCGAGAGAGCTTTAGGTTTCTTTCCGTTGACCTTGAAGCGTTTGGATGGTATTTTGGTAAGAGGTACCATTACATGATCGGCAAAGAAATGATCATCGTTGATAGGAGATGGTTGCAATGCACTAACGTACTTACAAAGTCGTGTTAGGAGCATACCATATGGAAGTACCATGTTGGAAACTTTGAATACCCCAGCCATTCTCCTTACCATGTAATAGGCGAGATTAAATGGCTTTTGATGGATAAGACAATAGATCATTTGCACAAGGCATGCGTTTGGATGATCTTTGTTTCCAACTAGGCTTATGACGTTTTCCCTAAGAATTTCTTCCCATTTTCTAAACGTGGGATGCATTTCGAAAAGTTCCATTTGAAAGGGATCACGGTGAATGAGCTTTTGTTACGGTCGTAACGGGATTGGTCGGTCCTAATTTTGAAGATTGTATCTCGAATGGTTTCGGGATTGTCGAGAGGAATATTGTAGAAAGGCTTAGGATCAAGAGCAAGGTTTTGAGCATTAATTGCCCAATCTTGAGAGTACATACAAATTCCTTCACATGGAATGCGAAGAATTTGAGCAAAGGTATTGAGAGGAAAAACGAGGTTTTGTGTATTGATGATGAAGGCGATTGAAATGCTATCATCGGCGTTTCTAATGATCCTAATGCTTTTATAAAACTCAAAGATGAAGACCGGACAAATTTGTTCATCAATGTCAAGAAGACAATCAAAATTGATTGCCGAAAAGGCTTGACGAATGTCGGTATCTTCAAGGAAACATTCCTTGATTACACGACCTTCGTGGATAAGTCGTTTTTCAAGCTTTTTGAAGACCTTGCGGTCGATTTTTGAGAAATCATCATTACGATAATAATGAGTAAGGTAATGGACGGTATCATGATGATCTTGTTGAGTGGCTTTAGGCATGATTGGTCCTAAAAATACAAAATTTCAATTAGGTAAAATTAGTTGGGATGGGTTTATGGTTTTGATTTGTATTAACAATGTTGTGAACACAATGTGATTTTGTTAAAAGCCCCTTTTCATGATTAATTTAAAAAGCCCTAATTAAATTAATTAATTAAAAATTAAGAAACCATAAACCCTATGATGAGGATGATGAAAATTAGAACAAGTTAATGTAATTACTTACAATGGTGTTCTAGGAAGGAATACTTGAGAGTATGGAAGCCAATGAGGATGGATTCAGTAGCTTAGTCGTTTTTGTGTTATGTGAATAGAGGGAAAAAGATCAGTGGTGAATTTTTGAAAGCGTATAGCTGAGTTCTGTTCCACGGTTCCCCCGGATCCTTTGCATTTGGGATCCGGCTAGTACAAGTAGAGGGATCCGGCTACTGTGGACAGAAAAGGAGTTGTTTGGCATTATTTTTGTAGTAGGCTTATAAATTATCTTGCCAAAAAATTTGGAGGTATTGGATGAAGATTGTTTTTGAATGACGAATTTTGATGAATTACATATCGAGGGTTCATATGTGATGACGGTGTTAGTTTGACGAAAAATAATATCATTCCCGATGTTGTAAAAGACGAAAAGGTGACGAAAGAGACTTCTAATGATGTTAGTGATTAATAAGCAAAGAGAACTTATGACAATAAATGGAACTCATGAACCTATCTAATGAAGAGTAAAACATACCTCTATGCTTCTTGATTCGGTCATACTACTAAAAATACTTCATGAGCTTTTAAAGTAGCCCTTTTTACTTGGTGTACGTAAGTTGTGATTACCTTGTAGATCCTTCCTTGAATGTTGACTTCATTATTCTTTGAATGAATATTTTGGAGAGATTCTAGCATGAAGATTTCTTAAGAGCAAAAGTGGTTAGAATCATCTATCAATGTCCAACAAAATGATTTAAAAGAAAATATGACCAACAAAAAAAAAATCCTTCTTTGTAGTTTTCAAACATACACGGATCGTATCAAGTCTTTAAAGTACAACATACTTTAAGAAACTTGGTAACGAAGCTCTGATGCCAATTATGGAAAACTAGAAGGGGGGGGGGTTGAATAGTTTTACCAATTTAAAACTTCATTTGAAATATTTAGATCGACTTATGACAATCTATTTGATTGTTTATGTTGGACGTTGATAGATAGATATATAAACGTGTAATGAAATATAAAGAGTAAGAAGCACATCACCACAACACAAGTTATTTATAGTGGTTCGGCTACAAGGACACCTTCCTTGCCCTACTCCACTCCCTGAGTCACCTACTCGAGAGTTCGTAAGCACTACACCAACTCCTTGTGGCGGAGAAGCCTTCACAACGTCGCTTAACCTTTTTTCCGGTACAAAGCTAAATACCGAGTTCTTTCACACCAAGGCGAACCACACCTAACACAACGTCGCCTACCCTTTATACGGTGCTAGGCTAACCACCGAGTTCTTTCACACCTTAAGAGAACTAATCCTATCACAACGTCGCCTACCCTTTATTAGGTACTAGGCTAAGCACCTAGTTCCATTACTATGGAGGAACTACTACCCTTCACGACACAACACCTAATGTTAAGGAGATCAATTCCTTGTTACACCTTCATCAAGGATATCACCATCCTTGGAAACAAACAAACAAATACTTATATGTATAACGATGCACCTCATCGATTATACGACCTAGGCATTCTTCCCAAATGCGACTTGATTTGATTCTTCGGCATCCTTCACTAATGCCTTTGACACAACGCTTGGCACCCTTCACTAATGCCTTCGTCTTGACACCTTTAGCATTCTTCACTAATGCTTTGACACGGATGATGAACATCTTTCACTAATGCTTTCATCTTGACACTTTCGGCATTCTTCACTAATGCCTTCAACCCAACATCTATGGAGAGAGGAAGAACTATCAACAATAGAACCTTAGTTGTCTTGATGATGACGAAGCATGGAAACTCATGGACTTCAGCTTGCACGTCTTCAAGAAGTGGTGATCTCTCCTTTAAGAGGAACCTAGAAGATCACACAAAAACAAAAGACAAACTACATAGATCACTTAGATATGAGGTTAGAGGGTTAGAATACTTTGGGGAAGTATGTGTGTGAAGTGATGCATAGAAAAGAAGAAATGGCTCTCTATTTATAGAGAAAATTCTCTACTGTTCCCCAGATCCCACGGATCCCTTCCACTTGGGATCCGGCTAGCACAAAGCCAGGGATCCGTGGAACGCTCCTCTTTGCCCATGGGTATTTTTGGTTATGGGTCATGGGTCATGGGTTGTGGGTTGATCCATGGTTTTCTTTCTAGATACAATGAACTTGGTTAAGTGGTATATATAAAACCATGGGTTATGGGTCAATACCATTTGCTAGTTTATTACCCATTTTAGTATTTGCATGTTTTTACCCATTTTAGTATTTACATGTTTTTACCCATTTTAGTATACTTAGTTTAAGTATATGTTAACCCAATATGTAAACACTAGTTGTTGTACATATGTATCTAAATCATAAAATCACTTAGGCTTGTTTTAGTGTTTTATGTGAAAACGTAAGTGTGTTAGAAAAACTATTAACTCAAACTATTTACGTACTCTATTTTTTTCGTTAAAATGATTTTACGTTTGTTATCGACAAAACATTAGAAGATCGTAAAATATAAATAAACGTTTTTACGGCTTATTTGTATTAACATGTTGCACTACAGAAGATGGGAAGAAACAAAGCGGCAGGGCCGGATCAAATCCCCATAGAAGCTTGGAGGTGCCTGGGGAAGGAAGGGGTAGAATGGCTGACTTGCCTCTTCAACAAGATCTTTTCCGGTGCTAAGATGCCGAAAGATTGGAGACTCAGTGAAGTCATCCCCATCTACAAGAACAAGGGGGATGTGCAAGTGTGTAGCAATTATAGGGGCATCAAGCTCCTTAGCCACACCATGAAGCTGTGGGAGAGAGTTATTGAGAGGAGGCTGAGAAGGGAGACGAGTGTGTCTGAGAACTAATTTGGCTTTATGCCAGGAAGGTCTTCGATTGAGGCCATCCACCTTCTCAGAAGCCTCATGGAGAAGTACAGAGAGAGACAAAAGGATCTGCACATGGCGTTCCTGGACCTTGAAAAGGCATATGATAGTGTCCCACAAGAGCTGATTTGGAGTACTCTTATTGGCAAGGGAACACCAAGGAGATATGTGAGAGTCATTAAGGATATGTACGAGAGGGCTAAGACTCGTGTACGGTCTACCGTGGGGGATCTCAGAGTGTTTCCCTGTGAAAGTTGGGCTACACCAGGGATCTGCTTTAGGTCCATACCTTTTCGCCTTGATTCTAGACTACTTATCTCGTGGGATACAAAAGGGCATCCCGTGGAGCATGATATTTGCTGACGACATTGTGTTGGTGGCAGAATCGGCGGAAGGGTTAAACATCAGGCTGAAGCTATGGAGGGAGGCACTTGAACACAACGGACTTCGGGTGAGCAGAGAGAAGACTGAATACCTGAGATGTGATTTTGGTAGGAGCGAGGCAGGTCACCACGAGGATGTTCGTATCGGTGACCAGATCCTGCCACCCAAAGAGTCTTTTAGATATCTGGGATCGATGATTCACAAATCAGGGAGGATAGACGAGGACGTAACCCACCGGATCAGAGCTGGTTGGGCGAAATGGAGGGCGGCATCGGGAGTTCTCTGTGACAGGAACGTCCCCTTAAAGTTAAAGGGGAAATTCTATAGGGTGGCGATTAGACCGGCTATGTTGTATGGGTCCGAGTGTTGGCCCATCTCCAAGGCCCATGCCAACAGGGTAGAAGTGGCAGAACTGAGAATGCTAAGATGGACTTGTGGAAAATCTTTGCTTGACATGATCCCGAACGGAGTTTTCACATCAAAACTTGAAGTCGGAAATATTATTTCGAAGATGAGAGAAGGTAGGTTGAGGTGGTTCGGTCATGTCAAGAGGAGGCCTCAATCAGCGCTGGTTAGAAGGGTAGAGGCGCTAGTAGTAGATGGCGTGAGAAGAAGGGGCAGACCCAAACTCAGGTGGAAGGAGAGACTTAAGCATGACTTGTCGGAGCTTCACTTGTCGGAGGACATGACCTCAGATAGGAAAGGGTGGAGAGATAGGATTAGGATCTGCGGCTAGTTTTCTTTTTTAGCTTGGGGCTTTGTGGGTTTAGGTAGTTTGGATGGGTTAGCTTCTAGGCGTCTCGTTGTTTTGCCTTGCCCCGGTGTTTCTGGTTTTTGTTGCCTCCCCTGTTTGCTTTACCGTAGTTTTAGGCCCCGTGCGTTGCTTTGCTTTGCTTGTGCTGTTTAGGCTTGCCTGCTTTTCTTGCCCTGCTTTTGCTTTTGGTGCCTTGTTTTGCTCTGCCTTTGCTTTAGGTCCGTGCGTCGTTTTTTTTTCTATGCTTTGCTCTTTGTTGCTCCCTTAGGTCTGCTTGCTTTTCTTTGCGCTTTTCTTTGTTGCCTTGCCTTGTTTGCCTGCTTTCTTTATTGCTTGTGCTTGTTGTTTACTGTCTTATGCTCTCTTTTCTTCCCTGTCTCACTCGCACACCAGCACTTGCCGGAGGTATCGTTGGAAGCAGTCTCCCTTCTCCCGGGTTTTTCCTAGGGAAGGGGTAGGATCTGTCTACATTTTACCTCCCCTATACCTCGCCCCGGCGGGATTGGGTATGTTGTTGTTGTTGTTATAAATCACTAGCTTCTTATGTGGATCTTTGTGAATTATTAGCTCTCCATACCGTAAATATGTAGCTAGCGAGATTCAAACATGAGACAACTCACTGACACTCCAAAATCGTTACCACTGAGCCGTTTTTCAGAGCCGTTTTTCACAACCTTTCTTTGTTTATAGTTAGGTTACCAACGAATATTTTGTCAATAAAGTATTTTTGCTGCAATATATTGTATGACTTGTTGCTTTTTTACGCATGAGAGATCAAACACGAAATTGGTTGACATGGATGAAAGACAAATCACGTAATGTCAAGCAAACAATATGAACACTCTAAGGTGGCGTTTGTTTGTGACTTAATTGACTTAATATGAAAAAATTGAATTCGTTAAGTCATAGTAAAACTGTTTGTTTGTAACTTAATAAAGAAAGATAACCTATAATATTAAGCAATAAAACTAAAGGTGTCTGCGTTAAGTCATCTCTTAATTAGAAATGGCTTAAAAAAAAAAAATAAAAAAACAAGCCCTAAGTATCTTATTATAAACCCCAATTTATAAATTTTATACTTAGAATAAAACACCAATCTATGTGCGTATAAATTTTCATGCCTTTTAATTCTTGTACGCTACGTTCCTGAGTTTTATTTTTGAAAAAGAGAAAAGAAGTGGGTAAAAAATAAAATAAATTCGTGTTCTTGAGTTTATTTTAGGACATAAAAGAAAAGAAGAGGAAAGTAATTTTGGCTAAACTTCTCTCCAAAACTTTTTCTCAAAAGTGGGAGGAGAGAAGTTATATTAGGAAGCTCTAAATAAACAAAATTACTTAAACGACCTAATAAAAACATAACTTTTATATATTATTAAGGGTATAATTGTAAAATCATTTGTTATCTCTTATTTTCTCTCATAACTCAAGAACATGATATAAAAAAATTTAATTTCATTCATCTCCTCTTTTTTTCTGCCCATTTTTAACTCTTCTCTTCTTTTCTTTCATTTCAAAATCTTGGGAGAGAAATTAGTTTCGCAGTGTTGCAAAAAAAACATACAACACCGATTAACCATCGTCTATGCGCTAATCAACCACAAAGCCTTTTTGATTTAAGCACTCAATGGTAGTCAAATTTTCCGAAAACCTGCAAATTTTGCAAGCAATACCATAAACTCACCGGAAACTTGTTTTAATCACTTATAGTCGATATTTATATTTAATACAAGTTATTTTTTGGCAAATTTTGTCGGAAATACCTAATACTCGCTGGAAATACCCATAGTTGCCAGAATGCCAATCTGATTAATCACCGATTAATCTCACCTAAATGAATTACAAGCTACAAAAGGGTCAACCGACCAACTACCGAGTTACGATTAAAGTGACCGACTCACTTTTATGCATTTATCATATTTTTTACCTCCGCACCACGTTGCTGGCCACCTTTATTTTTGTTTGACTTTTGTGGTGACCTTTTTTATCCACGTCACTTACATCTCCTAATTTATGTACGGATAGGTTATAAATACCCTTTTTTTTCATTTTTTCTTTTAGTTTTATAATTTTGTTTATACTAAGAAACTATAAAACTAAAATTATGGAACATAGAATATAAAGTTTAATAAGTCAAAAGTATAAAATTGATGAAAAATACGAAACAAAAACTGATAAAAAACTATGTTGTAATGTAGACATAAGGGACAAGGGGCGGGGTTGTTGAAAGTACAAAACATGGTGGGCTAGGACTTGTTGCATTATAGGTTACCATCTATAATGCATTTACTTTATTGACCAAATACTCTCTTATGTACATTGGTGTTTTTCTGATAAAGTTTAATCCCATTGTTACAAGCTTTATAGTTTTAAAAGCGTTAAGGAAGTTCATTCATTCATTAATTTTGTGTATAAGATTTTACATATATCTGAATCGGGTCGTCTGCCAAAACAAAAAGGATAGAGTTCAATGTTTTGCTCTCAAGTACACAAGTTTATTCATCTTTTGCCTCTTCTGTCTTATTGATTTCGTCTAGCGTTAGTTGATGGTTTATGAATTTGGATTAGGTTAGTTTTTGACTTAGGAGGACGTATATGTTATCTAAAAATCCCATAAGCACACTTACTATCATAGAAGTACGTTAATAGGCAGTTTTAATAACTAAAGTTTGTCTTAGAGATTATAGTTGAAAACAGTTCTTGTGATTGAACTAATTTTCGTTTTAGGTTGGTGAGCACAGTCTCTTCCCCGGAGTGCTTATGATGCAGTGTGATCACTCGGGAAGGACGCTTGCATAGAATGGAGAGGTTAATTCTTTTGCTAAGATATACTATTGTAATCTAAAAAGATTTTCCATTATGGATATTTTTTTTCACTTCGATGGCAGGCTAACCGTGCAAGCTAGGATTGTGTCCAACCGTTTGGTGGAAAATTTGTAAGCGCAAATTCTTCTTTTAGCTACTAACAAGCCTACAACATAATTTTGATTGGAGCTTTGTTTTATCTTTCATTTTATGTTTACAATTAAAAATGACCTAGAGCTTCTGTGGAGCTTTTAGCAGCCATAGCTCACATATATGCTTTTACTCGAATGCCATACGGGGCCATGTTAGCATGTAAAGAAGGAGCCAAATGGTGGGCCGTTCTACAAATTGTGAATTGTTATGGGGATTTCTAGGCATGAACGAGATTCCAAACTGTTTACATGATAAAATAGTGATATAGTCCTTTTCCGGTGCAACAAATTAAGCTGCCTTAGCATGACCTACGATATAGCATTTAAATACACTCTACACTTTTGACCAGTTCAAGTAGTTTGACCTCTTTGATCGACTTCGTTTTCACTTAAGTTTTGTAGGTCTTTTGTTCTAGAAAACGAGTAGAGGTCAATATTCAAAATCCTGTTTATAGAAAATGTTTCTTGAGATTCCGAGTGATAAATCTCCGAGCAACCAATAATGGTTTCAGCTTTTCTTGATCTCCATATTCAGACTACCTTCTCTGTTTATCCTTATTTGAGATTAAGGTAGCACATCTCCCGGTTACCCGGTTGGTATACACTAATGCACCAATTTAATATTGTTAAGTAGTTAAATAAAAATTAAGCTTGCCTGATGTTGCAGCGTATTCCATTGTATAAGTATTATGCGATTTATGGTTGTGTATAACTATATATTGTATTTGTTGGTTAGGTACTCGACCATTTGGTCATTCATAAACTAAATGCCGAGAGAAAACTGGAGAAGAAAGAAACGAAAATAGCAAGTACATTTGACAGGGTAATGGTCAGCAACATGCTATCTGTGTTTTTTCCCCTTTGTGAGTGAAGTTGAGCTGAATGCACATAATTGTTGGCCCGTTTTTCTGGATCTATAATCAATGATATACCAAATTATGAAATAATCTCTATTTTCTATAAATCTGTCATCATAATTCTGTACAAAGTTCCTATCTATTTATAAAAATGAAAAGGTACAATGAAAAGATGTGTTGGTTCAAAGGAACCAACAGATGTGTCGTTTGGTGTTGTAACTGCCAAATAGCAGTTATTTTGTAACTGTCTTTAAAACTGCTGTCTTTGACTTTCTTGTTTGACTTTTGGGTTGACCGGGTCGTTTGGGTGTTGACTTGGGTCGATTGGGTTGGGTCGATTGGGATTAACCCAATAATAATCGCGCTTTATGGTATTAAATATGGTCCAGATTATTTATTAGCAAGCTAAAAGTAATTTTTGAACATTTCTATTACATCACGATGTAGATAGATATTTACCGACACTAATAACACTTCTCTGTAAAGGGCTAGCATTATACATAAGAAGACATTTCTAAATGTTACTATGCCTTCTGATTCTCACAGTTTTCAGTCGTTGTGGTTGTTTTCAACAATTTTGTCTTTTACAGGACAAAGTGGAGCAATATGAGTTATGCTACAGAAGATCGGAACCTAATGGTTCAACATCTCATATTGTGAAAACAGAAATTACAGGTGACACTTCTGTTTTATTGTATAAATATTTGGTTTGGTCCTGACTTTTGTACAAGTTTTTCTATGCTTATCTTTTTAAGGAGTTTTTGTTTTAGCTATAATATGAGGCATAATAGCATATATAGCTAAAATAAGCCCATTTTAGCTTTTGAATAAGCTTATGAACTTGGGTTTGTGAGCTTATATAAGGGGTTTTGATAATCTCATTTTATATAGGTTGATTTAGGCTTATATTTTAGAACTTGGCTAAATCCATATCAAGATAACTTTATCTAAACTAAAAACTTAATTTTCTTATTAATAAACATAGATTTTTAATTTGCCCACGTTTATCAAATCATACAAATTAACATATCGGTAATTTAAAAAGATAAAATATAAAAATTCGACAATGTTCTACACATGTGTAGAATTAGTTAGATTGTCATGTGTAAAATCTTCATAATAATTTACAAGTTATAATACCCGCGCACGCGCGAGGTTTTTTCTAATTTTTGGATAATGTAACTTTATTTATTAAAAAAAAAAAAATTTAATCATTGTTTTGTTTTATTTATGGTTTTTAGTTTTCTATTATACGATGAAGAGAGCTCGACTATGTATACTTATAATGCCTGTAAACGCACGAAGTTTTTTTAATATTCTTGAATAATGTATTTTATATATTAAAAAACCAAAATGTTGATTTTCTTGACTTAGACTTGAATAAGGTTAATGCCACCTGAGTTGAATAATGTATATACTTCGTATGAATTAATACATCTAAAGCCTTGGCAAATAATATCTCAAGCCAACCTTGTATATTTGATAACTCAATACAACAATAAAAGTAGTACATATAACTTTTAGTTGCACAAAGAGAGACACTGGCTTTGTGGGTTATTCATTGTTGTCGTCTATTAGCAATATGATCGCAAAACGTGTCCACTTATAAATCCACTTCTTTCCCACATCCTTTCTATCCATCTTCGATGATTTAGGTCAATAAGCATTAGGTAACAATGATGAACCAAGTAAGTATACAAAGCGTTATCATATACAATAAAAGAAACAATCTCACATGTTTACTGTAATATTTTGAGTATAAGTATACAAAATTAGAAGAGATACAATTGGCTAATTTCCAACTTAGTATTTCAATTGCTCAAAGCTTCAAATAGGAAACTTAGATAAGTGCCATGATAAAAAAAATTAAAAATTAAAAATTAAAAATTAAAAAATTAAAAATTAAAAAAACATGAATCATTTAATCATTACAAGTGCGAACATGCATAAAAAAACCCGAGGAAAGTCACTGACCACAATTATATATACGATCTTAGTGTAATTAGCACAAATATTGCCCCACAAATATGCATGGTATCACGTGTGATTTCAGAATGTGTGATTAATTGCAATAGCAGAGCTTGGTTACTTTTATTGGGAGGGCAGTTATTTATTTTTAGGAGGACCAACTTTATGCAATTAATCATTATTATGAATAATAAAGGTATTGCATGCAAAAGAATAACTGCAAAATTTGGAGGGGTCATAACCGTACAAAAGAAGAAGACAAATAGAAGACTTAGACCAACGTTTATATATACACATAAGTGGTAATTTACAAATGGGAAGATCCAAGTTGTGGGTCGTGATTATCTCAAACACATGAATAAACAAATGCCAGATAAAAAAGGGGACAGACGGGTCGAAGTGTCCAACGGGCCAAACAGGTTAAAAGTGTCTCAAACTCTATATCCAATGCATAATAGCTCCTAAACCATTACCTTAAAAAACTAGACTATTTTTGTAATATTAAAATGTTTTCAATCATAATTTATGTAAATGGATACAAAAGCGTTAAGGCAAGCCTAACAAAATTTAACCGGCACAAAAAAAGTGTACCAAAAAACATTATGACCCATTACCCAAGTCACCTAACTGGCCCATGTTGCCACGTATAATTAAAGAATAAAGTTACTTTGATATCTTGCATTACCACGAGATGAAAAAAAAATCCTTGTCATAAGATTATGACAAACATAATATGTCATCACGCTTCATTTTGTTTTACTTTGTGGTTTCTTCACACATATGCGGCATGTTCTATCTGAACTAAGTGAAGCAACATACTTGTTTAATGGATCCCATGCTACCCCTTGAACATAATGGAAATGATCATCTAAAATCTGAATAAGAAAAATAATAAACAACAAATTTTTATGATAAAGATTTGGGTAATGATATGTACACATTGAATTTTACTTTGCACACATACAATTAATGAATAAAACAAAGAATACCCCATGTAATTTTATCTGTGCAAAGTAAAATCCTATGTGTACATATCAATTCCCTAAAGATTTATGTTTGATTTTGAAAGGAACACCCACAATGACCAACTTCAGGAATTTATGTACAAACCTTTCTGTATATCTTATCATGTTTAGAACGCTTTTCACCAGCCATTTTTTTTTTTTTTTTAAATTTAACACCACTTGCGGTTGAAGTTGCAGCTTTTGTAGTTCATCCCTGCTATCCTTTCTTGGTGCAGTTTGAGTTCCTGTTATGGGCAATGCAGTGGCCACAAGTTGAACATGGCTGCCAAAAAAGAGGTATTAAGTCAATAATATTCCACAAAAATATAATTTTAATGCAGTCTACATACAAAATGTCAATAGTGATTTAAATAGTCCCGACCTTGCCAAAGCACAACTTTTGATGCCTCTTTGAGATTAGAGTGTTGATATATAGACCTAAAAGATAGACCTAATATCTATATTATCTTATAATGTATTTAGGACATTTATATTTAAAAGTCTTAAAAAAATAAGACAAAAAACATTTCTATAATAAGAAATTAACAAGACATTAATGTAGTCAAGACATTTAATGTAGTCAATTAATTAACCGGTCATTAAATACAATTAATATAGTTATTAAAACAAATCTTACATAAAAAATACAAATTATCAAGCATATTCTAAACCAACTCAAACACAATTATTAAATGTCACCAATACAAATAATAAAGCATATTATACAAATATTCAAGTCCGAACGGGCAACGGCCAAAAAGGCTCGAGCCCGAACGGGCTACAAATACATGATTCACCGAAAATTTTATTGTCAAAAAGAACATAATAAACTAAAGTACATGATTCACCGGGAAAATTTTATTTCAGAGTACCCGCCGCCGCAACACGCGGGTACCCTGCTAGTTAGACCTAATCCATACAATTCATTACAGGTGTCATACATTTATTCTCTCTCATCATTTTTAACCAATTAAGTTTTCAAATTAACCAATATCATATCTTTAGGTATAAATTTAGGGCATGCAATTCATTTTCCTTCAGATTATGCGGCCGCTACTTTTCTTGTCTTTCAACTCTTTGCTTCTTTTCTGATCGTTTCTTGGCAAATGGGTCTTCCCCTCGCCCTGTAAAAAGAGCAAAGCTTATTATTTTAAGATAAGGTTGCTTCTTTCAACACATTAAAGTATTGATTGCAATCAATTGTTTACCATCTGTCATCTTTGCCTCGATGACCTAAGGTTATTGTCACATTTACCCGATCATGACCATATCAGTGCTTCCAAGAGTTGGTTTGTTCGTCAAAGACAAGCTTGTCTTTCTTGCACTTCACTGTGCCTATGTACAGAAATAGTACATCAGCAAGAAATTTAGTATGATGTAGGGATGAGCACGGTACCAAAATGGTACCGAACCTGCACCGTTTTGGTGGTACCGGTTTCTTCCCCGGCCAAAAATGACGTACCGTTCTCGGAACCAAGAGTATGTCCGGTACCGGTTCCGGTATCGGTTCGGGTAAACCGGTACCGTAGACCGTATGATCTATAAATCCTCGTTATAAATCTATTCTAATGGAGTTGTTAAGGTGGCGTTTAGTTTGAAAACATTTTCGTCCATTTCCTATTTCTTGTTTTGTAGGAAAAAGGAGGGGAGTTTTATTTTCACAAAACAATGGAAAATTTAGAAAACGCGTTTAGTTTTAGAAACATGTGTTTGTGTTTTTCATTTTGCAAAACTAGAAAACTTGTTTAAGTGTTGTTGTTTTCTATCTCAATTCTCCATTCACCTTTGTAATATTATAAAAACATCTTCAAAACACAAAAACAGATATTATAAACTAACAAACTAAATTATAAAATAACTAAAAAAAATCTAATACGAAAAAATAAAGAATTAAAAAAGTAAAATATAACATCAAATAACATGAAAAAATCTACAAGCGACTACAATTCGACATAAAAACATTAAATTCGACATAAAGTAAAATTTCCTATTTCATCCGTTTTATACGTTTTTGTATGTTTTATCCATTTTGTACGTTTTTATATGTTTTTGAACATTTTTATACGTTTTATTAGAGGTGGCAAACGGGTCGGGTCGGGTTGGGTCATGAGTCAAATGGGTCATGGGTCATACAGGTCCTGTTTCAAAAATGGGTCTAACGGGTCATGGGTCAGATGGTTTGGGTCACGTCGACCCACTATATTATAGTGTTTTCATCCGTTTTTTACGTTTTCGATTGTTTTTTACTCTTTCGTCTGTTTTTTACGTTTTCGTCCGCTTTTTATGTTTTATTCCTTTTATTACGTTTTTGTCTGTTTGTTACGTTTTTGTCCGCTTTTTACGTTTTTGTCCTTTTTTTACGTTTTCGTCAGTTTTTTTTATGTTTTCGTTAGACGAAACCTAAACATAGACGAAAACGTAAAAAAAAAAAGAAAATGTAAAAATTCAGACGAAAACGTAAAGAATCGGACGAAAACATAAAAAATCAGACGAAAACGTAAAAAATAAACGAAAACGTAAAAAAATAGACGAAAACGTAAAAGAACAAACGAAAACGTAAAAAAATGGACGAAGACGTAAAAAAGGGTCGAAAACGTAAAAACAGACTAAAACATAAAACAACGGCCGAAAACGTAAGGAAACGCCCTAAAACGTAAAAAACCGGATGAAAACGTAAAAACAGACAAAAACGTAAGAAATGGACGAAAATATAAAAAAACATACTAAAACGTAAAGATTGATATTAAAACGTAAAAAACATACGAAAACGCATAAAAAACAGACGTAAATGTAAAAAAACAGAGGAAAACGTAAAAAATCGGACGAAAACGTAAAAAACATATTAAAACGTAAAAAATAGACTAAATCGTAAAAGAACAGACGAAAACGTAAAAAAACGGATGAAGACGTAAAAAAAAGACACAAACCTAAAAAAAGTGGTCGAAATCGTAAAAAAAGGTCAAAAACGTAAAAAAAAATATCGGACACAAACATAAAAAATGGACAAAAATGTTAAAAATCAGACGAAAACGTAAAAAATCGGACGAAAAAAATCTGACGAAATCATAAAAAAACAGACGAAAACATAAAAAAACGAATGAAAATGTAAAAACATGGACGAAAACGGATGACAACGTAAGGAAACGGACAAAAACGTAAAAAAACGGACAAAACCATAAAAATCGGGCGAAAACGTAAAAAAATAGACAAAAACGAAAAAATAGATTAAAGCGTTAAAAAACAGACAAAAACGTAAAAGAACGGACAAAAAGGGCAAAAAACAGACGAAAACGTAAAAAATCGGGCGAAAACGTAAAAAACATATCAAAACGGACAAAAACAGATAAAAACGTACAAAAACGTATAAAAACGGTTAAAAACCGAATAAAACGTATAAAAATGGACGAAAACGGATTAGGGGTATTTCAATGGAAAATAGGTGAAAACAAAAAAAAAAAAGTGTTTTGTAGTTTTGTGTATTAAAGTTGGAAATAGGAATTTTGTGTTTTGTAGAGAATTTTATTAGAAAACACTAATTTGAACGCGATCTCTGTTTTTTTTGTTTTCCACAAAATATTTTGTGAAAAACAAGGGTGTTTTGTCTCAACTAAACGCACCGTAGGGTACGTTTGGTAGAGAGAAATTTAGAGAAATGAAATGAAGTAGAGAATGGAAATGTAAGGAAATGAAATGGGTGGAGAAATTTAATGAAATTCTCTTGTTTGGTTGCTTCAAAGAATTGATCATAAAAATAAAATAAAAAAGCAATTTCTGTCATAAAAAACTACTTTGTGATCCAATGAAAGATGAATAGTCGACAATACATTGAAAAATATCACAATTCTAAATGGAGCTGGTAACGATGGTGGACTCAAAAATCAACACTCAAACTTAATTGAAGTTAAAACTTCAATATAGATCCAAGAAAAAAGAAGTTCAAAAAAAGTAGATCACGGAGAGGAAGAAAACCTTTCATCAAATCAAAAGTTAATCGGATACTATTAATGAAGAAGGCATAAAAATCATAATAAACCTCATGAAGCAATAACAAAGAAGAAGATATGGAACGAAGTGCCAATAAAGAAAAAGTGAGGCTATGCTTCTGCAGTTTTTGAAGATTTGTTTGGAATGTGCCACTCAGGTGGTTACAATATTTGTACCCTTGTTTTTTAAATGATAAAATATTCTCCATGTTATGTTATTTTTGTTTTAAAATGATAGAGAAATACATTTCCACTCCAAAAGGGATGGAATTCGATTAAAACATAGATGCTATTCTCGAGAATAGAAAATCTCCGCTTTTTCAATTCACAAGCTGCACCAAACGATGAAAATTAAGCAATTTCCATTTCTCTATTGCCAATTCTCTATACCAAACACACCCTAAGTGTTTAACTATGTTAAGATCAATGAAGCTACTTTATTAACAAAAAGCCTTATTGGTTCGATAACATCATATATTATTTTATCATTCTTGCAATATATAGTTTGTTTTACTTCCGGATGATTCCCACACCACAAACAAATACGACAGGTAAATTCACTAAAGTTAAATCGTTTAAAATGTGCAACTGTATGTTATTTTAGCACCTTACTGTTGTTGTTGCCTTCAACAATTGCGTTATGTCTCCATATATATAGTTACTGTACTGAATCATATATTATATATGTCAACATATATAGTTGAACTCCAAATTCATGTTAATTAGTATTTTTGCAACGATAAAACGCAAGTGTTTAGTTATGAGGATATTTTTCCAAACCATAAGAGTGCATGGGACAACCAATTAGGGTGTTTCGATCGATAGATTAGTTTAGAAATACAACCATTCAAATTGCGGTACAAAAACTGGGATTTCCCGTCGTGGTACCGTACCGTTTTTTTAGTGGTACCGATTTTTTTTGAGCGAATTTCATGGTACTGGTACCGTACCAGGTAAAGAGAACTGGTACCGGTACCAGTACGGTTCCGGTACTGTACCGTTTTTCCGATACCCATGCTCATCCCTAGTATGATGTAAACATAAGTGGCATATGTAGGTTGCGTAATAGGTCAGGCCGGGTCAGCTAGCAAACCCCTATTATAGCATTATTAAAATTAATACACTCTAAAAGGTTGTATTAAAAAAAATCAATTTTGAAAACTGAATGCACTAAATCAAAATTAAAGCCACTTTCAACCCAAGTGATCCATTCCCTTTTAAGCAATGTTTCATTGCATTTTCTAAAGATAAAACATAACCCATATCGACCCATTCACAAGGTAAATGGGTCAAAATTGCCTCTAGATTATGTTTTTACCAAGGAAATTGTCAAAAAAAAGTTATTTACTTACTTTTCTTTTTGGCAAAAATTTCTCATTTTGTCAGAGGTGCAGGCTTTGGAAGCTGTACGCATGACAAAAAAAGAGTTATGGCTTCTGCAAGTCAACGCATTCATACAGTGTTCTTTTTGTGTTGCAAGTTCATGTTAATAACTATCCCATAGACAATATATCATTTAATCCATGTCATGAAATGAAGGAATGCATACTCTTTGAGCTCTTTGGCCATATCCACCAAAAATATGTTATCCTGATCACCTCATATGATTAACACTTCCTACATTTAAAACAGCAGTTAGGAGAATGTAAATCAAAGTTGAAAGTGATATGAATTTTGTAATTTCTTTACAAACAAATCATTGCACTTATATAATGTATAAAGGGAAATGGTATAGGCAGATTACCGTTTGTTTTAGGATAATGTATTTGTTTCTGCTTATATAGCGGGCTTATGGCTTATGTGGTTTTCGGCTTATGTTTCGTAAGCCCATTTTTTGTGGCTTATTTGGAAACTTTCTGGCTTATATACGCTTATTATGAGATGATAAGCTTATATAAGCTTATTATGACATGAAAAGCTTATATAAGCCGGAAAGTTTCCAAATAAGCCACAAAAAATGAGCTTATGAAACATAAGCCGAAAACCAAATAAGCCATAAGTCCGCTAAATAAGCCGGAACAAACACCCCCTTAGATTAGCTAATTTTTCGGGCTTACTTGAATTTGGAAAAGTTCATGAGCCTGGTTTTTTCGGCTTATGAGCTTATCAAGTTAAGGTTGCGGTGAAAACTAAGATAATCTGAACACCCGTAAAAGCATTGTTACAATGAAGCAAACCGTTCGCACATGGCAAAAAAGTTGTTTTTTATGGCTTAATTTGTTTGGCTAACGAGTCATGAGTGTTGGGATTTTAGAACAAGTTAACTAGTAACCTCTACGAGTACGCAGCGGATATTAGATCTAGTTAATGCAATTATGTTAAGCACGTATTTAATAAACAAATAATTAATACAATATTAATTAATTAAAAGGGATTAAGAAAAGCTAACCTTGCTTGGCAATTGATCTCTATTAACGGAACAAGAAACCAATACGAAACCTTAAGTATCTAAAATAGATACCTCGAAGAGTATCACACACAAACACTTAAACCAAGTACGTTCGATAAATGCTAGTCGAGAACGTTTAAACCAATCAACCCCTTGAATACTTGAATTGTCACGAACATAGAAAACCAAAAATTAGTCTTCTACTTATTGTTCGAGATACACTTTGTCCAATAACCATTAGTCTTCTATAACCCAAGAACAAAAACAATTAATACCCTTTAACTTGGATGTCAGATTCTACATGGAATACAACCAAGTTATATGAACATTAAACCCTTAAATAACTCTTGAATATAATATGCAAGTAAAAGGTTTAATTGACTATAAGATAAACCAATCTACAATGAATGTTAGATTTGTTTTAGCTTCTGACATAGTGAATTCGGTATTAAGGTTTTAAAAAATAAGATTGAATTTATGAATTGCATGCAAAAAAACACAACCCTTGGACGAATATATATATTCTCCAAAACTTGTTTTCCAAGCAAAAACCCAATCCTTGTTTCTTTCTATCTCTGTAGCCCATTACATAATTGCAAACGCCCCAATGATTAGAACCGGTCATGGGCTTAAACAATTATTAATCGGACCTAGAGTTTAAAACGGGTTTAGACAAAACGGGCCAAGTATACATTCAAGTAATAAAACGTTCATCACGTACTCTCGTGTTTAACGTGTGTGCCCCCATCGGCTCACACACTTCTAGTCGTTTACGTGTGTTTATAACTCCCACAAACCAACAGCTCCCACTTGGGAGTTGGTGTGTCGAATGGCACACAAAACTAACGACGGAAACGCCTAGCAAACGCTCTCACTCGCTTTTTAACTAAAAGTGTCTGGGAGAATAGTTTCGTAAAAGTTTCTCAGTAGCATGGTCATTCAATGTCTTGCTCTAATCATCCTTTGTTATAGATAACGTTAAACCATGGATTATGGATCTCAAATCATTCCATATAGTTTAACCATTTAGAATCTCGTTATAGAATTT
>OU343224.1:154686761-154715549 GCA_910596185.1 Chrysanthemum makinoi | reverse complement strand
CAATTAATTTTTAAATAATATCGAAATGAGTGTCGTACCATTATCCATATTTTCAACAAATTGTTTTCTTTTCTTGTTGAGGTTGCGATTCCTTCATGTTTATGTATTTTTGAATTTGGTTCAACGGTTCGTCGTTTATTTTTCGAAGGATAGATTGTTGGTGTGTGTTTTTTTTTATTTGTGTGTGTGTTTTTCCAGATATGGGTTTTATTTTATTGAACTTTACATTTTCAGTCCTTATATTTTTACTTTATGTAAACTTTTTTGCTTTTTTTAATTTATATCACTTGTGCATAAATGTTTCATTTTATTTGTGCAAGATGATTTCATTTCATTTTTTGAAAAGCTTTTGTCTATACGAGTCAACAAAAATTTTCACAAAGCACATACAAGCTCACATCTCAAAATACATTTTGGAAGTAATTAATCCTTACTTGTTTTTTGCTTTTTCTTTTTTTGTTAGATGACATTTCTTAACAAGTGATATAATAAACTTTTAGTTATATCACTGGTGATATGTTCTAATATCACAAGTGATACAAAAAAAAAAAAAAAAAAAAAATTGTTGGTACGCTAGTTTTGTGGTGACTCAAGATCTAAATTTTGTTGGTAGGCTAGTTTTTGTTTACCAGTTTTAACATGTTTTCACAGAGTATGTCATTGCAAAAATAATCAATCTCTTAATTTGATATACACGTTAAGGACAATGCGTCTTGGCAGTCATCTTATCATTTACCAAAGTATCGCAAATAAATCATTTACACTTTGAAAAAAAATTCATCATAATCCCAAATTTACTGATCTTTGGTTCACCAATTCAATTTATTTAAACTAAAGGTACCTGAGTAGCGAAATCTTCTATGAATTATCCAACAACATAAATATATATAGTGATAGATACATGCATATGTCGCCAGAAGAACATAAGCAAGGTTATATTCATATTACCCAAAAGTGTTTACTTCCATCTAAAATCAAGAACAAAGCGTAAAATACATCTAAAAGCATACGTCTGCATTTCCAACAAAAAGATGCAAATTTCAGAGCAAAATGTAGTACAATCTCCGCACTGGGAATGTGATTCAGTACCTAATAGATCCACCCATCTACTTAGGTATTTCCCAAACTTGGACACTGTCCGTCACATTTCGTGGCCCGGCAGTCCTACTTGCATCTAAAATGCAGAACAAAATGTAAAATGCAACTAAAATATGCAAAATCCAAAAAAAAATGTAGTTCAATCTCCCACTGGGAATGTGATTCGTGTACCTAATAGATCCACCCATCTACTTAGGTATTTCCCAAACTTGGACATTGTCCGTCACATTCCGTGGCTCGGCAGCCCTACTATTGTTTTTGCATATCGATTCTTAAACCTACTTTAATCCATCTACGTTGTTTAGAAATCTAAATACTTAAAAAAGAAATGTAAATTGTTTTGTAATAGCATTAAATAGATTTAATGCTTGTTTTCTTCACTATCTTCTTCCCGATAGCTTCTTCAACCACCTTTTGAATCTCCTTCTCATCATGTTGTGTTTTTCAGAAACTTGATTGCATATTCGACATGAGTTCACTCTTTTGATTCACTTCATGTAACAAAGTATCTTAGCGCATACCTCATCCTCATTCTTGTCATTTGTTCAGCATATCTGTGATTCCTTTCATCAACGATGTTTGGCTTCCAACTTGGTCCTGCTTCACCTTCAAATGTTTCCATATGCATCATCATGTATAAGCCGCAATCAATCTTGTTATCCTTTGTCCTCCATTTCATCTTTCAACACTTTGTAGCTGGCTTCTCTTTCAACATCGTATTGAGGATTGGGTGTGAAGCCTGATCAGGTAACTTAGCAAGAATTGATTTCTGCAAATTAATATTAACAATTTATCTCTAGTGATATTACTTGCTACAATTTATCTCTAGTGATATAAGTATTTAAACAGAGTTCGGTTCAGACATTGCTTACCACAAAATCGAAGTTGGGTTTGTATTTATCCTTGTAGGGCGCATCTGAAATCTTTGTTGTCCAGTATTACAGTCAAGGTTCTTCTCCAGATTGAAAACTATGACATAGTAATGGTTGGAGCAATTATCGGAAAGAAGACAAGTTTCACATCTTTCAATTTCCGTTTTGCTTCTTCCTCAGTCATGAGTTTCTTCATTAGTCTTTCAAAGTTGTCACACTGCGTTTTTTCATTTTTTACTTTCTTCGAATCTCTGGCATTGTATCAACAATAGATTCAAGATAATTTAAAATACATATTATATAATTTTGAAACGCATGGATATATTATTGCATTTTTTTTGGAAGTTTTTATATCTTACCACTGCATCTGTTGGGAAGTAGTATCTTGTCTTCATTTTTCCAACTTTGTTCTTTCTCTCTTCATGATTCAATACCGAAGCGAATGCATCGATCACCTGACTTTCTATTAGCAAGCCCGGCGCAATTGATTGCATTACTATTCTTGGTACTGGTGTGCCCTTGCCATCATTGAATACGTCTTCTCTGTTTTTTAATATCACAGTTGATAAAATTTAGGTTCTTAAATATAGCATATCACTTGTGATAAATAACATAACCTTAATACTAACAGGAAATTGAAATCTTACATTATATCTCCTTCCATCGAAAATAAGTTGTTAGCTAGCATTGTTTCGCACTCTGTTAACGGTTCCATCGTTCGCCTTCTTGTTCATATAAGGTGATTTCAAGTACACTGATGGTTTAGCAATCCTTTTTCCTTCCCTCTTTTCATTTTCTTTGTTGCTTTGTTCAGCAACATCTTTCTGAGTCCTGAATGCCTTGTGTTGAATTTCTGGGCTTTGAAATTCTGCAACTTTAGCCCTTTCTTCTTCTTGTGCAACTTTGTGCTGCATCATCTTTTTCAGCCTGTTTTTTAAGCATCTAATAATGTTTAGATATGAAAAAGTTCTGCAAGGTGTTTTGTTTAAGTTTATATGTCTAACTAGCTTATTGTTCTTTTTTCGACATGTTACGCTGCTTATTTTTGTTTTATTTTTTAGTCATATAAGCCTATCTCAAAATAAGACATTCATTTCCCATCATGTAACTATGCAATGCATAAGAATGAATTTGCAATCAATAAAGTGATTCATTTCACATTCATTCTTAATGTTCCTATCTTTTGCGATGCAATAAAAAAGCATCACTAAATTGCATATATGAATACTAGGAGAGTCTTCAAAGGCCAAGATAACCTTTTTTGTTTTGCTCTTTTGTTAGCAAGTTCTTTTACAAACTACAGCTTCTTTCTTTTCTTTTCTTCTTTCTCCTGAGCTTGTTTTGTAGCCTCTTCTTTTGCATCTTTTTGTTTCTTTTCAGCTTCTTTTGAAAATAACTATTAATGAAAAATAACTAATAAATAAATTCTATCGTATTGGACTTTGTTATTTTAGAATTTATCACTTGTGATATTACCTTTTCGCTTCTTCTTCTTTTTTTGCTTCTTTTTTGCATTTTTTTTTTGCTTCTTTTCAAACTGTTTTTAGCCTCTTCTTTTTCGGGATTGCTTCTTTTGCTGCTTGTTTCAAATGCTCTTTTTCTAGCGACTGCATTAATAAAAATTAAAGAATAAATAAATAAATAAAACTAAAAAAAAGTGTTGTATTGTATGACTTTGTTATATTTAGAGTTTATTACTTGTGATATTACCTTTTCCGCTTCTCCTTTCTTCTTCTTTTCGCCTTCTCTTTTTTCTCAGCTGCTTTTTTCTGAGCTTCTTTTTCGGCTTCTTTTTCTCACCTGCTTCTTTTTGCAATTGCTTCTTCTTCAAATTCTGTGTATTTTTACCATTTTGTTATGTAAAAATTTATCACTTGTGATATTGTATACAGATAAGTACTTTAAATTATAATTATCTAACCTGTTGTTTATCCTTGTTTCCTCCTTCTTCATTTCCTCCTTCGCTATCATCATCATCCTCATTCTACTATCTCTCCTCCTCCTTCACTTTCATCATCTTTAATCTCATCATCTCCTCCTCCTTCACTTTCATCATCTCCTCCATCTCTTCTGCTCGTTCCTTCTTGATTATCAATCACTCTACCATTTTCATCTATTTGAAGATTCCCCTGGAATTGTGTGTTGTATTTTTCTACATATAACCTTATTGTTTCATCTCCTGGGTATATCTCCATGCTTACCCTTATAAAATTTTCTAACTCTCTCTTTTCATTCAAAACTCATTCAAACTTTTCTTCGACAGCTTCATATAGTTGTTGTGTTTTTAATTAAATAAAGCAATTATAAGTATTTTATCACTAGTGATATATTCAAAATTTTCATATTAATTATAAGTATTACCTCTTTCTGTTTCCTGATATCTGCTTCTTCACTCTCATCATCTTCTTCAATTACCATGACATTACCAAACCCTCCCATATCCATCTCCATCTCCATCTCTTGCCTTTTCTCAATCAGTTTTGTGTTCCAATTTCTGATGGCTGGCCATTTTCGTGGCACATCCATTTCATCGAACTTTGTGAAATGCAAGTAAATAAGCTGTTTTCAAGAAAACAAAACATTCATTAAAACCTTTACTTATTAAAAGAAGTGGTAGATTAATCTTTTTTAGTATCCCAAGTGATATTGTACATGGCATCTATTTTTTAAAAAACAACTTGTAATATCACTGGTGATAGAATACATTTTATATGTCATTAACTTAAAATATCACTTGTGATACCCTACATCATATTTGTTTTAAAGAAAACCTTGACTTACCGTGAATGTTGCGTGTGGTCCATAGTACCAATTTTCCAGTGTTGAGTTATCCCAGCCATCCTTGCTTAATTTCATACAGTTCCAAATGAATGAGCACCAGTCAATTGTCGGTATTTCCTCTGGTGCCATCGAATTGATGACGTGATACTTCAGCAATCGAACTGTTATAGCAGGTTCCCAGACAGTTTGCAAACGATTAGGAAATTCATCCGGAAGGTGAAGTCATTTCTTCGAGTACTCTGAATCACCTTTGATAATGATGTTGTTGTTATCCTTTTTTTTCCCGGGAATTGTGCCATAAACGTTTCTATAAATACGTCATCCCAATCCCTTTGTGGTCCTGAGCAAAGTGGTCTCGGTGGACCCATTGGTATCCCAAGAACTTCCCTAATCTTTCGGTGTGTGATTTTTATGACACCCCCATTTAGCAAGTTGATTTGCATCTTTTCCATATCCATATGTGTCAATATGAAGTAGGGCAGCTTTCCAGGGATTTTTTGCAACGGAAAATCAATCAGTGTTCCAAATCCCATTACCTGTGACCATTTTCCTTCTTCTGGGCTCGCGAATGTGTTGCATCGTAAAACGGTTGGACAGTCATTTTAGCTCTCAACGACTTGAATGGAATGACATATTCTTCTTCTTCTTCCTCATCTTCCACCTCCATTTTTTCCTTGCCTTTCTTCGTCTGTTCTTTCTTCTTCTTTGCTTTTCTTCTTCTTCTTCCTTTCTTCTTCTTTCTTTCTTTCTTCGCTTCTTCTTCTTCTTCTTCGTTTCCTCCATTTTTTTTGATTTGTTGCCTTTCCTTCCTTTTTCTTTTCTTCTTCTTCTTCCTTTTTCTTTGTTTCTTTTCTTCTTTCTTTTTCTTTTTCTTTCTTGCTCTTTCCTCGCTTTTTCTTCCCCTCTTTTCTTTCCTTTTCTACCTTCTTTGTTTTTTCGGTTTGTTGTTTTTTGATGCTGATCTTGTTACAGCAACGGTGAATCTTTGGTTGTTCTTTTCGTTTCTTTGGTTGCTTGGGTTTCAACTTTGGTTTTGCTTCTTTGGGTATGACTGTTTCTTGGGGTGTCGCTTCGGGTGTTGTTTTGGTTGTTGTTTCTGGTGTTGGTTCAGATGGTGTTTCTTCCATGTTGTTGGTGGTGTTGGTGTGGTTTCTATGGTTGCTAGAGTTGTTATTGGTGTGTTTTCTGGTGATGTCATTTCGGGTGATGCTTGATTTAATGGTGTAACAAGCCTTGATCGTGCAATGGTTGTTATCTGTTTTGTGGGTGTCTTTTCTAGATAGGTAATTTTTATTGTTGACTTTGTGTATTTTGTGGTTGTTTTCTGTGGTGAGGGTGTAGATGTTTGCTGTGGTTTCTTGGTGGTAGTGTTGTTTGTGGTGTTGGTGTTTGTGTTGTTTGTGGTGGTGGTGTTGGTTGTTTTTTACTTGATATGGTGCTTTTTTGAATTGGAGTTTGTTTCTTGCTTCTTTTCTTTTTCATTTCTTTTAGACTTGTATTCAAATCTGCACAAAAGAAATCCCAAGTAAGTTTTCATGAATATTTATTGCTGATAAATATAAACTCTGAATGTTTATGCGTCATACAATTTTATAACATTCTACTGCAAGTATGTCATATCAATTTGTATCACAGGTGATATAACACAGAAGCTAAATGTCAAAACAAGTATGCCGCATACATATAGTGTTTATCATAGTTGATATTTTTCTAAAGGAGACATGCATATATGTTAGAATTTACCTTTTTCCTTTTGAATCTCTGGAGATACGCTCAAAAATTTGCTTGTCGACAAAACTGCATTTACAAATTTTTTTAAGAAACAAACAGAATGTCTGCAATTTATATGTTTAAAGATTTATTAGCAGACAAAAACTGACCGTTTAAAGCTTGTATTGTATCCAGATGCTTGTAAATATCATCTTCTACATTTTTTTCAAAATCAAAATTTTAATGTCTTATGTTATGTAAAACAAAAAGACACTATAAATTCTAATCAAAAATGTATTTGAAATATAGTTATTTCAAGTATAACGGCTTATCATCACAATTGTTATACTATCAAAAATAAAAAAAAAAATAAAAATCACTATATCTGTTTTTATCACTGGTGATATACCATTAAATATTTAAGTTATCCGCGTCTGCTCTTCATCATCATCACTACCATCAGTACCACTACCACTACTAGTAACACTACGACTACGAAAAGTCATAACTAAACCACCATCTCTACCACAAAAAACACTAAAATTGTATCAGTTATCGTGCTACATGATCACTAATCGTGTGACAAGTAATCAATTATCGCTACATCTGTTTTTATCACTAGTGATATACCATAAAATATTTCTCTGTCACACTAAAAAACGCATCATAAGTTACATCAAAATTATACTCGTAACAAGCTAAAAACATATCAATTATCACGAAGAACGCTAAAAGTCAAATCGACGTTCGCTACCACTACTACTATCACTACCACTATACTCAAGCACCACCACCACCACTACCACTACCACCACCACCACTACCAATATCAAAAATCAAAACTAAACCACTAAGACTACCAAATCACTACCACATCTACCACAACTGTTTTACAGTATGACACCTAAAAACATCTAAAATCAGCAAAATCTTCATAAATTTCTTCTTCTTTTACAGATGACGAGCAAAATCTCAAATAAATACATAATCATCAATTGCATGTCATTAATACAGCAAAAAATACAAAAATGTTCATAAATAGCAATAACATTCATAAATAAGTATAAAATCAGTAGAGATACATAAATAACATCTAAATAATTAGTTTGAAGCTTCGTACCATCGTTTTCGGAGTTGGTAGGTTTGTTTTGATCCATTTTTTTGTGCTTTTTCTTTTTCAGTTGAAGATTGATGTGTTTTTGTGTTTTTTTTTAAATTTATTTTGACGGTTAATTGTTGGTTGATTTTGATAGTTAGGGTTTGTTTTTAGTGAGAGATTTTAGAGAGAGAAAGCGACGTTTTGTTTTTGTTGATGAAAATGAGTGCGTGTGATGTGTTTATGTGGTTGGGGGAAGTTTCACGTTTTGGCAAGAATAGTCCCTCCGTGTTTTTTATCCTTAAAAAATGTTTTTTGATCCAACGGCTGATACTTGTACCTTGGTAAGTAGGGGATTGAAGGTTTCTAAAATAAAGTCCCTCTAATAAAGGTATTGCATTCAAAAGAATAACTGCAAAATTTGGAGGGGTCATAACCGTACAAAAGAATAACGGCATGTTCTATCTATACTAAGTGAAGCAACATACTTGTTTAATGGATCCCATGCTACCCCTTGAACATAATGGAAATGATCATCTAAAATCTGAATAAGAAAAATAATAAACAACAAATTTTTATGATAAAAATTTATGTCTTATTTTGGAGGGAACACCCACAATGACCAACTTCAGGAATTTATGTACAAACCTTTCTGTATATCTTATCATGTTTAGGACGCTTTTCACCAGCCAGTTTTTTGTTTTTGTTTTTTTTTTTTCTTCTCAAATTTAACACCACTTGCGGTTGAAGTTGCAGCTTTTGTAGTTCATCCCTACTATCCTTTCTTGGTGCAGTTTGAGTTCCTGTTATGGGCAATGCAGTGGCCACAAGTTGAACATGGCTGCCAAAAAAGAGGTATTAAGTCAATAATATTCCACAAAAATATAATTTTAATGCAGTCTACATACAAAATGTCAATAGTGATTTAAATAGTCCCGACCTTGCCAAAGCACAACTTTTGATGCCTCTTTCAGATTATGCAACCGCTACTTTTCTTGTCTTTCAACTCTTCGCTTCTTTTCTGATCGTTTCTTGGCAAATGGGTCTTCCCCTCGCTCTGTTAAAAGAGCAAAACTTATTACTTTAAGATAAGGTTGCTTCTTTCAACACATTAAAGTATTGATTACAATCAATTGTTTACCATCTATCATCTTTGCCTCGATGACCTAAGGTTATTGTCACATTTACCCGATCATGACCATATCAGTGCTTCCAAGAGTTGGTTTGTTCGTCAAAGACAAGCTTGTCTTTCTTGCACTTCACTGTGCCTATGTACAGAAATAGTACATCAGCAAGAAATTTAGTATGATGTAGGGATGAGCACGGTACCAAAATGGTACCGAACCTGCACCGTTTTGGTGGTACCGGTTTCTTCCCCGGCCAAAAATGACGTACCGTTCTCGGAACCAAGAGTATGTCCGGTACCGGTTCCGGTATCGGTTCGGGTAAACCGGTACCGTAGACCGTATGATCTATAAATCCTCGTTATAAATCTATTCTAATGGAGTTGTTAAGGTGGCGTTTAGTTTGAAAACATTTTCGCCCATTTCCTATTTCTTGTTTTGTAGTGGAGGGAGTTTTATTTTCACAAAACAATGGAAAATTTAAAAACGCTTTATTGGAAACATGTTTTGTGTTTCCATTTTGCAAAACTAGAAAACATGTTTAAGTGTTATTGTTTTCTATCTCAATTCTCCATTCACCTTTGTAATATTATAAAAACATCTTCAAAACACAAAAACAGATATTATAAACTAACAAACTAAATTATAAAATAACTAAAAAAAATCTAATACGAAAAAATAAAGAATTAAAAAAGTAAAATATAACATCAAATAACATGAAAAAATCTACAAGCGACTACAATTCGACATAAAAACATTAAATTCGACATAAAGTAAAATTTTCTATTTCATCCGTTTTATACGTTTTTGTATGTTTTATCCATTTTGTACGTTTTATATGTTTTGAACATTTTATACGTTTTATTAGAGGTGGCAAACGGTCTGGGTTGGGTCAGGGTCGAGTCAAATGGGTCATGGGTCATACAGGTCCTGTTTCAAAAATGGGTCTAACGGGTCATGGGTCAGATGGTTTGGGTCACGTCGACCCACTATATTATAGTGTTTTCATCCATTTTGATTGTTTTATTTCTGTTTTAGCACGCTGGTCCGCTTTTTATGTTTTATTCCTTTTATTACGTTTTTGTCTGTTTGTTACGTTTTTGTCCGCTTTTTACGTTTTTGTCCTTTTTTTACGTTTTCGTCAGTTTTTTTTATGTTTTCGTTAGACGAAACCTAAACATAGAGACTAAAACGTAAAAAAAAATGTAAAAATTCTGACTAAAACGAAAGAATCGGACGAAAACATAAAAATCGAGAAAAACGAAAAATAAACTAAAACGTAAAAAATAGACGAAACGAAAAGAACAAACGAAAACGTAAAAAACCAACGAAGACGTAAAAAAAGGGTCGAAAACGTAAAAACAGACTAAAACATAAAACAAAGGCCGAAAACGTAAGGAAACGCCCTAAAACGTAAAAAACCGGATGAAAACGTAAAAACAGACAAAAACGTAAGAAATTGACGAAAATATAAAAAAACATACTAAAACGTAAAGATTGATATTAAAACGTAAAAACATACGAAACCATAAAAAATGACGTAAATGTAAAACAGAGGAAAACGTAAAAAATCGGACGAAAACGTAAAAACATATTAAACGTAAAAATAGACTAAATCGTAAAAGAACGACAAAACGTAAAAACGGATGAAGACGTAAAAAAAGACACAAACGTAAAGTGGTCGAAATCGAAAAGGTCAAAAACGTTAAAAATATCGGACACAAACGTAAAAATGGACAAAATGTTAAAAATCGAATTTAAAACGAAAATCGGACGAAAACATAAAAAAACGAATGAAAATGTAAAAACATGGACGAAAATGGATGACAACGTAAGAAACGGACAAAACAAAAAACGCAAAACATAAAAATCCTTAAAACGAAAAAATAGACAAAACGAAAAATAGATTAAAGCGCTAAAAAAGCACAAAAACGTAAAAGAACGGACAAAAAGGGCAAAAACGACGAAATCGTAAAAATCGGACGAAACGTAAAAACATATCAAAACGGACAAAAAAGAGATAAAACGCATAAAAACGTATAAAAACGTTAAAAACCGAATAAAACGATAAAACGACGAAAACGGATTAGGGTATTTCAATGGAAAATAGCGGAAAACAAGTGTTTGTAGTTTGTGTAAATTGGAATAGGAATTTTTGTTTTTGTAGAGAATTTTAGAAAACACTAATTGAACGCGACTGTTTTTTGTTTTCCACAAAATATTTTGTGAAAAACAAGGGTGTTTTGTCTCAACTAAACGCACCATAAGTGTTTAACTATGTTAAGATCAATGAAGCTACTTTATTAACAAAAAGCCTTATTGGTTCGATAACATCATATATTATTTTATCATTCTTGCAATATATAGTTTGTTTTACTTCGGGATGATTCCCACACCACAAACAAATACGACAGGTAAATTCACTAAAGTTAAATCGTTTAAAATGTGCAACTGTATGTTATTTTAGCACCTTAGTGGTGTTGTTGCCTTCAACAATTGCATTATGTCTCCATATATATAGTTATTGTACTGAATCATATATATTTCAACATATATAGTTGAACTCCAAATTCATGTTAATTACTGTAGTAGTATTTTTGCAACGATAAAACGCAAGTGTTTAGTTATGAGGATATTTTTCCAAACCATAAGAGTGCATGGGACAACCAATTAGGGTGTTTCGATCGATAGATTAGTTTAGAAATACAACCATTCAAATGCGGTACAAAACTGGATTTCCCCGTGTGGTACCGTACCGCTTTTTTAGTACCACTTTTTTTAGCGATCATGGTACCGGTATCCGATCGTGAAAGAACCAGACGGTATCAGTACTGTTCCAGATCGCACCGTTTTCTTGTAGCCATGCTCATCCCTAGTATGATATATAAAAATAAGGCATATGTAGGTTGCGTAATAGTTCAGGCCGGGTCAGCTAGCAAACCCCTATTATAGTTTTATTAAAATTAATACACTCTAAAAGGTTGTATTAAAAAAAATCAATTTTGAAAACTGAATGCACTAAATCAAAATTAAAGCCACTTTCAACTCAACTGATCCATTCCCTTTTAAGCAATGTTTCATTGCATTTTCTAAAGATAAAACATAACCCATATCGACCCATTCACAAGGTAAATGGGTCAAAATTGCCTCTAGATTATGTTTTTACCAAGGAAATTGTCAAAAAAGAGTGATTTACTTACCTTTCTTTTTGGCAAAAATTTCCCATTTTGTCAGAGGTGCAGGCTTTGGAAGCTGTACGCATGACAAAAAAAGAGTTATGGCTTCATCATTTGCCCGTGAGTTAGCTCGTGGTTTTGATTCTTTGGCTGCAAGTCAACGCATTCATACAGTGTTCTTTTTGTGTTGCAAGTTCATGTTAATAACTATCCCATAGACAATATATCGAAAACAATATAAACCCCAATTCATGAGCATAATCAAACATGCACTTTTAAGTATTTCATTTGTGTTAAGTAACATAAGTAACTAAATATAAACATACAACGACCATATTATCTACTTTAAAATTATATCATTTAATCCATGTCATGAAATGAAGGAATGCATACTCTTTGAGCTCTTTGGCCATATCCACCAAAAATATGTTATCCTGATCACCTCATATGATTAACACTTCCTACATTTAAAACAGCAGTTAGGAGAATGTAAATCAAAGTTGAAAGTGATATGAATTTTGTAATTTCTTTACAAACAAATCATTGCACTTATATAATGTATAAAGGGAAATGGTATAGGTAGATTACCGTTTGTTTTAGGATAATGTATTTGTTTGCTATATAGGGCTTATGGCTTATGTTTTTCGCTTATGTTTCAAGCCCATTTTTTGTGGCTTATTTGGAAACTTTCTGGCTTATATAAGCTTATTATGAGATGATAAGCTTATATAAGCTTATTATGACATGAAAAGCTTATATAAGCCGGAAAGTTTCCAAATAAGCCACAAAAAATGAGCTTATGAAACATAAGCCGAAAACCAAATAAGCCATAAGTCCGCTAAATAAGCTGGAACAAACACCCCCTTAGATTAGCTAATTTTTTGGGCTTACTTGAATTTGGAAAAGTTCATGAGCCTGGTTTTTTCGGCTTATGAGCTTATCAAGTTAAGGTTGCGGTGAAAACTAAGATAATCTGAACACCCGTAAAAGCATTGTTACAATGAAGCAAACCTTTCGCACATGGCAAAAAAGTTGTTTTTTATGGCTTAATTTGTTTGGCTAACGAGTCATGAGGGCACATTTTCGGCTTGTTTTCTCAGTTTAAGTCATAATAAGCTTGTAAGTTAGAAGAATATGAGCTTTTGAAAATAACCCGAACAAAATTAGCTCATAAGCCCGGAAATAAGATAAGAAAACACCCCCTAGTGATTTTAGATAAAATTGTTAAATTGCAAATGCCCAAAAATCTATGGCTATTACCTATTGGCTGTCTTATTCGTAATTTGCTATTGCAATTGGTGTTCTGTTGCATTTCAAAAAGTGAAATGAAGGTTTAAAGACTGTGTTATAAGATAGTAAGGGTACTAAGGAAATGGTGTTGTTAAACACGAGTTTCTTTTTGCCAGTCATTCTTTGATAAGTAATTTGTTCTATGTTTGTGTCCAGGTTGCTTCAATGTTGCCTCCAGAAGCTTTTATGGTTTTGAGGAAATCGTTTGATGCAAGAAAGGTCAGTACATTGCTTCACTTCTTCAAAACATAATCTAGTGAAATGACAAAATGTTCCAAATATAGTTACTCGACTCATGTTGAAAATTTTGAATTTTCTGAGTCAAAAGGAGCCCAAATTTGTGTACACAGTGGAGATGGATGTCGATAAGCTCCGGAGTCTGGAACCTCGAACTTATGACTTTATATCAAGCTTAGAACCAAAAATCGGCTTAATCGAGCATATGCCTTATGAAAGAGCTGTTGGTGATTTAGTTAGTGTTATAGATGATAACAAAAAGATTGAGCATGATAAATCCTGGGAGAAAATGGTCATAGCGGTTCATTAGGTTCTCATACCAAGCCAAAGATTGCAGTTGTGGGTAGTGGTCCAGCTGGTTTGTTTTTTTCTTACTTGCGTTTGTTACTTGATGCATAAGAATGTTTTTTATCAAGGAGTGTACTATCTACCAGTTTATCGCCACAATCAGTCGGATATATGTTAAACACATACCTAAATCAACTTGTTCATAAGTATATTGGTCGAGATTGCGACCACTACTTTCTTCAAACTTGCTTGAAGATTCACCTCTATTTTTAGCTAACTTGATTATACTAATCGAAAATTCAGGTTATGAAAACCTTAGTTCGGTTTGGAGCACCTGAGAGCATCTTGGTTGATGGAAAGCCTCATTTAGGAACGGATAGGTTGATACCACTTCTCAGCAACTTTCGGCAACATCTACAAGAAATAGGGGTGAGTCATATTTATAAATTCCCATTTTAAGAAGTAAACCTTACAGTTTAGTATCTTTCCATTAACGGGACTAATTACTTTATATTTTTGAAGGTTAATATCAGGTTTGGAACAAGGGTGGGTGATCTGATTGTAGAAAATGGTCATGTTGTTGGTGTCAATGTATCTGATTCTAGTGGAAGTTTACAGTTTAATAGCGAGAAGCTGGGATTTGATGCAGTTGTTCTTGCAGTCGGGCATTCTGCACGTGATGTATATCAAACGCTTCTTTCTCATAATGTGGAGCTGGTTCCCAAAGATTTTGCTGTAAGTTTCAGTTACATCTTCTCAAGTTTTTTGTGATTCATTTGCTTTTTTTTCCCTTCCTACAAGTTTATTTGGATATTTGTGATGAACAGGTTGGTTTGCGGGTTGAGCATCCACAAGAATTGATAAACAATATTCAGGTATCACTTAAGGAATTGTTGCAATTATAGTCGAGGAAACTGATTTTTCTAGAGCAGCATATTGATCGTTTGGCTAAATTATTTGTTATTTGAACACGTAGTACTCCAAATTGGCCAATGAGGTTAGAAGTGGGCGTGGGAAAATACCGGTTGCAGATTACAAGGTTGTTGAATACGTTAAAGGAGAGGGCAATGATACACAGTTTACATCACAACGGAACGGAGTTGTTATTCTTTCTGGTAAACTTATCTACCTATGTTGTAGCATAGAAAATCATCCGTTAGACCATTATCTTAATTTTAGTTGTATAAATCCTTTTCAAAACAATTCCCCAACCCGCCCATTTTGCCATCTCAAAGACTATAACTGAAAATTTATTCTTTGCAGGTTGTGGTAACGAGCATAGATCCAACTGAACTGTGTATAAATGGTATGTCGTTTTCTCGAAGAGCATCCAAATGGGCTAATGCTGCAATCGCCGTCACTGTTTCACTAGAAGATTTCAGTGCTCTTGGTTTCCATGGACCTCTTGCTGGTGTCAACTGTCAAGTTTCAGGTACTCCTTGATTTTAAATATTCCATCATCGCTTATTCATACTCTATCTATGTGCCTTTCATATTGGTTTACATGTTTGTACATTTTGAAGAGGGAGTTCGAACGAAGAGCAGCTACTATGGGAGGTGGAAATTTTGTTGTGCCCGTGCAAACCGTCAAAGATTTCATGGATAATACATTGTCTGGTAAATTGTTTATTCTTTAACGTTTCTAACTAGTAGAGCTGGCAATTCTATCCATTCATCAAGTTACAATTCTTTTTTGTATCAGCTACTACTTTACCATCATCAAGTTACCGATTAGGTGTAAAGGCAGCAAACCTTCATGAGTTGTTTCCCGTGCATATAACAGAAGCATTGCAGCACTCACTCTCAACATTTGACCAAGAGGTTTTCTTTCTGACCTTGCTTTTGATCTAAATCAACAAACATTGCACACATTTAAATATTCGTTTTTGAAATTTGTGTTCTTTTATTCCAGTTACCAGGATTCATCTCCCACAACGCCCTTCTACACGGAGTGGAGGTAATATTCCGTTCATATATACCATTTTGCTTGGAACCCACAGAAGTTAATATTTTTAGCTTAATTGCATACCATTTTGATCTTACTCCAGACTAGAACTAGTTCTCCGGTCCAAATTCCTAGAAATGCCGACACTTTTGAGAGCGTGTCTTTATCCGGTGGGAGAAGGTGCAGGGTATGCAGGTGGGATTGTGAGTGCAGCTGTCGATGGTATGTATGCTGGTTTTGCTTTGGCGAAAAGACTTGATCTATTCAAGGTTGATATTGAGTCGATTTTTGGACAGACTCAAAATTCTGGATTTTCCAAATACTAAAACATAAAATAGTATTAAACTGATATAGTCCACAAATTTTGATCCTTAAAAACATATCGTCTTTGTAATATGAGTTAGTTGTAACCTTGTAAGTTGTAACCCTTGTTTTCGAGTAAATTTAGCTTCTGTGATTAGTTTAATTAAAATATTTAAAACGTCTCTCGAACTGTTGTACCCAACCCGACCCATTGACTGATTGACCCATTAGTTTTTCAGCCTCAACCAAGTCGAGAAACCACCTTAGACAACCAAAGAATTTGCTAATAAGACAACCGCCATCAAATAAAAAAAAACACATACCCCACAAAAACCAAATATAAAAAAACCACATCACACAAAACAAATCAATTCTTTTGATAACCCAACCATAAACTTTAAAAAGATTGGAAGTGACCGGTCGCCGATCCAGTTGGGCTAATAGAGAAAACTTGTCGATTATGGGTTGAGGGGCAACAAACCATGCCTTTAGCATTGGCTTAATAAAGAATCCACATTAAATATTAAGGGTTAGTACTATATAAACCCTAGCATTGGCTTAATAAAGAATCCACATTAAATATTAAGGGTTAGTACTATATAAACCCTCCATATCAAATAATAGAGAATATTCCTTTTGTCCCTCCACTTTTTTCAGTACAACACAGTTTTTTGTCCGTTTCTGTTCCGTATTTCTGACAGTTTTAAACGTTTGACTTATTAAACTTTATATTTACACTTCCGCATTTTCAGGTTTATAGCTTTTTTATATAAACAAAATTATAAAAAAAAAAAATAAAATAAAAAAATAAATAAAAAAAAAAACAAAAAAAGTAGGAGGGTCAATCTAAAAAACAATGTACCGTCCCAATAACCCAACCCAATATTAAACATTGTGTCATAGAAATTTGCACCAACAAAAAAAAAGAAAATGACATTTCTATTTTCTAACACCAACATAAACAAAACAAGATTTATAAACCATAACAAAACTAAAAAAACAATCCAAAACATTACCAAATTCACTTTTGACCCCCTCTATTTACCACCATATCCTTATACCTTATAATAGAATCCAACCTTTGCAACCTCAACTGATTCTTGAACTTATTTATAAAATCATCAGCTTTTGCATCCACTTCCACGTCATCATCCGCCGCCTTCCTCTGCTCCCTCACAGTCTCCGGCCGCCGTGCCTCCACTATCTTCTCTTCTTCAAAATGAGAAAAAGGTGATTTCATACTTGCTGACTTTTTCATCTTCGCCGGAAGCTTCAAAGGAACCTCCCCTGTATCCGACTTTGTTCTGTTCACTTGCCCACCTGTTATATTACTGTATACTTCATCTAAAGTGTCATTTTCTTCTTCTTCATGGGTCGGCTTTTCTTGGGGTTTTTCGAGATGGGTCGGGTCAAAATCATAATGGGTCTGCTTTTCTTGGGGTTTTTCGAGATGGGTCGGGTCAAAATCATAATGGGTCGGCTTTTCTTGGGGTTTTTCGAGATGGGTCGGGTCAAAATCATAATGGGTCTGCTTTTCTTGGGGTTTTTCGAGATGGGTCGGGTCAAAAGCATAATGGGTCGGCTTTTCTTGGGGTTTTTCGAGATGGGTCGGGTCAAAATCGAGATGGGTTGGTTTTTCTGGTTTGTTTTCGATATGGGTCGGGCCAAAATCGTAATGGGTAGTGATTTTTTCAATGGTGTGTCGGTCATATATGAAATGAGTTTGTGCCTTAAAGACAGGTTCTGATTGTGGCTGTACCTTTTTAGTTTTCGGGTCAAGATCCGGTTTTGGTGAAACGGGTATGGGTTGTGGTTGTAGATCTTGTTGGTCAGGAAAAGGGTGGTCAAATACATATTGTGTTGCAGCTAATTCCAAAGCATCTTGTTCTTGTTGTAGAGGGTGTTGTTGGTCATTTTGAGATCTATAAGGGTGTAAGTTGAAAGATCTGAGTCGGTTAAGGATAGATTGAGATCTGGCAAGTTTATTAGATTCATTTTGTGTTTGTGTTTTTTGGTTTTGTTGTTTGTTTTGATTATTGGTGTTGGTATTGTTGTTTGGTAAGTTGGATGTGAAGAGAATGGTTGCAATCATCAAGTTGAGAAAGAGGAAGAGGATGGTAGGAGTGCACCAATTATTGATTGATGTCCAAATAGATGGTAATGTTGTAGAGTCTTCCATTTGGTAATTTTTTATTGAGTAATGTTTTTATTGCAGAGATGGTGGAGATAAAAGGTGTAGGGATGAGTGGTATTGGCTATTGGGAGTGGGTGCTTTGAGTAGAGAGAGAGAGAGAGTTTGTGTTGAGGAGGGAGAAGGTGATTTTTGTTAGGTGAGTTTTTGTGTTATGTAAGGATGAGGTGTATGTTCATATTCCTCTACTAGTTATAATATCCGTCTACTAGTTATAATATCCGTGCGTCTTGCGAGAGTCTTTAATTTTTTTAATAAATGTATTTTTATTAATTAAAAGCTAAATAGTTTAATTTTTGTTTCTTGTTTTAGTTATAGTTCTTAATTTTGATTTATAATTATTTTTGATGGACATAGGAGGGGTTCATATATACTTTTTTTTATAAACTTTTATCACAAAACTTTACAAAGAAAGTTTAGTTATCGTTTATACTGTTTTTGCATTGATAAAAATTGATCTGAAATAAATATATCTCTTTTTTTTTTGAACTTTCAACTTTATTGAAAAAAACTAGCGAGAAGCTAGAGATACAAATTGAGTGGTAAACGATAAAGCGGCAAAGATTAAGCGTGAATCCACACCAACTTAACCATCCGTATTTTGTGGACCTATGCGATAGCCAAAGGAATGTCAAATTCTTGAGCTCCATGATTGCGAAGCGGGGTGATGGAGTTTTGCTAGAGAAATCACGATCGTTCCTGTAATACAGTAAATACTATTAGGTTGATAAAGCTCTTCTTAGGGATTGATGATAGGTCTTTGTGCAAGTCAAGTAACTCTCTAATGTTGCATGGTATTATTGCTGGTAACTTACACCACGTAAGGATGTTTGACCAAATGGATTTCAGAGAATTGAGGGAACAAGTGATCCACTGACTCTTCAAACCTCGCACACAGGGAGCAAGAGGTTGAGGCAACCTGAATGTTTCGCTTTATTAGATTGTCAGTTGTTGGTAGTCGGTTTAATTGCATCCGCCAGCACATCACGTTAACTTTGCTGTTTTGTGTTTGAAAATACATAACCAAAGAGTTTCTTGTACATACATAGAAAATAGTTAATGTGTTACTATCAAACGCTTTGTGTTTGAAAATATTTACCTGAATAAGTCAAATACAGATTCTACTTATTGCACATGACACTCCATTTACCTGATTTAAGGTTTAACTAATAGACATGACTCACATACAATTACACATAATGAGATCAAAACACTCCTGCACATGGATACATCATAATTGTAGCATAACAGATAGTAACTTGAACATCACAAACTTGATAATGATATAATCTATTGACAAAGGTGGAAGCTGTATGGATGGCATGAAAAAACAAAGATGCATACTTGATCAATCTCACAATTGGATTCTAACATCATTCTTTTATGACCATTAATTCAGTCACTTCAGTTAACATCCGCCATCTAAATTTATTTGGGACTTCATTGATTAGTTCTTTCTATATGTCTTTCTTGTTTATTGTACACTGAACTTGAAATTACACCTCCATTGGCAACCACACTCCTGCCTAATAGATACACCAAGTGATTAGATTGAAAACAAAGTTTTTTTGGCTTACTTTCAATCACACCTTCCACACTCTGTTAAACAACCAACATGGTATTGCCAAAAAGGCTTATTCGCAAAGGAAGTTGAGAAAAATAAAAAATATGGAGTCACCGGTAGCGTCCGCATCTGTTAAAGTCATGATATCGCCAGGTGACCCGACATTTCTAGTGAGCTAACAACCGAGACTAAATGGTCACGTTCAGCACCCATAGCCTCAGCAGCTTCCACACACTGAGCCGCTATCAAGGTAGTCGTAGATGCAACCTCCAAGTTGGTTTTCATCATCTCCTCGTCCTTTCTATGTCCCAGTGAGGTGGCAGTAGCAGCTACAACTGAAGCAACAATAAGATCAACACCAACAACTTATGGGCCGTGCATTATATAAGCTCTGGTTTCTTCCTTTTTTTCCCTTTTTTTATCCCATAACCACCTTTCAGCTGTTTTCTCACCAGCACCAGTTTTTTAAACGACTCAATGTTGCCACGTGGTGAAATCGAGTTCTCCTACTGGTCCAATTTGGTTTTATCCAAAGTATTCAATTCAGTTTTGTGTTATCTCTTATCATATATAAGATTCAGTTGTAGCTAAATGCATAGTGATTAATAGTGTTTGAATAAAGAGAGTGTAAGATATGATTAAAAAAGACACAAACAAAACCACATTTGAACTTATAAAGTGACCATGCTCTCATTTAGTAACAATATCCAATTTGTATTGACCGACTTGGATATAGGTGTGTGTGAGTTAAAATATACAAAATCCAATTACCTTCATAGCTTACTTCGTGGAACAAATTTCGTCCTAATCCATGTCATGCTGTAAAAGCTGTCAGATCATATCAAAATAAACCATATCAAAACACATGATATAGCCGAAATGTTAATCGCAAAGAAGAAAATACAACTAAAAATATTCCAAATTCTTTTAAGGGTGAAGTAACCTTTGGTGCGTCTGGTGCTTTGTTATATGAACTATTAGCGATAAGACGAACCTTCCTCCTTATTTTACAACTGAAAATATTAGCAGAAGAAAGTAATTAGTAAGTCGAGAGGATAATGAGCATAGACTAACTAAATAGATGAACATAATGCAAAACAATGCCAGTTTCTGAAGATTTAGGAGAGTCAATATCTCTTTTCGCAATTCCATATGCTCTGCACAAACAATCTTAGTAGGGACTTTCGGTTCACGTAAATCATATAAAGTTAAATAATAATATAAATTCGGTGGTTCATAAGGTAACTAACAATTAACAATAATTTGTGAGATATTCTAAGCTGATTGTCAATGTTTTTAAATGATCGTTTATTGAATTGTTGTTATACGCTTATTTGCCTTGACATGTTATATCAATATCTATATGTGATCGTGTATTGAAATAATGCTATACGTTTATTTTTCTTTACATGTTCACCTGTCAAACCTCGAGTCCTTTCGTTCTATCTTAAAAAAAACGAAGGTATTTTTTAAAAAATCTATCAAAATATACTTTTGACTAGTCTTTAATCAACTTACAAACCACAAAGTCCATGTGATTGTTTCATCTAGTAAGTTGTAAAATAGCATGGTTTGACATTGAAAATTATCAAAGTACAACTTGTGCATATCAATTTCAAAAGCATTTAAAACTCCCTAAAATGAACTAAAAGAAGAAACAAATTTACAGAAATTTACCCACTTATTTGTATTTTTATATTATAATTGCCTTATTGGGGTAACCCGTACGCGAATAACCCACAACCCGAATAACCCGCCCCTTCTTGGGGTCGTGTACGGGTAAGATTTTTATCTTAAAACCTAATTAACCCGACTCAGATAAGGCTTATTTGGGGGATCTTTGTGCAAAATAATCAAGTCCAATCAGTATGCATCTGCATATCTCTTCAACTTTATTCAAGTTCAGGCCTTTATAGCGGTTATATCGGATGAGGTGCAGTATGCTATCGCCAAGAAACTCAAGAACCATGTAAAAAATGCAAAAGTCATCACTTGGGGTTATGTTTTATTATATAAAAGATTTACTTTTAAGTATGCAACTCTTCATGTGCTTATTTCATTAGAATATAAGAAAATAAGGCCAACAGACACAATGGATGAGCATGGTGCAATATAAGAAAACAGTTAAAATACCACAACCTGCATGTTTATATTATACTGAATTTTGAATAATGTTAGAGGTGTCAAAATGTGTCTAGAAGCAAAAAGATGGGCTAAATGGGTACATTTTAAAAAGATTTTGGCACATTTAGCCCGCTTCTTTTTTTGAAATGGGCACATAGCGTGAAAACTTAAATGGGCACAAACGGGCACTTTTCTTTTTTCTCAATTGTTGAACATTAAGCGGGAAAAAATACCGCCCAAAAAATAGATGAAATGTTGAAAGTCAAATTTGACCACCAAAATGCTTACGACACGTCGTCGGTATTTTATTGCCAAAAAAATTCAACGCATTTCAGTCTCGTTCAAGCCCCTTTTTTTGTTGTTCGTAGCCAGTTCTCCTTTTTCTTGTAATGAATTATATTATTAAAAAACAAAAGCTTATTAAAAATTATCAAAATTACTCATAACAACCAACTAAAACCCTATTTATCAAAACGAGTATCATCATAAACAATTTAACCAAATTAAAACATAATTGACGGTAAAAAAAATCGAATTTACCTGCGGTAACTTGTTAGGAGTGAAATTGATTGATGTAAAATTGGTGTTGAATATAAAGGTGTTGAATTCATTGTGTGCGTATATATTGGAAAAGAAAGAGAGGGGAGCATTTAAATTGGTTATTATGTTGAGTAAAATCCACCTACTTGTCTGCATTTTTTATTTAAAATTTGCAGCAGTAGAAGCACACAGTAGCAGGCATTAAGGTTTACCAAAAATGGTATCTCAAGGTTACTTGAAACCAAAACAGAGGGAACAAAATAAGGAAAATAATTCAAAGACTGGTTACTTCAATGTACAAGTTTTAAACCGTAATTTACAACACGTGTGCTCTTTTTATTTGACCTAGTCAATAGTAAAGCGCCAAAATACTAACAATATGAAGAATAAAATAGAGAATCGAATGTAAGGTTTGATTGTTCTTTTTGTTTAAGGTTATGGTTTTGAGTCTATTAACACTAATTCTAAATCAAGTATATGGAGCTACGAACCACAATAAGCCTATGCCATAAATAAACCAACCGAACTTAAAAAAAAAAGAAAGAAATACTAATACGTCCATATTATTGCATGAGTAGATAGTAAATAGAAAAAGAGAGAAACATATTGTAACATCCTGATTTTTATAGAAAATAATAGCGGACTTATCTAAATTCCTATTGGTTACATCTAGTATTTTAGTAGGATAAATATTGAAGTCCCACTTTGATGGAGTTAATGACATAGTTAACAAGGGACTTAATATGATACAAGCTCGGACAAGTTTTGCAAGGTATTTTGGTACGAGGGTTGAATGTGACAAATAGCCAAAAAAAAGATCAAAATGTATTTTATACTTACATAAGTCGATTTAGAGAAGAATATATCTCCCTCCTTATCCCAGGTAACAAAAAAAAGTGGAAGGAGACAATTTCTTCACTTGGAATAATTCTTAACATATCACTTATTTTATCAAGATTAATAAGATGATTACAAGGAAGAAAAAGGATTACAAGGGCTATAAAGAATCAAGAGCTTCAAGTATTTATCATTTTCTTTCTCAACTACAAGTAAGTGATTATGTGTTAAATTATGATTTCAAGTTATGTGGATATGGTTATTAAGTGTTGTATATGATGTATATGATGAATTCATGGTTTATGATTCAAGGGTTATGCATATGATTATTAGGGTTTATGATGGAATTATGTTAATGATTAATTTATGATGTTTAGGAGGTGTTTATGTTGATTATTGAGTTGAACCAAATACCCCTTTATGTGATCTATGATGTTAAACAAGTTGCTGAAATTTTCAGCAAAGATTAGTCATGTTTGAAAAATCATATAAAATTGATAGCAGCTCGGATTGAATCATGGCCAGAATTTCTGGAAAGCCTAAGGTGTCTACTTCAGCTGTTATTTATAAAGTTTTTGCTCATTTAGTAGTTAAATTGGTCTAAAACGTGATCTGGTACAGCAAGGGCTGATCCTGAAATGTGCAGCAAACCGAACTTTAAAAATTCATACCGGATAGACCGTAGCTCCGTTTGGAGTGTTCCATACATTTTCAGAAAGGGAAAATAGTATACTTTCATGGAAAAATATCCTCATGACCTTTTTATGTAGTTAAGTGAGTTAAAAAGATGCATTTATAGGCTGCTGCAGAAAATCAGCAAACACTTTCTTAAGTGTTTTGATAATTATGACATAATAAGATGTTTTTGCAAGTACCGTGTGATTATATGCTATGATAACTTATATTCTCAGCCCATATGGTTATAATTCATGTTATGAAAGTATAGAACCAAGTGATAATACTTGGTTAGCTTAGCTCGAATTCACGAGCATAGTAGTGCATGTTTGGTGAGATTTATGCCATAACTAGTTTATGAGTTTATACATTATAATTAGTTTATGTGTGCTTAGTTGCACTTATACTTGCATTATCATGTTATATTCATGCCTAGTTGTTATGTGTTAACATTATATGTGTACATCTATCATGATATAGGTGTTGAGGCATATGAGAATCATTCATCTTGCATATCGGGGTGAGTAGCAGTTTTGATTAACATGTTTAGTAGATTAAACGTGTTTAGTATATATATGCCTTGCTATATCTCAAGTACTATGTAAGTTATGTATCATGTTGACCCGTGAGGTCATATTAGTATAATGTTGACCCGTTTGGTCATATTAGTAACATGTTGACCCATGTGGTCATATTAGTATCATGTTGACCCGTTTGGTCATATTAGTAACATGTTGACCCGTGTGGTCATATTAGTATCATGTTGACCCGTGAGGTCATATTCAGTATCATGTTGACCCGTGTGGTCATATTCAGTATCATATTGACCTCTTTGGTCATATAAAGTATTAAGTTGACCCGTTGGGTCATATTAAGTATCATGATGACATGTTTGGTCATATTAAGTATCAAGTTGACCCGTTGGTCATATTAAGTATCAAGTTGACCCATGTTGACCTGTGTGGTCATATTAGTATCATGTTGACCCGTTGGGTCATATTAAGTATTATGTTGACATGTTTGGTCATATTAGAATCATGTTGAATTGGAGTTCTTACTCTCTTCTCCCCCTTTTTGTCGAAACAAAAAGAGCGTCGAAAAGAAACTAACACAAAGTTTTAAGAAAAACATGTAAAAGGAAAAAAAATGTAAAGAGAGCAAGTGATGGGAATGGTTCTCGTCTTAACTCCCCCTTGACGAGTCCATCCCTTTGTGAGGGCGTCAAGTACATAAAAGTAAGTGAGCTAATATATTACAATTGTGTTTGCAAATGGTTCGTCCTTGTGACGAAAATGCTCCCCCTTGAAGATTGCAACATTGCAATGGGGTGTCATGAAGAGTAATTCAAATAAGGATTAAGTTGCAAATGAATTTGCAATGTATGGTTTGACACAAAGCTTCCCTTAGCTTTATGATGTCAAGTTCTTCATGTATATTTTGAAAATCTACAAAATAGAGGTTTGAAAACAAGAGTATAGTTCATAATTTCCTGCAAATAAGAATGTTCGTAGGGAATTTGCTTTATGTTGCACGGATCTCGCGGTTCCCTTGTTGGAGGGATCCGTCTAGGCTTTTTCAAGGGATCCGTCTGTCTGGTGACATATTTTCAGGAACTGTGATATTCCAAACAATGCTAAATATGAGAGTGAGATAAGTATAAATAATACACTCAAAGTAATATGTCCCATAAGATATCATTCAATAAAACAAAGAGATAATCAAACAAATCTCTAAAACTAAGAGAATGATCTAGCCATACATTTTCTACAAATACTAACGAGTCTCCTAAACTTAAGAAGTAACCACGTTCTTACGGATAAAATGGGATTCCTAGTGTTGGGTTCAGCAAATACCCAAACCTCTTAATCTTGGATTTGAATAGAAAATAGCCCAAGTGTCTAGTCCATTAAACACTAATAGGTCACTGAGTGCATAGTCTCTCGGTGAGCCATCTTCGAGATACTCGATGCAGAGGCAACAAGATAGTCTCTCCCTCCATGAAGTGAACAAAGGAGTGAAGACTGAGTCAAGAAGAAGATGGTGGATTTAGTGAGTGATGACAATAACTCATTGAATCCCTAAGACTCCTCTCCAACTACCTTGAAGACAAACTGACAGAAGGCTGAAGGCTGAAGAATGGCGGAACAAGGGGATAAGTTTGAATCGGATAAGGCGGAGTCCTTATCAACCAAAGTCAACTTTCCCGAATGGCTAAAATCAGGCTCGATGTCATCACGACCTTAGGAAAGTAGTCTTGTCTCTACCTAGAATAGTCTTTATGCTTGAGACAAAATACATCGATATTTTGTCTTACGTATGATGTCGATTTGTCACTTAGGAAAGAGTTAAAACTCATACATGTATAAATAGCATAAGAGATGGAGGGAAAAGGTTAAGCTTGTTAATTGTAAAAACACACACGCATAATACATCTTTCTCCTCCACTAACTTAGTTCTGAGATAGCTCAGTGAGCTCAAGAGTTGTTATTAGACCTTTGAGAGAGTCACCCAACTTTGTTATTTCAATCCCAAGTACTATTCCGCAAGTACTTGGGTAACGTATTCTTTGTTGATTTATTTCTAATAAGATTATGATGTTGAAAATTTATAAGTGTGTTTTACTTACGTTAATTTCAGTCATTGTTCACTATTAACTTATTTTATATTCTTAAACTGTTTTAAACGATAGTGAAAGGGGAACAACAAGTGGTATCAGAGCCAGGCGAATTATAAAACTTGTTTTTTAGGCCGCTCTAAAAGTTTTTAAATTAGGATCCTAAATGGTCTGAAATGATGTACTACAACTAGTCGATAAAAAGGGTGGAGCTTATTATTTGTTGCCCCAGACTTGAAGTTGGTAAATTCAACAAATGGAAAAAGCGTGTGCTTTGCTATTTGATTAGGATGGAACCTTATTATATCAAGTGTATAAATGAAGGTCCATTTATCCCAAAGACTACTGAAGGTTTTCCTAAACTGAAGCTTCGATTGAACTCGAGGATGAAAGAAGAGTGGTAAACCGGGACCAAAGACTCAAAAGTATCATCATATCATGTCTTCACGATGATATTATGGAGTCAGATTATAAGCTGTAGTACGACTAAAAACTGGGATGACCTAGTTCATAGCCATGAAGGCCCACATACCAAGGAAAGCGAGGGATAATGGACACGAAACTTGAGTACAACACCTTCAGGGCTAGGACTCAGAAACTACATCTCAACTTACACCGTACAAAACTCTTTTAAATGAACTTTCAAATGACGGTGTTAAGTTTTCCAAACATGAAATCAATGTTGGTTTTGTCAATAGTCTCCACGAGAAGTGGTTGAATTTCTCTCGGGGACTCGGGAATGCTAATCATATCGAATCTTGAACTTCACGAAATTTATGGGAAATTAGTTTATGAAAAACTCATTATGAACTATACTGACTTAAAGAAGTCTCGGAAGTCAAGAGTCCCTGACCACCACTTGAGCACCCATATCAGCGCTTTCTTTTCTAACAATGTGGTTCAAGATTTTCAAGAAAATTAAGATGATGAGCTTGATGAGAGATCAAGCGAGGAGTACCTAAATGACTTGAGCGTTGAATTCGGAAAGGGCACTCCTTGCTAACTCGGAGGTTTATAAAAGAAACAAAGGTTTTTCAAATGCTAAAGCAAATGAAGACACTGAATGCTTTAAGTGTCTAAAAAGGTCATTTTGCAAAAGCATTTTTTTCTAAAACAATTTGAACCCTCTTATAAACCATCGAGGGTCGGTCTTGAGGCTTTAGCAAATTTCAACCAAAATGTGTCAGTCTCATCAAAGTTTTCAAAACAAATCTGATAATAACAAAACCATTGATTATGAAGCTAAGTATAAAAAAGCAAAAGCTAAGCACTGCCAGAGAGGCAGTCCCTGAAGCAATGAAAAGTGTTCAAAGCTGTGCGGGGGTAAAACAAGGGCCTTATCATTGAAACCTTTGGCCAGGATGATGAAACCCATGGATGGGTCTGGGAGGAAGGACAGCTGGGATCAGAATCAGAATGGGTCAATATCACAATGAAGAAGGTAAATATCTTACTTTCTATGGATGATGACTTCGATTGGCGATCTTATTTGAATTATCTTAATGTTGACCTTAAGTTAGGTAGAAGAGCAAAGACTGAATCTTTTTTCAAAATACAACAAGCTAAGTTTTGAATTACACAAGTGTAGGGATGAACTGCTTATTTTAAAACACAAAGAAAGCGAGCTTCACTTTGCTGAAATTCAAAACACTAAACTAGTTAAAGAAATCAAACTCTTCAGATGAACTTAAAAGGTACAAGATATCCTTGATAGTTGGTTTGCTAAGAATCAGGGTCTTTGATCTTTGTGGGAGCCCCGATAGCAAAGAGAGTCTTAGGAGAAGATCATCTGACTCTCGCAACAAGACCAAGGTCCTAAACCATTTATGTGGCATGATTACCATATGTTGACTATTCCCGAACCGGTGATTGGATTGAGCGGGTTAATTCGAGTAAGCTTCCAAATTTGATTACGGAAGGATTCTTGAGCGAGAGCCAAGCTCTTAAAGCATGCTAGGACTCCTGATGTGCCCGGTGATCTTGAACACATCTCGAGTCTGAAGAAGAATCTCAAACACCGCTTCCACCATTGAAACCTCTTCGAGTCTCTTTCCCAACTCTGAGCTTACTCCATTACAATTCAATCCTCACTCACCAAAAGAAAGGTATGGACTTGGTAGAACCATCACGAAAAGACCAACAAAACCAATCAACAGAGTCTACTCCCGAGACTTCACATCTTGAGTTCCTCTTGAAGCGAGACCAAAGCCCAGCAATGGCCCGAACTTGTGAGAAGCGTGAAAAGATGGAAACCATAAAAAAGCTCACGATTCATCAATCAAAGGAAATTAAGTCAGTCTCCTCCGGTTCATCTAAATCCTCC